>OX940886.1:12464363-13064363 GCA_954871355.1 Cabera pusaria | reverse complement strand
ATGTTGGTGTTGCGTCTTTAATTATTTTGGTCAATCAAAATTAAAGACGCAACACCCGCACTTCAGGATCGCACTTAGGCGGCAATAGCACAATGTATAAGGTGTCGGACTGGCGATCGAGAGGTCGTGAGTTCGATCCCCACCCCACCCATTGCACTATTGACGTGAACCCACTCCAGACACAAGCATTTTTAGCTTAGTTGGAGGGGTTAACAAGAAAACTATGCATGAGACAAGTCATACAAAACAGTGTTTTATGGAACCAAATCGATCAATCGCTCTTCCTCCATTTTGGTTTTGTAACAGTGGCGTCCGTGATCTGACAAAAAATATAGTTGTCGCCAATTACGTCCGTGATTGTCGGTGCTGGCATCAAGACGGCACTGTCACTGAGAGCACTATGTCGTCTGTGGCACTGATAAGCGTTCATAGAGAACGCATGAAAGAACTATAAAGGTCCACATTCTGAGTGTGGACCATCTCATTGTTTTCCATAGATCACAACTGACCGCGGGCTGACCACAGGCTGACCGCCACCGCTACTACCGCTAGTGTGTTTAACGCTTTATCACGGTGGCGGTACTGTACCAGAACATGTCAGTAATTAACTATGAGATATGTCTGTTAAGAAGATAATTTGAGCTACTTTCGAAATCTATTATTCCGATATCTATTCCGAGATTGGTTAAGTATAGTTTGTAAACACTGGATAGTAAAATTACAGGGCGTATGAGAATTCAAATGTTTCGATTAAAAATGTTTATTTGGGCGTAAAGGGCGCAATGAGGTTAAGCACTAGATTTTTAAAATATCTGATAGGCTAGCGTTTGACCACCAACTCGCCTGGTGGTAAGCTATGATGTGGTCGGGGATAATAAACACGCTAGGCCTAGAATGTTTTCACTGTGCTGTGCAGCCGGAACACCGTAATATTATGGCAGCAGATTTTTACCTTGGTGAGTGAAGCTACTTTTTGTAGAAAATACAGCGGAACATCGATATAATGTTCCTTCCGCCTGTGGAAAGATTTTTAGCAATCCAAACAGCGCGGATAAAATTTTGTGCGTATATATTAACTGCGCATGTTACTCCCGAGACATCTAAATATATATATTCTTTTAACATAATTTTAAAAAAATCCCTATGCATTCAATATTTTACCTTAAATGTACACCTAGCATTAAATTTTTAGTTATGACAATAACTCTTTTTGTGAAAAATCAAATACTCTTTGTTTTAAAAGGCTTTTCTTTTGGCAGTAAATTACAATATACAGAAATTTGGAAATATAGAACGATTTTAGAATTTTTCGACCTGAACCGAGGTGTTTTGTAAAAGACCACTGCGTTGTGAGGGTAGTACAGGTAAAGCATCTGAATTAAACACATCAAAATTATTAAAAAAAATTTACTAAACTAGCAAAATCACTTCACTTTTAAAACAAACAAACTTACATCTCTCGGCTTATTTCACATAGGTCCGTCAGACCATATTTTTGGATTGCCATCTATAACGTACTCTTATCTCATCTCAAAATGTGAGTGCGAGTCTACTTTAAGGTATGCATAATATCTACGTGAGATTATATTATAGCATGTTTATTAATTTCAGGTGCGGAGGTTGCTGTGGCGGTTGCTGCGGTGGATGCTGCGGCGGTTGTTGCTGCCCATGCATCACAATCTACACGTGCTGTACCAAGATTTGCTAGTCAACAACGAACGCTGTCGGCCACGCGCTTGTTGGCAAAACAATTACTCGTGCAGTGCTCGTGCTAGCATCTAACGTATTGATGTCTGTGCAGTCCTGTACTTGAATAAATTTGTTTTAAGCGTACATATTGTATTATTAATTCCCTAAAGGGGGTGATCGTAAGTAAAACCGCCAGTTACGAGCCAAAGGTCGAAACCTCCAATGGAGCACTGGACTTGGCTCGTTGTGCGTTCTTGTAATTTTTATTCTGCGGTGCAATGACTGTCCTGCTCGCATCGATAGCCTCTGATAACTCTAGGTATATACCGAAGGTACGCGACTGGAAGTTCCGCCATACCCCGGACACTCGACTGAATTCTCAATTCCCATACAAAGCTGCGTTTAACGACCTATTACACAGACACTACACACATGTCGTACTACTAATACCTCATTTAATTCGGCCCCTGCCGCTGCAATTGCTGCAAGTTTCGGCAATGGCAGACGTCGAAACTTGAACTTTTTTCTCCAGGCGCTCGGCGAGTACTGAGCGTTGGAGCAGAATGTAAACACGCACTGCCGCTCGCGCTGCCGGTCCTTTGACTTCCGCCAGGCCTGTCGCACTCCCCGCTGTAGCTATGAAACTACAAGTACTTCCGCGCACCCTCTCGGGTCCATGTTCAGTCAAGTGTCACGCGCGCTCTCGATCGGCCGCGCGCCTTACTTGTACCTACCTCATTATTATATTCCTTGCTTACGATATTAACATTATATATATATTTCAGTATGTCTAAACGAAGGGCTACAAAGCATTGCGTAGCATACGTTTATACATACTTATACGTTTTTACATACTCATTTTCAATTGAACGTAGAACATTATTTTCTACCGACTTTCCAAACAGGAGGTTCTTAATTCGTCTTTGTGTGTTACGCGATTACTCCGTCAATTGTGAACCGATTTGAATGATTTTTTTTTAATCGGTAGAGTTCGTTGCCGAGGTGGTACCATTGTAATTTCGTAGAGATCTGAGGGTCTCCAGAGATATGATAAACGACTCAAACTTGCAACCGAAACTGACTCGCGCGGCATGGAAGTTGGTTGTTTTAATCTTAATTAAACTGTCACATAATATTAAAGTATAACTGTAGTACTTTTATCCTACCTCGACATTAAACATTAATGTAGCACTTTAAATATACTCATTACATTGTTCTACCTTAATGTATTCTGCTACCAATTAAAGGCTTCAATAAGTTATCTTATAACATTCAACCCTATAGGAGAGGCCGCGAGTTGACAGTTATTCAGACTCTAGCTGTGCGGACTTACGGTGCATTTCACTGTGCGCGCGGTTCATAGTTACTATTAATTGATACTGTGACGCAAATTCAAGGTCGCACTCGAGGCGTGAAGCGCATTTTGAACGTTACCGACGTAACTAGGTTTAGGCCTGAATTCCTCTGTCGCTGACGTCGGTCGCGTACATACGCGGCGCGTAGCAACTCGTCACAGTGTGGTGCTACATAGAACAACGTATATTTGTACGCGCGACCGACGTACGCGACCGACGTCAGCGACAGAGGAATTCAGGCCTTAAACTCGCCTTTTTGCTCTCAGGGAGTGCAATTTCTGTACTTGTACTATTCATTATTCTGTGCTTCCGCACAAAAAACCACCATTTTGGGGAGCGCCGGGCAGCGCGAGTGGCAATGGCAGTGGCATGAGAAGTATCGCGTTTACACACTCGTCTTGCCGTTCCCCTGCCCACTTCCCTGGTCACTACGGCTGAATGTAAATGCGACATAAATGCGACATAGGTTGTCGCCCGTAATCACCGTATCACAGATCATATAGTAGCTTCGTACATACACTACGTATTGACCTTTGTACACTTTCCCAAGAAGCTTTTAGGGTCAATTTATACTAGAGCAGAGTCGAAGCGCATCGAAGCGTCGATCCAAAACTGAACATAACAAATTCTACCTTAATTCCAAAAGACGCGCGCATTCTTCCGAATTCGCGCGTCTGCGCGTGACCAACGCTGTTTGGTGCGCGCGCATGCGCGCGCTTTCTTGCGTATCCATGCGCCCACTAGCGAACCTACGCGTCATCAGTCAGTTGGATAGAAATGGAATACGCGCGCATTCTCACGAATCCGCGCGCATTCGTGCGAGTTGTAAAGAATTTGACGCTTCGATGCGCTTTGACTCTGCTGTAGTATAAATCGACCCTTAGTACTAAAGTCGCCATTTCGTAAACCATCGTCTACAGAACTACCTTAGGGCTTGTACACAAAACTGCGATGCGACGTCGCATCGCAAAAATCTGCGAGCTCCCTCTACGCATCGCAAGAACTTGCGAATTGATTCGCATCGCGCATTCCTGCGATGTTGACCCAAAATCTTTTTTTGTTTCTTTTTCCTGAATGGGCTTGTACACAAAACTGCGATGCGACGCGATGCGAATTCGCAACGCAGAAAATTACGACACGAATTGCTGCGATGCGATTTCGTGCGGCGAGGCGTCTCCCAGGGTGACCATTCCTTCGACGACCGTTAACCGTGCTAAACGTATTTTGAATTGAAAACTAGGTCGCGACATGGATCGTAAAAAGAAGTGTACACTTTTATTATTGCTTAGGAGATACAGGAAAAAGAAACAAAGAAGATTTTGGGTCAACATCGGAGGAATGCGCGATGCGAATCAATTCGCAAGTTCTTGCGATGCGTAGAGGCAGCTCGCAGATTTTTGCGATGCGACGTCTCATCGTAGTTTTGTGTACAAGCCCTATCTCCTAAGCAATAATAAAAGTGAACTCTTCTTTTTACGATCCATGTCACGACCTAGTTTTCAATTCAAAATACTTTTAGTACGGTTAACGGTCGTCGAAGGAATGGTCACCCTGGGAGACGCCTTGCCGCACGAAATCGTATCGCAGCAATTCGTGTCGTAATTTTCTGCGTTGCGAATTCGCATCGCGTCGCATCGCAGTTTTGGGTACAAGCCCATAAAGGCAGACTGAGCCGTGCCTCAGCCTCGGCTTGTGGCCGGTGGCCCGCGTGCGCGGACCCTAATACTAAATGCTTGAGTAATACGCTTCCGCGCTCAATTTGCTACCAAGCGGCTCGGCGTTGCTCACGTAGTAATAATGCCGGACTGAGCGCGGAAACGTATTACTCGAGCATTTATTATTACCGAACTTGCGTTCACTCGTGTGTTCGGCACGAATCCGTCTGTCTTTTGAGGGTTCCGTACCCAAAGGGTAAAACGGGACCCTATTACTAAGACTCCGCTGTCCGTCTGTCTGTCTGTCTGTCTATCCGTCTGTCACCAGGCTGTATCTCATGAACCGTGATAGTTAGACAGTTGAAATTTTCACAGATGATGTATTTCTGTTGCCGCTATAAAAACAAATACTAAAAACAGAATAAAGTTAAAAATAATAGAGGGTCCCCATACAAGAAACGTGTTTTTTCGGCATTTCACGCCATCTATGAACGTGTTAGCTTACTCATAGATAACAAGATGGGTGGTAGCCGGTAGTCTAGTAATCTACCATTAACTTAATATGTCTGGAGCTAAATATTCACTTGGAACTACTTCCAAAACTACCTGCCTATACTTCAGCTAATAGGTAGGACTTATTAATAAAATATAAAAGTCAGGACATCACCGAGAAAGCATTTTATTTGTACCTTCATCATTATAACAACAGTCTATGTACCATCAGGAGACTCAGGACCATTATAATAGACAATAGAACAAAGAGAACAGCAATATACCAATAAGTATTTAATGTTAAGTCACAAGGTTTTATAACAAGTTTCAACAAGACATAAGTACGAGTACGTTGGTTTGATGTTTGCTACGCGATTAACTAAGTACGAGTATGTTGGTTTGATGTTTGCTACGCGATTAACTAAGTACGAGTATGTTGGTTTGATGTTAACACATGAAAATCACTACCGATTTATACAATTTATACAAAATATTATGGGGTTTCCCCCAAAAGGCTCATAGCCTTTCCTTACCACCCTCAACGAAGCTAAAACACTATCATCACGATTCCTAGGTGAAACCATCATTACTATAAACATATCCTAGAAAACCACATTCTAGCCATAATTATTCTATACATTTTGTAATACAAATATTTAGCTTCATTGAGTTGGACAGCACTTTGTCGTCTGAACGATATTCCCAACAGAGTAAAGGTAACGATGTTAGCCCAAAGGCTGCTCGAGCAAAAGTGTCAGACAGACAGACAGACAGACAGACAGACAGACAGACAGACAGACAGACAGACGGACAGCGGAGTCTTAGTAATAGGGTCCCGTTTTACCCTTTGGGTACGGAACCCTAAAAAGTGTCTCAACTAATGTTTCTACCGCCCTTTTAAAGCAACAGTCAAATAGAAAACCAAGATGGCGGCTCTGACACATCTTGTAAGGTTTAGACTACCCTCAAATATATCGAACACGGTATAAACACCCTTATTTGAGGCAACATTAATAATTTATAATATATATCATAATCAATATTGGAAATATGTCGTATATCGGTATGTACTATGAAAATAATCTAACAAACGCTTAGTTAGGTAAACGTCCCATAGATGGCGTTATATTGCAATGTCGATCCCTAACGCCTTTGTTAGACGTTAGATGGCGTTATAAGAAATAAAATGTTTATTAATTGTTATTTTTTGCTTGCGAAAAATGATTGTGGTATTTTTTGCTCGATCTTATAGATGTGTGATGTATATCGAGTGTGGTACGGAACCCTACTAGTGCGAGTCCGACTTGCACTTGGCTAGTTTATTTATGGTAGTCTGAGAAACAAACATGAAGTATGCCGAGTGTGCGATCCCATCGGTCAGACCTTGTACGTTTTTCAATTCAGTACCTGGTTCGAACGTACACGCGTGCGATTGAAACAGTTGCGAAAGCGTTTGCAAACTAAAATCTTCTAAGCCTCGGCGCACACGGGCCACCGGCCACAAGCCACCACCGGCATATTTCCTATAGTTTTCATACATTTTATATGGACTCGCCGCACACGGTGACGCCGGTGGCCGCCACACGCTACATGATAAAATGTATGAAAACTATAGGAAATATGCCGGTGGCGGCGTTTTGTGGTTGTGGCCCGTGGCCCGTGTGCGGGGACCCTAAATTTATATTTGATTACGTTAATTGAATATTGTAGAGTTAGTAGGGACAAGTTACTTGATTTGAAAAATCTATTCATACAACTAAAGTAGACAATAGATAGCTAGGCACATAGGTACTTAGTGTACGTCATCGCGTTACCAAGAACTTACCTCGTTTTATCCTTAGGGAATTTATTACTCCTTTTTCACGTCTACATGATAAACAGCCGTAAATAGCACAAGAATAGCCCATTATCAAGTGTATAGGTATCTCGCACTCGGTGCAGTCGCTGCGTCGTCGCGTCGTCCGCAGGTCCAGTCGACTTGAATAGAACAAACTGTACCATAGTAACTATTTTTTATTCTGTGTCTTGCTCGCACGTTAGAGCGACATCAAGCAAAGAGAATATAAATACTACGTACATCAAGTTCCTAATTGCTGTGTTATAAAAATGTTATAACGTGAAAGTTTTTTTAAATATTTTACAACTAAGTGTTATTTATGCACGAGTATGTATCGTTGTTTCATTTATGAAAATGAATTCTAAATTACGAATATGTAGGTAGGTATATTAGTATTTATAATATACCTACGTAATAAGAACCTACGTAAATTTGAACCTCCGGTGTCTACTGGTCTTTACATAAATGTATGAAGTTGATGTTCTTCTCCCCCAGGAGTACCTAATACCTATTGTTCTGTAGCCATACGCGTGTGCCGTGTAGCGTCCTTGCTCAGACTGGCGCCTCGACAGATCAGAATCGATGGCGAGGTGAGGAATCCCCGATTGGTGGGGGGAACGGAGTGTCCGTTCTATACGTAGTATTATTATCTTTTCTATGGTTCCGCGGCTGATTCTACGTGCCCCTTTAACTGGTTTGATAAATTAGGTGGTTTTCAAATGCCTGCATATTTTAGGGTTCCTTACCTCAAAAGGCAAAAGGAACCCTTAAAAGATCACCGTCTGTCCGTGCGTCACCACCGATTTTCTCAGGAACGGGTGGACCTAGCAAGTTGAAATGTATACTGAGTCTATAGTCCCTATTGACACCGCCAAATTAAATTATCCAATGAAATGTGTATCTATACTAATATTATAAAGAGAGAACATTTGTATTTTTGTATGTTTGTAATGATTTGGCTCAAAAACTACTGAACCGATTTAAAAAATTCTTTCACTAATACATAGAATGGACTTTCGGAATGAAAATAGGCTATATATTATCCCGTTCAAATAAAAGGTACAATCGTGGAGACCTAATTGCAATGCAACCTAAGTCGGCAAAAAAACGGTCGAAAAAACAAGTTTCTTACGAACGCTGCTCAATTGAAAATAGATAGAAGAATATTTTCTATGCAAGAGTTATACAACTTAATAAGACCAACAAAAAAGTCTGGGACAGCATATGTCTATCTCTTAAGGTTGACTCACAGTAACCATTTTAATCTTAAAATTTTTGTTAAAAAATATTACATAACTTCCAAGGCTATTTTCAAGTATATAGTATTAATCGTCATCCAAATAATAACGTTAATTAGCTTGGCCATATATTATAGATTAAAATTGTCCTTTACAGTATATAATACAAATGAAAACTCTAGAAGATATCATGAATTTCACATACACGCATCGCAAAATTAATAAAATATTTGCAGTGAAACCACAGATTAGGTCATAGTATAATAATATGATCTATTGTATAAAATAATAATCATCTATACATACATACATACATACAATCACGCCTTTTTCCCGTTGGGGTAGGCAGATACTACTTCTTTCCACATGCTACGATCCAGACATACCTCCTTCGCTTCTTCCACTTTCATGAGCGTCTTCATACATGCTGCCGGTTATAGGTACTTTTGACTTGGCCTTTTTTTTAAACGTCTCCGATCTGGTCGTGATACGTTCGCCTAGGTCGGCCTCTACCAACTGGCCCATTCACACACGTCTCATAAATCTGTTTCGTTAATCTTTCTTCATCCATCCTCTCTAGATGTCCAAACCATCTAAGCATCCCTTTCTATATAAATAATAATATAATATTTTAAACCACCCTGACTGATCTATGTATAATCTTCTCATTAAAAGCATTCCAATGACTCTAAACACGACATTTAAAATCTGAGCTGTAAGTTGGTGAGGATTTGAGTATTCTGCAGAGTCCAAGAGATGTCCCAGCATCAGGTCAATGTTCCATGTTCTTACAATATCGTTGAAGAAGTAGATTTTCGAATTGATCAGACCTATGAAAGTTGATGTGGAAAGAAGTAGTCTCTGCCTACCCCAACGGGAAAACGGCGTGATTGTATGTATGTATGTATGTATGAAAGTTGATTTCATAGCGCAATTAACTAGAAAAAAGCTCATAGTTTTATAACGATTGAACGAATTTTCATGAATCAAAGCTAAGAACACTCTCGATGATGACATCTATCAAACAAAAAAAAAACTATCAATAATAAAAACAAAATCGGTTCATCCGGTTAGGTGTTAAGATGCTACAGACAGACACACAGATACACGCGTTAAGCGTATATTACCTCTACTTTTTGCGTCAGGGAACGCCGTAAGGTTAAGGCGGCAGATGTTCTCCTTGGTGGTAAGCTACTTTTTGGTAGATTTAATGATCCCACTACCACTGTACGAAAACTCATGATTCATGAATGCACATAAAACTTTCATTGGTAGGTATATAGCTAGGATTAGAACCAACGACCGTCGGGTCAGAATCAGGGTAACTATCCTTTACGCCAAAGGGCCGTCCAATATCACTACGTAAGTATTATAAAACAAAGTCCATCACTGCGTCTGTCTGTCTGTTCGCAATAATCTCAATAGCTACTGAACGGATTATCTTGCGGTTTTCACCAATAGCCAGAGAGTTTATGAGGAAGGTTTAGGTGCATAACGGTACGTTCACACGGCGTCGAGTGTTTCTCTACCGAATCGGTTTTTTGCAGGATTCGGTTTAGTGGCATAAATATTTCAATGAAGGAGTTCACACATGCATTCGGTTTCAAGACACGACAAAAAAACCGAATCTTGCTGAAGTTGACATCCGATTTTGCGACTACAAACCGATCCGGCGATACTGCAAAATGCAGATCCGATTCAGTGGTATAGGGCATTCAATACATGCGTTCATACGATACACGCAGGGGTAGATTCGGTTTTTTGTCGGATCTTGAAACCGAATGCGTCGCACAAGCTGGGAAGGAGGATGAAAAGCCGGATGGTGAGTTCACACGAGATCCCGATACGAGGCCGTCGGATACGGCCAAGCAAGATGTGCTGTGTGAATACAACATTCGGTTTTTCCAGATCCGATGAAAATAAGATTCGGCAAATCGTGTCTCCGTGTGAACGTACCGTAATTCGTTAAGGTTTTGTGTAAATTGGCTGAAATATGACGATTGTTAAATATATTAATATTTTATATTCGATGCAACAAACTGATGCAAATTTTATAGGCATATTTGTTCTACCCGTGCGAAGCCGGGGCGGGCTGCTAGTCTTGTATAAAGTTCTGTGTCAATCTCATAAGTGCGCGATGTGAGCCGACCCTAATGGCCGGTTCACATTATTCCAGTCCAGTGATCCAGCGAGCTAATCCAGTCCAGTGCTGTACTGGAGCATATCGTTTACATTGTTCCAGTCTTTTAAGAGTAGCTGGATTGGTAACACGTCGGTGACAATGATTTCTAAAAAGAAACTCAAAAATTGTTTTTAAACTGCTAGTTTATACTGTCTTCTACTGTATAACCTTCTATTTGCATCTCTTCGCAAATTTTTTGGAGAGGATTGGCGCATATCTCGGTTTTTATAAAAATCAGACGTGATGTCCCAAAGACATGCATGTTCTCTGTATAAAGAGACAAAATGAAGAGTTTGATCCTCAATTAAATTTGGAACTGGTCCCCAAAACAATTGACTCGTATTCACTGTTCAACGTTCAATCTAGCACTGGATTGCAACTGGAATGGCTGTCTACACTATTCCAGTGGCGCTGGTTTAGGTGAGCTGGAATGAAAAGTTGACGGTCTCTCCAGTCACTGGACTGGAATGCTCACTGGAATGGGTACATTCCAGTGTCGGTTCACATTATTCCAGTAGCATTCCAGTACTGGATTGGATTGCTGGACTGGAATAATGTGAACCGGCCATAAGCCTATATATGGCATATATATATGGGCATAACTAGCCTGAAATAAATGAATTTTGATTTTGATTTCATTAAGCCTCAGCGCACACGGGCCACCGGCCACAAGCCGCCACCGGCATATTTCCTATAGTTTTCATACATTTTATATGGACTCGCCGCACACGGTGACGCCGGTGGCCGCCACACGCTACATGATAAAATGTATGAAAACTATAGGAAATATGTCGGTGGCGGCGTTGTGGTTGTGGCCCGTGGCCCGTGTGCGGGGACCCTATATACGTTCTCATTTAGGCGCAGCGAATTTTCCGAATTTATAAAAAGCGCTATTACTTGGAAATTATAAATATTTTCTTAAATCTAGTTTCTGTCACAAATTAGCACAAATTAAGAGCTACTCGTGTATGTTTATCCTATAAGCGCACAAAACGAAAACAAATATTTTCGGTGCATATTCTAGCACAAATAGCGCTGGCCGGCCTGCATAGGAGGCGCGCAGGCCGGCCAGCGCGCCTCCTATGCAGGCCGGCCAGCGCGCCTCCTATGCGGGCCGGCCAGCGCGCCTCCTATGCAGGCCGGCCAGCGCGCCTCCTATGCAGGCCGGCCAGCGCGCCTCCTATGCAGGCCGGCCAGCGCGCCTCCTATGCAGGCCGGCCAGCGCGCCTCCTATACAAGCCGCTCTACCAAGCCAAGTAGCTTATACCTTGCGAATGAAACTCCCCAACGTACGCTTATAAATAACAAGTTTATTAGCATAACGGCACGTTAAGACGCAAGACTATGGGCATGCCCGGAGTTAGCATATCTTCGTACAGCACGTGTGAATTGTTATGCAGGGGCAGCCGCAGCCACAGCAGCCTCCGCAACATCCTCCACAGCATCCGCCGCACCTGTGGAAAGAATAAAAATTAGCAACGACATACTGAGTCACGAAAACAGCGTACTGTTTGTTCGCAGTTAATCCACTTACATATTGAGTTTTTAAAATCGGAGTTTACTAAAAAGGTAAAATAAAAATCAAAGGTCTAAAGACCGTATTAAAAATCTGCGAGAGAAAGGTTAAAATTTTTTGTGATTTTAAAAATATTAAATTTTTTTAAGTGCTTTTTTTATGTAAAAATCGCGATTTGTAATGATGTCTATTGTCTCAGCGATGAGCTTATATACATTTTTTTGACAGGCTTGATTCACAGAAAAGAATATTTTGAAAAATGTGTTCTTAATTTGGATTTCTAGTTTCTGAATTTCCTAGCAGCAAATAGATTGTTACTCAAATTTTGGTACGTTTACATTTTCCAGTGAATCATGCCAGTAATTGCCTACAACAATAACATTAAATCAGTTTTTACATACACCGTTATGTCCTAACACGATAACTTAGTTCCCGACGAGGATCCCCTGGACGATCGAGTCAGGTAACCAAAAGTATTTTCCCAGTCTAAACCTAGCGTACTCCTATCATCGACCACCACTTGGCCACTATATCAGGTGATTTGGTGGTCAAGTGGTGGCTTGTCATGACAAGTGATGTTACGTGGTAAAGCGTTAGCCCATCAGATAGACTGCTCTGAAATATGCCCACATCAAGGTGGTTGATTTCAAACTTCTCGAAAATATCGTTTCTTAGGTTTTGGGTACATGAGCATTCCATCAGGAAATGAAAGATATCATCAACTTTGCCGCAAATATTGCAATCTGGACTGCTCAGCTTTCTCGTAAGATGTTTGAATTTGTTTAAAGGTACATGTCCGGATCGCAACCTGTGGGCGATAACAATAAATTTTCGATGAAGCCTAATATTTGTCCACCATGGAATACGAGGAGGCTCACACTGTATGGTACGATACCATATGCCTTTGCTGAGAGCTGCCATATCAAATACTCCTTCCAAGACGAAGTAATCTTCAACTACTGTTTAATGAAGACTTCGGAATATTCCGGTGTTCAAAAGACTTCTATACCATTTGATATGGCATCTCTAGCTAGTTTGTCAGCCTCCTCGTATCCATACAACCCTACATGTGAAGGCACCCATTGAATTTTTAAAGAAACTTTCCTAGAGAGCAGCACAAGTATTTTCGATAAAATCGTGTAAGCTATTGCTGAACCTTTGTTTCCAAAGGTGCAGCTAGTTATGTTTTGTAGCGCACTTTTGCTATCTGACAATATTACTACATTTTGAATGTTATTGCCTATAATATAAGAAAGGGCCTCAGATATAGCAAAAAGCTCTACAAACATTATAGAAAATCCAGAGTTTTTACAATTTTATATGATTCTTTCACATTGTGACTGGGATCATAAAAGGCCGCACCACGTCCTGAGGAGGTTTGCGACCCATCTGTGTAAATTTTATTCCAACCGTTGTATTTTGTCGAAAGCATGTGTAAGGTATTCAACTTTAAAACAATATTATCATACTTATGCTTCGGTTGGTATCTGTATTAATATTGGAGACCCAAGTATCTAATGTAAACATATTAAGGAGATAGCTCTTATGAACTTTTTCATTATGTATCTCGCTATAGACAGTAAGTAGATAATAGCGGCTTGCTTTCTCTGCGGAAATATAATGGTCTCGCTTTGACTATGAAGCTTATTTAATTTTTTTATTGTAGGATTATAAGACCACGACTGAGATTTTATACAGAATTTTAAAGCCATTTGAGTTGTTACAAAATAATAATAACAATAATTTTGTAATGAGGCATAATTGGCGGGTGCCGTAACCTCATCCCATAGACCAGCACTCCGACATTAATCAGCTCACTCAATAGTCTCATAATATAATGTACCATCTTTTTATAATAGTTTCCCATATCCATCCATCTACAGGTAATAGTAATAAGTGAACAATGTAAAGGGCCTCTTGATGTTGGCTTCGGCTCCATCAATGCCCTCCGGGCGTGTACGACCCGAGAAACGTGCGAAATAAAAGAATAATAATAATAATAGTTCTTTATTGCAGGCAATAAACCCATAAAATACAAAAATAAATAAAAATTAAAATTAAAAATAGAAATTGTACAAAAAATTCGTATAACTATGTAGTGATCTAAAAGTCATACTTGTCACTTACGGTTTTCGCTCTGATGCACATCTGCCCAAAATTTGTAGATAAGACTGTAGAAACTATTTGACAAGCATCTAAGAATGCTGTTATGATTGTTTATTTACTTATTTGGTCTTCAAAACGAAGCGAGAACAATAAGTTGTTAATAATCCGACTTCACTAGTTTCCAGTACTAGGAAGTTGCTCTTTCTACGGGAAAAAATATTACAAGATTGGAAAAATATATCCTTATTTACTTTGACTTGCTAATGTCCCGGTAGCAAGCACTATTAGTTCTAGTTCTGCCACGGCTGTCACCATGTAAAAAGCCTGAAATGAGAAAACAACTGTTGTCAAAATATTGACACAAAAACCCTCAAAAAACCAACATCACATTTTTGTAGCAAAATCATCAAAATTTGATAAATTAAATTTTTAGTGTTTATATACATAAATAACTATGTGCAGTCCTGTAAAACCCATACCAAGCAACAAGGAGCCTCCAGACTGCATCCCATGCTGTCGTGTTTCGGTAAGAAAATGATAGGCTGTCCTAGATTACCGGTTCTTTGGTGCTAGGCTACTCACCACACACCCAACGAAGATGGACTTTGAAACTTACAGTGAAAACGTTGGACAAACGATTATGTAGGTGTACCACAGCATATAGGTATTTTTCCATAAACATTTCTTAAGACACATAGATGATATCGTACAAAGGAACTTGGTGGGAACGGCAAAGCCGACAGGGAGGGTTATTTTTTAGCAGTATGTGTATGTAACTGTGCCCTGCGAATTTTCCCGCAAAAAGTAAATTATGTATTATAAAATGTATCCTATATGTATGTATGATAGTATGTTTATTATTCAGTCATGCAAAAATAGCTGAACTGATTTGGCTAATTCTTTTTTGTTGTTTGTTATTGTCAGGACAAGATTACTACTAGTTGTTATACTTGTTGTTTTGTGAGCACAGAAGACCTCGCGTGCCCTTTCAACCGTGCAATAAACGACACTTTCCCCTTTTCCCCTGGCTTAGCAAAGCCATTTCAGAGTTTAGGCAAAATAGGGATATAAGTTTTAGAGATTACTCGCGTTCCCTTGGACCTAGGAATTTGAATCTGGTGTCTACGGGTTTATCTTGCTAAGGCAAAGAAGACTGTAATCAGAATGGTGTACGTAGGTATGAATTTTCCGTTAAGAAATCTGTTCATATTTATACCTACATTAAACTTCACCCCCTTTCCTCCCCTCCATTCGCCCTTTTTGGATTTTTTTTCTTGGTTTTAGTGTTCCTCTCAAATTGGATTGAAATCCGTCGATAAATGAGTCTACAGCAAACTTGTCCATATTCCCCGCTATTTTCCGCCAAATAAAAAAAGTGATCGTAAACATTTTTAAATAAATCAAGGAGTCGTGTGGCAATTTTCGTCAAAATCGGTTGAAAAATGCGACCTACTGTAGACGAGAACAGACAGACAGACTGACTGACAAAAACCTTTTTTTGGCCAATCTCGAAACTGAGACGCTTCACCCACTTCGCTCGCTCGTCCAAGTAAAGAATTTCAATTAAAAAATGTCAATTTAAAAACTGACTGAGACAGTGTCGGGTAATCTTTTATTATGACGGGTGAAACCGGGGGACACAGCTTGTGTATTATTTTAGTAGGAAGCGTTTTTGTTTTAAAGTGTTTCCTTGCCACCTATCCGATTTTGATGAATGAGGTATGAATTGATTCGTTATTTTGATCCTGGACATAAGCCAGATGTTTTACCCGACTATGGCGAGGCAAAGAAAGGGCTTGTTATGGAAATGATAAAATCATAATTTGAACTTAATATATTCATACCGTGTTTCCATTTAGGGTCCAGCATGTCTGCCTTGCGGCATGGATCCTGTAACTGTCCGAAGACCCCTCATAGTCCACGACAGTACATTCGACTATCGTCCGACAAGCTGGCCTGGCATGCTGCTCAACAATCAAGATAAAAAAGTCAGATATCAGCTCATCAACTATGAAAGACCTGTTAGTATCATCTACTTTGCCGAAAGATACATCATAGAGGACGACAGTTCTGGAGACTAGATAACGTTACATTTGCTAAGCATCAAGGAGTCTAAAAGTATTCAGCTCCACCCAGCACTGGTCTGGTGCAAAAGAACTAACGTAACGAGGTTTTGTATGTACGTGCGAAAAATGTGTGCGAGAGGATGTGCGAGCTTGAAGCGTGTGCAAGGAATGTGAGAAAGTCACGCTCTATTGTACTAAAATAATGCGGTAGATATATCCTCGCACCGCTTAGCTACATGGCATTTTATAGCTTGCTACGTCTACTCATATCGCTCATCTCTTTCACATATCTCTACTAGAAATGCAGCTATAGTAAAGATAATGTTGTCTGGCTTGGCATTTCTGTTGCATTCACCTATAGCAGTATCCCATTTTTACAATATTATAATTTTGAAGTCGTCGTACACGAAAGTACAACGGATTAGCAAGCTGAAGTGGCAATGGGCTGGTCATATCTGCCGCAGGACTGATAACCGTTGGGGTAGACTTGTCCTAGAGTGGAGTGGAGTGGAGACCGCGAATCCGCAAACGTAGCGTAGGACGTTCTGTGACCAGGTGGAGCGACGACATACACAAAGCGGTGGGCAGTGACTGGAAGAGAAGAGCCGAAGATCGGGCTCAGTGGCGCATCTTGGGAGAGGCCTACGTCCAGCAGTGGACTGACACATGCTGATGATGATGTACACGAAAGTGTATCAGGCAATAACATAAATGATTGAAAAATCAGGTATGCTATTTCCTGTTGTGGTATTATTATAATACCATATACACATACACATTAGCTATAGCTAACAATTTGGTTCTTAATAACAAATGTTTCTTGGTTACAGGCTATATCACATTATCCAACGTGTGCTCATTCATACAATTACTAAGGTAAGGGATCAATTTTACTTTTTTTGATTGCGAGGCCACATGGTGGCGTTGTGCTACATTGAGACGGCTTAGCGTTGTTGCTCCGTCGTATTATATATATATATTTTATGATATAAGATAACCGGACAAGTACGATGCTCGCCTGATGTAAGCGATGACGTCTACCTATTACAGATACAGCGGTATACAAAATTCTGGACTGCCAGAATTTTGCATGTCACTGCACTGCGTCTGTTACCTTGAGACAAAAAGATTTTGAGTCTCACATGCCCTGTAATTTCACTCGACTATATATATATATGGACTGTATATCAATAGTTTGCTGCCACAAGCTGCACTGCCTCATTATCTCCTTGGTACGCTTTGTCGTCCCAACAATATGATTTTCCATTTAAAGTAGAACGATGTATTTGTGTGAATATGACGAAGCGTCAGAGCTCAGTTGACGCAGCACAACGTAACCGTAGCAAAGTAAAGTAACACCCACCCCGGCTTAGTAAGCTGGCAGGATACTGGCCTCAAGAATACACATGCTTGCAAGCTTGTATCAATGTAATGCCCATGCATGGTGATAGGACATTAAAAAGTGGCCGCCACGCAAACCTGTCGCCAAACATCTTAACTAATGCCTGTGTTCCGGCCTAGACCTAGTATCAGTGGTTATAGCAGCTGTCTGGAGGCCAGTTTCCATTCTAGCCCCAGCGTGCTGCCATCCTCGACCACATCGTCACTTACCAACATGAAATAGATCTTATACACTTTGTTGAACACCACACTTACAAAACAGAAAGTACTTAGGAACTATGAGATTCAAAACCAATAGCGTCAATATGAGGTCTTATCGCTCAAAGATAGTGGTCAAACGCTGTTAAAAAACGGTAACGGTAAACAGTATAAAAAAGGTGTACGGTTCAAGCTGCAGACAAAACTTGTCAGTATACTTAGATTATCTTCTTGTCGTAGATAAGCTTATTAAGAAAGTAGAGAGAGTATGCAGGAACTTGAGTAGAGCAATTTCAGACAGCTGAGTCACCGAAAGTATGCGCACTGCATACTACATGGAACGTAGAGATGACCTTCTTTGTTACGATAAAGGTTGGTCAAACTTTTAATAGACAAGTCAAACTGCACCTACATTGAAAAAAGTTCTATCGTTCAAAAAGACAATGTTCTAAATGTCAAATTAGACAGTTATGGTCTAAATTTTTCCGAAGTTTCGCATGAATTAAATTTCTGGTGTATTAAAAACGAAATAAAATTATTGAATAACATTTAATTTATTTTTCAGAAAGCAAAATGTGTGACAGAATGGGTGTTATTAATCAACTACAAAACATTATGAATTCAATTCGGTAAGATCTTTCTGCTTCCCAAGTTCCTATACTGATCATTCGGTAATATTTTTTTATGAGGGCTTGAATAGAAAACAGCAGGTTTTGGATATCTTGTGTAGAAACTGATAATGCAACTGATCTTTTCCATTTTTTTTTTTCTTTTTCTATCCCCGTTATTTTTGCTAAGTATTGGCAGTATGTTACCAAAACGGATTCTGATAATTGGCCTTTGTAGAATGGAAAGAGTTATGTATCCTCATATACCCTCATATATCACCTTGGATCTTATAATTTACTTTCGAAGCATCACATAATAATAGGCTAGCGTGTGACCACCTTCTTGCCTTCGATGATGTGGTCGAAAATGGTGAACACGATAAGCCTTCTGCCTAGAATGGTCTTGATTCCCAAAGGCGCTATCACCGAAGACGGAAGGTTATGGCGGCAGAATTTCTTATTGATGGTGATAAGCTATTATTTTGTAGCAAATCAGGTAGAACATTGATAATACTCCTACCAAATGTGGACGAATACCCATGAGGTTTAAAACCCTAAGGTTTTAACCGGCGACCTCCAGGTTAGAAGGCAAGCCCTCTATCCTTTACGCCAACGTATTCACATATTATTTAGAATGTCATAATTAGCTTGTCATGACTAATATATAAAATCCAGCTTCGCCCCGCGGTTCCACTCTAGTGAGTAATGTTAAAACTCGCTTTTTCACCCCCGTTATGACTGAATTCAGTTCGTAGTATTAATGAATATTGTTAGCAAAAATCTACCTTTCTATAATCCTAAATTTTAGATTTGTGAGATTCGATTTTTTGAGATTTCGTATTGGTGGTTATACTGACTTAGAAGAAATTTAAGGGACATACTCGTAAATATTATTTTAAAATCCTGAAGTTAGAAAATATGTCGCCAAACATCTAACATTTCACAAATCATCTAATTTGTTCCGGTAGCTGTCCTTGAAAGCGAGTTCACATTCTAGGCCTAGTGTACTACCATCCTCGACCGTATCATCACTTACAAACAGGTGGGATATTGATCAGCTAGCCTATATGATGTAATAAAATATCTTGCTATAATTTTGCAGAGGTCCTTGCGGTGGCTGCCCCGGGCCATGCTGTGGCCCTCAACCTCAGTGCTGCGCTCCACCTTGCTGCGCGGGCGGCTCCCTTGTCACAATTTACAGTCAAGTAGCACATATCCAGTGATTTACATCGTTTGTGAGTGAGGCTTCGGTCTTGCAAGGCTTTTACTTTTGACCGAGTGCACAAAATATGAGCTTATCTATTTGTGCGGAAGTAGCTTTTTTATGTATGTTACTTCAGATCTCTGGCATCCGTTGACCGATTTAGGCAATTATTTTTAGTTAAAGCTGCAGGTTGGTTCCATACTTATATAGATATTCTATCGAGATATGTTTATGAACATTTTACTCATAAATTCGAGTTAGTTACATGTAATGTTGTAAGTTGCCGGTTTCGCTAGTTGAGCGATGATATATTATAAAGGTATCTGAATAAGGTCCATTATCACCGATTCCAGATAATTTTTAGATAATTTTAGATAATTATCTAACACTACACCATATCAAAGTTTTCACAAATCTGTCAGATCATTTCTTGTAATAGTTCAATATAAGGCTTATCAAGAACGTGTGAAACCGTCAGTAAGATTAATGGTGCATATTCAATTAATCTATTAGAAAGCCTAAGTCTAGCACCTAATTGAAAGAGTGTCAATAATGTGTTGATTCTTAGCAAAAATGCGGTTATTTTTGCAATTAATAACTATTAATTTCATGACAGGTATACTTATTTGTATCTTTTACCACAGATGCCATTCTCGCCGTGGGTCAGCCGCCGCAACCTATTGCGGCATTTGACAAAGCTACTATTGCAGTGGGCTGCCATGGACATCCACACTAAAAAAATTGCATTCTTAAAAAATATTGTCCACGTTAGTAATGTCCTGTAACTTCAGTGAGGTGAAAATGTAATAAATATCGTTTCATGATAAAATTATTTGTTTTAAACTGACAGGTAACCTAACTAAATCAGCAATAGGTACTTTTCCACCAGAGAAGTGCCAGGTAACCGAGCGGAGCGCGAGGAAAAAATTCCGAGCATACCGATACGGTCTTTGTCATACAAAACGAGGAATGTGTGCGAGGTATGCGAGCGAGGAATGTGGAGTGTACAGTGCAACACGGGCAAACGGTCGCGCCGCCCTTACTCCCACAGCACCGCACCCTGCCCATATATCGGACAAGAGTCCGCTACGCATTTCGCACAGCTCATCGGCACACCGTTTTACAGTTTTGCCACATGAGTAAAGATTTACTCATGTGGTTTTGCTATAGTCTGGCCATAACTGCTGTACACTCCCTGAGGTATGCGCGCGGCGAGACGGGGGGGACGCGCTCCGTCAGTCTGCCGTCCCCACAGTCTGTTTCCCCGGCTCCCACCTCGTCGTGCATACCTCAGGGAGTGTACAGCAGTTATGGCCAGACTATACGCATCTTCGTGCAACTCCGCTTCTTCGCAATTCTCTGTTGGAAACACTACACTAATACCGTCAGTATCACATGTGCGTTGGAAGATGGTTCTGTGTATACATACTATAATCACGAAATTTTTTAGTCGTAGACAAGCACTTAACTACTATCTCATCTGATACTATGTGACGATGTGGTCTAATATGGAATCGTGTTTGCTTGGAAATGGAAGACGGTAACAGCCAGGGACCAAGTACTATGATTACGGCCTACGGAAGCAGGAAATATTACTATGACAAGCGATTCTTCCGTATTTTCACTTGAAATTGGGTGAGATCACAGAACAGAATCTCTACGTGTGAATCTGGACTGAGGGATCACATCCTTAAATCCTTGAGACACAAAGAGGCAAATTTAGTAAATAATTGTAAACTGTGGATGAGATAGTGAAGAACTGCTTGTCTGTCCAGAATTAAGTAAAAATAAGACTAGGCTATTGGTCGTAAAGAAGCACTGGGGATTTTTTTATGATTGTGTGTAGAAATAACTCTAACAAAAGCATGTTTGTTATTACATCCACTATTATCATTATCACTGCTTACGAAGGTTACAGGCTAAGACAAATAAAATATCTACATCTATGGCCAAGAGCATGTGAGGTCATGTTAATATAGGGTTCTGTGACTTTATATTACCATATGGAAATTAGCAAAGTAAGCAACACCACAATACGAAAACTGTTCTGACTAAAAAATTCGGGATATTGTAGATTTTACCATTTTACAATTGCTACAGTGAGCCTTTGATTATCTATACTATCTATACTAATATTATAAAGAGAGAACATTTGTATTTTTGTATTTTTGTATGTTTGTAATGATTTGGCTCAAAAACTACTGAACCGATTTAAAAAATTCTTTCACTCATATATAGAATGGACTTTCGAAATGAAAATAGGCTATATATTATCCCGTTTAAATCAAAGTAACTTTCGTGGAGACCTAATTTGCAACCTAAGTCGATAAAAATACGGTCGAAAAAACACGTTTCTTACGAACGCTGCTCAATTGAAAATAGATAGAAGAATATTTTCTATGGAAGAATTGTACAACTTAATAAGACCTACAAAAAAGTCCGCAACAGCATATGTCTATCTCTTAAGGTTGACTCACAGTAACCATTTTAATCTTTAATTTTTTGTTAAAAAATATTACATAACTTCCAAGGCTACTCTCAAGTATATAGTATTAATCCTTATCCAAATAATTACGTTAATTAGCTTGGCCACATATTATAGATTAAAATTGTCCTTTACAGTATATAATTCAAATGAAAACTCTAGAAGATATCACGGATTTCACATACACGCATCGCAAAATTAATAAAATATTTGCAGTGAAACCACAGATTAGGTCATAGTTACTACGAAAATATTATTATAAGCTTAGCTATTCTGTAGATCCCCACCGATCTCAATCAATTTGAAGTTAATATAGTATTAATATGATCTATTGTATTAAATAATATTGATTTATAGATATAATAATATAATATTTTAAACCACTCCGACTGATCTATGTATAATCTTTTTATTAAAAGCATTCCAATGACTCTAAACACGACATTTTAAAATCTGAGCTGTAAGTTGGTGAGGATTTGAGTATTCTGTAGAGTCCAGGAGATGTCCCAGCATCAGGTCAATGCTTCCATGTTCTTACAATATCGTTGAAGAAGAAGATTTTCGCATTGATCAGACCTATGAAAGTTGATTTCATAGCGCAATTAACTAGAAAAAACTGGCCAAGTGCGAGTCAGACTTTTGCCCCGCACACGGAGGGTTCCGAACGCCATCTATCGAATTTCTAACGAACTTCTAACACCAACTAAGTAAACGTTAACACAAAGGTAGAATATTATTATATAGTAGTAATAGTAATAGTAATTGTAGTAATTAAAATTATTAAATATCTGGTTGACCGAGCTTTGCTCGGTATTTTTTGCCACTTAAACAGACAAATATGAATCCCGACATCTATTGACGAATAATAATACATTTTTTTTTAATTGAGAGCAGCTAAAGGCCCATTTAGACGGGGAGAGTTTCTCGTCTCGAAGATACGATTATCGAAGGAATATAAAGAAGATTATATGTCTAAACATTCACACCTCTCGCTCTTCCACTCTGGCGACAATTGACTCGCAATGGAATATTGATAGTGTTGGTCTAAACAGAATTTTCTCGTATTTCGATTCTCGCACTCAAAACCGTTCAACCCGATTTGTACGATACTCGTATGAACTTGAAAAATGTCATACGAGATCGTGTTTATACAAGTCGAGACTCTCATAAGCAAGAATCTGCTTACGATACTTTTGTTGTGTAAACAAACATAGGCAATAATCGCCTAGCGATAAGTCATATGCGAATCTCGTATGACATAATCGTAGGCGAGATTTTAGTTCTTGCCTGTATGTAAACATTTCGGTACGATTGTGTTATAGCGATTATTGCTTGTGATAGTAGCGTATGGTGTAAGCTCGTAAGGAAACGTACGAGAAACTCTCCCCGTCTAAATGGGCCTTAATTGCTTTACTGACACAGTACTTCTACTCGCCAATAGATGTCGGGAAGAGTCATATTTTAAGTTGATTATCAATAAAGTTGATTATTGAAAACACGAATAAAACAACATTTTCTGAAAATGACTCCTAGCTAGATCGATTTATCGCCCCCGAAATCCCCTGTAGGTATTTTATAAATATAATAAAATCAAAATCGATTCATCCGGTTGGATGCTAAGATGCTACAGACAGATACACACGTTAAACGTATAATTTACTACCCCTACTTTTTGTGTCGGGGAACGCCGTAAGGCAGATGTTCTCCTTGGTGGTAAGCTACTTTTTAGGGTTCCGTAGCCGAATGGCAAAAAACGGAACCCTTATAGATTCGTCATGTCTGTCTGTCTGTCTGTCCGTCCGTAGGTCACAGCCATTTTATTCCGAAACTATAAATACTACAGAATTGAAACTTGGTAGGTAGATGTATTCTGTGAACCGCTTTCCGATTTTTATACAAAAATAAAAAATATAAAAGTTAATGGGGGGCATCCCATACATAGAATTGAAACAAACAAAAAAAAATCTTCAAACCCAGACATGTGGGGTGTCTATCAATAGGTCTTTAAAAATGATATTGAGGTTCCCAAAATCATTTTTTTCTCAAAGTCCATCACTTAAAAGATAGGCGCGTCTAAAGGGGTAAAATGTGTGCCCCTCCCCACCCTCTCACTTGCATAATTCGTTAAGGTTTTAAATTTAAGGTGTAAATTGGTTGAAATATGACGATGATTGTTAAATATGTTAATATTTTATATTCGATGCAACAAACTGATGCAAATGTTGTATGCATAAATGTTCCACCCGTGCGAAGACGGGGCGGGCTGCTAGTTTACTTATATAATCAAAGCTCACAAGCAAGATTCCATCCACGGATTCCATCTTAGATCGCCCCCACACGAAGGGGTTAAATGTGCACGAGAGCAGCACAGAGTTCTGATATAATATGTTGTAAACAAAAAACTTTCAAAGATCTAATGAAAATATTCAGACGAACGGATATGCCGAACACAAACGATATTTTCGTTTTACTACGAAACCCTAAAATGAGCCGTTATGATCATGCTTGACCATTTAGATTTCACAAGTAAATCGCGTTGGTTTCTCCGCCCTTATAAATAGATCTTGGCCACAGGGACGATACTCATTTCACCTCTCACCCTTTTGGAGACCAATCAAAATTTTCAAGTAACAATTCAAGATGGCTGGTTGTGGATCCTGTTACCCTATGTGTTCACCGTGCCCTGTGGTCTGCCCGCGACCCAACCCGCCAGTGTGCATTCCTGATCCCTGCTGTTCACCGAAACCTATTACCTTCAATTGCTGTAGTCCACAAACTCAGAGGTGCTACCCTGTGAACCCTTGCATCAATGTATTCAGCTGCAATACCCAAATTATGTAACGCCGATGATAGAAGATAACAAGAAGAAAATTGAAATACGTAAAAACAAACCAGAATTAATAATAAATAATATAGAAATAAATAGTGTGAAATGTGCCTTGCAGTGTCAATAAAAGTATAATGGTTACAGTTTTTTCGTTTCTAGTATTTAGTTTCCGAGTGTACTTAAATTAGCGTGTCTTCTAATAGGTACAATCTATCTCTTAGAGATTCGATTTTTTAATTATTAAAAAAAACGAATTAAACTTAAATATTAACTATGACTAATAATTAAAATAAAAACTACAAATAATAAATGGAATTTAGGTCGCTGTCTGCTGGTAGAGTACCCAAAAAGCTGGCGACATTACCTCTTTGAATCGCGAAACTAATGCGTTGCCCGAGGTAAGCGCCAGCTCTTTGGTCGTGGGTTTTTAGTTTTTTAAACGATATTGTACATCTTAGAATGTGATATGAATATTTTCAGTTCACGTTAAGTCCTTACAGGAGATATGATGAGTATAAAAGACAACGTTTTAATAATATTTATTTATTGTCTAAACATTTTCACCAAAATTATAAATCGAAAAAAATATCACTATCACAAAACGTTACTCGGAATATGCACCAATAAATAACGCGAAGATATTTCTTACATCCGCTATCTATATCAACGGCACATGCATGTGTCGCACACAGCCTGACTGAGGCCCCTGAAACCAAACAATATAACCATTACTAATATGCGAAACGTACCGAATACTACGCAGAACAGATAACTTGGCACGACGAAGACGCTGACCTGTCTCACGTAATTATTAACAGAATATCGGACGTTAGGGTTGCGTCTCGTGAAACATTCCTCGGGACGACCCGATGGCCTGTTCTGATATACGCTGTCGTGTACAATCAACGGTCTTCTCCTGGTCACAGGATCTAGCTCGCAGTCTGGGCAACAGCTACGATTGATCGGCAAACAAGGGTACGGGCACGGAGGGGCCCGGGGACATATAGGACGCTGCTTCGGAATGATTGGCGGTGGACATTGAGGGTTGCAGCATGGCAGGACTGGTTGATAGCAAGGCGTCGGTTCTGGGCACGGACATACCTAAAGAAAAAATGCATCTATTATACGCGTTGATTTATGTAATGTAAGTATACCCAAATATAATGAGAAGTAGATAAAACAGATTGTAAGTAGATCCAATATTATGCAATATTTACTGGTGGAGGATCGCAGGGCGGCGGAGGTGGGCAGCACGGAAGCATGGGTGGACAGCACACGGGACACGGTGGCGGTGGTGGTGGCGGCTCACAAGGCGGGCAGCGACGTGGCTTACACACGGGTAGGATGGGTACAATCGGCGGGACCAAGTCAGGCAGCGTCGGCGCAGGACATGGTCTAAATGACGGACAACATCTGCAAGGAGGGCAGGGTGTGCAAGGACAAGGCGGCGGGCAGCAAGCTCGGCAGCAGGGAGGCGGCGGAGGACACGAGTAGCAGCACGGTCCCGTCCCACACGGTATTATCGCTGGACATGTTGGACAAAAAGTGCAAGCACACATTGTAATACTTAATATCAAATAATTTGGTAATTTTAGAAAATATTGTAATTTTTTTGAACTTAATAATTTTCTTAAAATTTTTTATGGCAAATTTTCTACATCAACACATTGTTGTCAAAGAGACATTTTTCTATTCTCTATTGAATTTCTTTCTTCCACAATAAAGGTCATAACACATTAAAGCCACCCGGCACCCGCGGGCATCGCTCGTAGTTCTGCGTCCACTCTTTCTCGACAGGTGGTAGGTTTTTTGACGCGGTTTTTTTTATACCATTTTTCTGAATAGGCGTTTGAACATTCTTTCCCCTGATGTTAAGTGACGATGCGATCAATGATGTAGCACCCTTACCTAGGAGATCACTCGCGATTTGACCCTCGGGTTATAGTTACTGGGAAACACCGGCAAATGGACGAGTAGACGCCACGTGGTTAACCGGTGAACATCGCGTGGTCAATTAGTGAACCTAAAGTGTTCAACGAATTGCCGAGTTAAATTTCCAACTTTTTCGATAAGATTTTCTTTATTCATTTTGAAAACAATAATTTGACGAACGATACGTTAGTACGTTAGGCTAGCTCCCGGGCAGAGCGCGGTGAACGCAAGGCGAGCCTACGATGAGTGGGTCAGGTACTGAGTGGTTATAATGAGCTTATGACTTTAATTATTCATCGAGTTCGTCTAGTTTATTAGATACTCAGCAAAGATACCGTCTTTTTGGAAACCATACACCTAGGTACACATACACACATATTCCTCTATGGTATTTCGATCAAATAAATTTTGTCAATTATGTTTTTGTCATCCATGTAAAATTTTATGTAAAAAAAACAATTTCGGTATTTTTATAAAACTTGTTTGAAACTATCAATAAAAACAGAAAAACTGAAATGAGTGCTCCGTTTTACAGTTTCGACCCCTGCGTTTGCTCGGGAATGCCTTGCGGCGCCTGTTATCCGTACTCTACGAAGCCCTGTGTCACATCTAGGAACTGCCTCGGGCCCTGCTCTGTGTGCCCAGGAGGTGGATGTTCAGCTTGTCCGGCTCCAGTCAGGCCCTGCCCTGCGCCTTGTCCACCGTGCCCAGTTCTGCCATGTCTACCTCCGTGTCCGCCGTGTGACAAGGTATAACTAATGCTGGCTAGTCAAAGTTGATTGGTCTCGGTTCTGCATATGCTTTGGAGAACAGCCAGCGATAACGACGTAGTAAACAATACTGTATTTATTTATTGTTTCTGTTCTAGCCTCGTGCGCCCGTCCCGTGTCCTGAACCGCTCTGTGACTCTGTGGCTATACCTTGCTGCCGACCTAATCGCTGCAAACCATGCCCGTGCTACTGTTGCACTGAACCAGCGGTGTGCTCTCCAAAACGTTGCAGCTATCCTGGCACTCCGGTTTGCTGTGGATGCTGCGGCCCTTGCATGCCAGTGTGGTAGAAGTTGTATACTGGGAAATTAAAATCGTGCCGTCTTTGTCCGTTACGGTAATAAACTTGTACTGCCGAAGTAATGTTTTTTTCATTGAATGAGTAGTAACAGAGATATGTAGGAACAGACTCTAATAAAGATTATCTGTGTTAGCCTCTGGTGTTGGCATAAAAGAAGAGATGAGACAATAATAAGGTAGTTTACATTTTTATGTTTTAAAATGTAACATCGCTTGCTGTAAGAGCTTACCAGGGGGGATTACCAGAAATTACAACACGTTATTTAAAATTTACTGCGCCGAAGAAGGATCTATTTAACCGCTTTGATCTCTAGATCTATGTTTGCCTAGTTGCGAAGCTAAAGTTGCAATGGGCCGGCCTCATTAGCAGAAAAACCGATTACCGTTGAGGTAAACGAGTTCTTGAATGAAAACCACGTATTCGCAAACGTTGCGTAGGAAGTCCTCCCGAGTAGGTGCAAAGAGAATATAAATATGACTAGGAGGAGCAATGATATTCGTAAGGTGTCTGGCACGAGCTGGATGACATTAGACAAGGATCGTGCTCAGTGGCGTGCAAATTAGAAAGGCCAGGCCATTTGAAATGTCCAGCTGAGGACTAGTATAGGCTGATGACGACGACAGATCTAGGATGAAGCTACGATACGCTATATTATCTCTATGTTGGTACAGGTCCCCTGGTGGGTCTATGTGCTACTATTATTGTTAAAGACACCAGGTAGACCATCCAGCCAGGTACTACTACTTATAAACACAGTAGGTTACATGCTATCTCTATGTACGCTGTAACGTATCGTAGCGGCATCCGAGTTCTGTGGTAACACTCGACGTCTCAGATGATTCAACTTAGCACTGTAATTAACCGACTTTAAAAAAGGAGGAGGTTCTTAATTCGTAGGAATTTTTATTTTATTTATGTTCACCGATTAGTCACATGGTCCGGGACCATTTTCAAATTATTTTTTTGTTTGGAAGAGTATATTCCCAGGTGGTCCCAGTTAAATTTCATTGAGATATGTTCAATATCTCTAGAGACATGGATGCCTCATACTTGGTACTGAAAATTACTAGCGCTTCATTTGACGTCTGTTTTCTTAGTGTTTATTAAACACTGTTTAAACGATCTCAAATTATTAAACTATATAACACTCACATCGCACACTTAAGAAACCTTTATGGCAGCTCCCAAGCTTTGTGAACATCTGTGAAGGGCCGTTAACGTGAGTATGGATAGTTTTCACACCTGCCCGCGTCTCGGACTTCACGCCTATGATCTTTCATCACCAATACATATTTATATTGGTCGTTCACGTCACGCTGCGACTTAACAACGTAAGTCTGGAGTCGCCATGCGTCATTAGAAATAGATAACAATTTAGAATTTAGTTGCCCAGGGTCGGATGATTTAGGCATTCTTAGTTAATGCTTAGTTTACCGTTAGATCTAGCGCAATGTAATCCAAGAGATGTGAGTGTACCTACCGCATAGGTAATAACAAAGAGAAGTGAGGCCTCTAAGCAGCATCGCTGTACAGCAATGTACTAGGACGAATGTTTATCTTTATTATTATCTTTTTAAATAATAAGTATTTGCAAACTTAGCTCATTAAAAGCAAAGTTTCTAAACAACTTATGAATTTCTATAAACATAGCATATTTGAGCTCTGAGTCTCACACTAGGAAATCCCTGTGTCGTGATATTTTAAAAAAGTAGGCATTTTGAAAAAGTCTGAAGCTCGTTACAGTTACAGTTTACTTATTTATTTACAGAAGTACTTGTGTGAAATGTCGAATAAAATGACTATCCAAGCTTTGAACTCCTGTTTCATCCCCTTGAAGAGTGAATTTTGAAAAATTCTTTCTTAGCGGATACCTAAGTCAAAATAACTATCTGCATGCCCAATTTCAGCGCAATCTGAAACAATATTGATTTCAGACTTTGTTACCCCACTTCACCCTTTTAGGGGTGAAATTTCGAAAATGCCTGAAACACGTATTAAGTACTTGTGTTCAGTTTCGAATATAAAAGACTATCTAATCTTGTTTCTCCATACAAACTTTGAACCCCCGTTTCATCCCCTTCAGGGGTGAATTTTGGAAAATCCTTTCTTAAAGGGAACTAATGTCGTAATAACTATCTGCACGCCAAATTTCAGCGCAATCCGAAACAATATTAATTTGCACACTTTCACTCTCTTAAGGGTAGATATATATCAAAAAAACCTGAAACACGTATTTACTTATTTTTTTACTGGAGCACTTGTATTAAGATTCGAATAGAAAATACTATCTAATCTTGTTTTTCCATACAAACTTTGAACCTCCGTTTCATCCCCTTCAGGGGTGAATTTTGGAAAATCCTTTCTCAAAGGTAACTAACGTCGTAATAACTATCTGCATGCCAAATTTGAATCAATAGAAACAATAATGATTTTCATACTTTTCACTCCCCATTCACCCACTTAGGGGTGGAATTAAAAAAAAACCTGAAACATGTATTTGCTTATTTTTTTACTGAATCACTTGAGTGAAGTTTCGGATAGAAAAGACTATCTAATCTTGTTTCTCCATACAAACTTCGAACCCCCATTTCATCCTCTTAACGGGTGAATTTTGGAAAATCCTTTGTTAGTACACCCTTACGTACTAAGACAAATATACCCTCCAAATTTCAAATCTCTACGACCAGCGGTTTAGGCTGTGCGTTGTCTGTCAGTCAGTCAGTCAGTCAGTCAGTCAGTCAGTTAGTCAGTCAGTCAGTACCGAGCAAACGGGCGAGACAGTGCTCTCGGCCAAGTACTCGGTACGTATAAACATAACGCCGAGTGATCAGCGCCGAACGAAGCGGCGAGAGAATAGCTCGGCTTCAGTTCTATTTACTAGACCGAGTTACCACCCTCCCGCTTCCCCGCACTGTCTCGCTAACTCACTCGGCAGGTTTGAACGTGCACTGTCTCGCCGCTCGCCACTCGGCCATATGATTTTTGCGTCACTGCACGTGCTGCGAACTGAACTGACTGTGCATATTTCAAAACGTGTGTGAACAGCTACTCGCTTACTACACTGTTTCGGCCGAGAAACATTTTACTGTCTCGCCCTTTTATTCGGTACGTGTGATCAAGGCATTATAATGATAAAACTGCATCACCACCGTTTTAGTTTATTGAGTGATTTAATATTGCACGTAACTTATTACGTGCAATATTATACACGTAACAATACTTATATTGTACGGTGTTATTGAAGGTGTAGAGTGTCTTTCTTGCCTAAGTAATTCGAAAAAAATACTGGATATTAAATCCTCTGTGCATATGCTATATTATTTTAGAGATTCTTACTAAAAAATGTTATCCTTAGAGAAATTAATTATCAATTTGCATGAAGTATGGTAAAACACATGGTTTATTCCACAAATCCCCATTGACATTTCATAGACTCTTATATAAAACTAGAAGTTCCCCTCGGCTTTGCCTGCGTTAAAAACTTCTTTCATTTATTTAAACCGTTTCTTTTGTACAAACGTTTCATTCGTAAAAACACAAATGGTGACAAAAAATGCCGAACAATAGGGAATATGCATGAAGCTCAGATTTATTGGAAATAATTTTTTTTCGATTCTTTGTTGTCCTGGTATGTAAAACCTTTTTTTTATTTATTTCCATTTTATTTGCTTAAAATAATAAATTAAAAATGCAATTTAAGCAAGGGAAATTTAAGTTTGTAAAACAGATCACCATTGGTCGAATCGAAAGTTGACGTCATTATGTACTACTCCACGTGATAGAAACATTGAGCGCGGGAACATAAAAATAAATGTATGGTGTGGTCTAATTGTATTTATTTCCAAATATTGTGTTTGCCGCGTATTATTGTGCAAAAATGTATATTACTAACCATTTAATATAGATAAAAATGAGTACGAGATTAGAGAAACTGTATAATTTAATAAAAACATGCCATTGGCTAAATAAAATAATCGCGCGGAGTCTTAGTTAAAGAAAAAAAAGCTAGTTTGCTTCAAGCGGCGTGTGTCTGACGTAAGTGCGTTACCATACAAAGCACAACCAAAGAGCCCGGGAAATGATGGCGTTTAAACTGCTCAAATTTATTTGTATATTTAAATGTTTATTTAAAAAATAAGTAGACTAATTCCGGCAGTATTTTATTTTTTTATTATGTTATATGGATGTAATGAGTGAAATAAAAATATTTTTAAAAAAACATGCATATTCCCTATTTGGCATTTTTTTTGTCACCATACACACCACAACTCCGTTACTCCATTTCACCCCATTAAGGGTGAAATTTTGAAAAAGTCTAAAACACGTATTTATTTATGTATCTACTGAAGTACTTGCGTGAAGTTTCGAATAAAAAGATAGTCTTGTTTATCCATACAAATTTTGTACTCCCGTTTCATCCCTAGGATAAGGAGTAAATTTTGAAAATCAATTTTTTACGGAAACCTACGCCATTATTACTATCTGCATGCCAAATTTCAACGCAATACGTTTAGTGGTTTGAGCTGTGCGTTGATAGTTTGCTTTTTATGTATACATACAAAAGAACTCTTGACGTGAATTTTCATCCCCATTACACCACTTTAATGCACATCTGGCAAGAAAATATTGATAACTTAATTGTAATATCAAATGAAACACTCAAACACCAATTTTCAGCAGTTCTTCATAGATAAAGAATTTTCGACATGAACTTTCATCCACCATTGTACCACCTTAGTGCACCCCTGGCAAATTCAATGAACTACTGAAATATCAATGTTTATCGCTTCAGGTTCAAAAACAAAGAACTTTCATAGAAACATTTTCACCCCATTGAACCCTCTTCGGGTGGAATTTCCATGAATCCGTTCATAGTACACCCCTACGTATGTAATTTCAAGTCTCTACGACCAGCAGTTAAGGCTGTGCATTGTTTCTAAGTCATTCAGTCAGTCAGTGAGTATGTCAGGACAAAGATTCTTATAGTATTAGATATATAGATAAAAAATATTCACAAATTAAGAACCTCTATCTTCTTATGTAAGGTCTATGAACAATTCGAGCATTAAGCCGATAATTTATAAATAAATAAAGAAAACCTATAGAGAACTTCCCATTGATCTCAAAATCATGAAATTTTACCAAAAACGAGGTTTTATTAATCTTACATTGCAAGTATAAACAAATTAGAATATCGTTACGTTAACTCGTTTAGTCAAACTACAAATTAATTATACGGAATCCTCGGTGCTAAGAGAGTAAGACTCACACTCGTTCAGTTTTTCTATTTCTGTCAATTTTCATCCGAAAGCATGATGACTTCATTTTTCATAAAAATTTTCAAAGTGTAGTAAAAATCAACAAAAATTAAGAAAATCCAAAAAATCGTAATTAATAGCTGCAAACTCCAAAAATACCTGAGTAAGTTTATAATAATGGAAAATACTTTCATAGAATATAATTAAAACGAATTCTTTCAAAAAAAGTGCAGTCCTTGATTCTATGCGTTTGCCTTGTTCACGGCATTCAATTAATGACCCCGTAAACTGGGCGTTTATCGCCGTGATAGCGCGTATACTACCTCCCTGCACCACTCTCCCCGCGGAAACCCATGGTTACTGAGGTTTTCATGATCAAAGTTTTGAGCTTAAGTCACCTCCGATCAAAATTGTTCTATTACACCGACCGAGTAGTGACCGAGTGTCATTCGGGGTTGAAATTTAGAATCGTTTGGCACGAAAAAGGGGGAATGGAGGGGTGGAGGGGGTAGGTGAGGGTCCCCCTTTCACTACCCCACCACTCTCATTACAATGTAATGCATAGTTTTTGAGTTATGATTTTTTTTGCAAAATCATAACCTCACTTGGTAAAAATATAGAATCGTTTGGCACGAAAAAGGGAGGGTGAGGAGATGGGGGGGTAAGGGAGGGTCCCCCTTTTCTTTTTCCACCACTTTCATTACAAGGTAAAGCATAGTTTTAGAGTTATGCGTATTTTTGTAAAATCATAACCTCACTTTTTTTTAACACTTTGCTGATCAATATCACTGTTTTGTTGGATGTTTAACAGACTTTTTGCGCTTCGCCGGCCGCTGCCGCGGCACGCTCGCTTCGCTCGCTCGGCTCGCGCGTTGTGTTGTCGCAGTTTCAACCTAACCTAACCTAGTTTTTTTTTCTAGTGGGGTGTTCTTATTAATTTAGTAGTGGTAAATAATACTACTAAAATTTTTACTAAGTTATCTAGCCCTTGTAATTATTATTTGCGCTTTGTTTTTATGGTTTAGTATATTTTTAGGTTAGATTTTGTTTATATCGTTTTCTTGTAAAATATGCATTACCTTGTTATAAGTATGGTATTGTTACAATCAGGGACCTAACCTCTACCCATCCCCATAACATTTTATATCAAATTCATGCCAAATGATTCTAAATTCAACCAATAATCCAAAATCAAACCCAACAAAAATAGGCATAACTCAAAAACTATGCATTACCTTGTAATGGGAGTGGTAGGGTAGTGAAGGGGGGACCCTGACCTTCCCATTCCACCCCTCTATCCCCCCTTTTTCGTGCCAAACGATTCTAAATCCAACCCTCATTCGGACCCCGTTCTTTTTACTAGGCCGAGTAGTGCCGAGTACCCACCCCTCCACTTCCCTGTACTGCCTCGCTCGCTCACTCGGTGCCTACACTTCACCGTTTTCCCGCGAATGTTGCTCTCATCTGTTACTTTTTCTAGGATAGGTATAAGTAGTTTGGTAGATTTTCCAATCATCAATATTTTGAGATCCATATCAGCGTCAGCTGTCCTTGTACCGAACTGACTGCCTGACTCGCTGCGACATCAAAAATACTTGTAAACACTTACACGGCCTCAGCATTGTCTCGGCAGAGTGACATTCTACTGTCTCGTCACTCTACTCGGTAGGTTTAATCAAAGTATAACGATACGCCATTATCATCTTCGGCACTACAGCCCGGGGTGTCCCAGGCTAAGGCCCACCCCGGCACCCCGGGACCAGTCTGGAAGCACATTCTGGACCAGTCCAGAATGTGCTTCCAGACTTGTCTGTTCCTGGCTTTCTGTCGCCAGCCTCTGACCCCGATTATTTGTAAGTCTTGCTCAACGCCATCCAGCCAACGGAGCTTGGGTCTGCCACGACTTCTACGGCCATCCGGTTTTCCCTCGAGTAGACGTTTTGGTGTTCTCGCCTCTTCCATACGCTCTACGTGACCTAGCCATTCGAGACGAGCGAGCTTTATCGACTTGACTACATTCGGCTCGCCATACAAGCTGTACAGTTCATGGTTATATCTTGTGCGCCAACGACCGTCTTCTTGTACAGCTCCGAAAATACGGCGTAAAAAAATATCTGAGTAAGCCAAAGTAACATCTATTGGCGGCTATAATACGTTTGTTAATCTCAATACGTACGTAACGATACGTAATCTACCTAAAAGCACTTAGTTATTACACTTGGCTGAATTAGAAGTTATTGAATTTAGTCAATATACAAGCTAGCATCCTAAATTCAGAAGCAAAGATGGTATCTGACTTTAGCCGCCAAGTTATTAAGTACTTATAATCGTAATGATTAACCAAATTATAGACTAGTGAACAGGGGCCGATTCAGTACAGGCATTCGCCGACCGCTAAAGCGGCACACTCGCTTTGCTCGCTCGGCTCGTGCGTTGTGGTCACAAGTGACTGAACCCCCTTGCTTCGCTTGTCGTCGGAAAGCTCCGCAGTTAACTGCCCCGGAGACGGTAATTTGCAATTGTCAATTTTTAAGTTATTGATTTGATAATTTCAATTAAAGGTGCGAATGAAGGAGCATCAATCGACGCGTCAATTGCTCGCCCACATTTGCTCTCTGCACAGTAGAGTAGAGTAGAGGAGAGAGAGTAGAGAGAGACAGTAGAGAAGGTAGACGCACGATGATATCAAATTCTGATTTCAACTAGCGAGCGAATGACCGTAAGATTGTCAATTACATAACGAGACGTTCAATGTTTGCGTCATTCGCGGTTGTCAATAAGCTTCAATCAAAATTTCCATCAATGGCCCTCAATCACGTAGTTGCGAATGACAATGGCTTCAATTGTCTCTATAAACGATCAATTGGAACCATAGACCTGCTACATATTAAACTTGATCGCGTACACCGGCACCCATGAGACCGACTTTGAACGGAGTTTGTCCCTTTCTTTTGTATGAACAACTTTAATAATATATATTATACTTATATACCATACATGTAGTATAGAACATATATAGGACTAGCAGGTTGTTAGACAAGGACACATTCCCACCCTGGTGTCTCTCAATTAGGCCGTTTTGTTCCACAAAGCAATTACAACTTTATTTCTAAAGCATACGGATTAAATTTAATTTGTCAAAACATCTGCAGTGCACCATCCTTTTATATCACGTCTATGATTGGGACCGATTCGTAATCAATAACGTAAAAATTGTCAATTGCGAAAGTCTCCGGGGCATTTTACATGCAACGGAACTTCAATATAGGATTGATTGCACGTATCTTCAACTTCAAACTCATCGCGGGGTGAGAGGGGTGTCGTTTGAAAGGGGGGCAACCAACCCCTATAAAAGACATCCCTTATCAACTGCAAATTCAATATGCGAATTTCAAATGCTAATCCGACTTCGGTACTGTACGGTGTGTAATCCAGATAATTTTCTTTATTTTTTATGTTAGACTAGGCAAACAAGTAGACGGCCCATCTGATGGAAAGCGGTTATCGTCGCCTATGGATATCTGCAACACCATTGGCGCTGTTGATGCGTTGCCGACCTTTGATGACCTTTGATGAATTTGTGGATACCCTTTTAGAAGACTCCATTCATAGCTAGAGGGAAATGTCGCTGCGGGAAGATCATTCCTTACAGGTCCGAAGTAGAAAGCCAGGGCTGAAGCGGGTGGTGCGAGACTTCCAATTCTGTAAGATGTGAGGGAGAGCTCTTTGACGATGCCAAGCAGATCGATCGACAAAGGTGATCGATCGAAGATCGATCGAAAAAAAAAAAGGTGACGGTGGTATTAGGTCAAAAAGCTCTTCAGAACATTCCCTATTGTAGAGTCGGTAAAAGATACACAGCGCACTGATGTCTCTAAGAAGGCTGAGTGGTTCTAATCTTTTACCGAGTTCGGGATCGTCGACAATCCTAATAGCTTTTCGCTGTAGGGAGGCAAGGAGCTGAAGCAGGTAGCTAGCTCAGGGCGCATTTCCAGAGGTGGGAGAAATACTCCATGTGCGGGCAGACCAGTGCTTTGAAAAGCGTAAGTCGCTGATGCTGTGTGTAGTATCGCTTCGCCTTATTCAGCACACAGAGCTACTTAGAAGCAAGTTTTGCTTTGGCTTCTAAGTGACTCCTATTCTGGACCTCACTAGATATTTCAACACCAAGGATTCCGAGACTGCTGGATACTGTGAGTGGAATGCCCTGAAAGCGAGAAGCTATTGAGAAAGGAGTTCTTTTTGCAGTGAATGCGCATACTTGTGTCTTAGTGGGGTTGAACTGCACCAAGTTACGTTCACCCCACTCAAATACTCACTCACACAACTCAAGGGAGTTCTCGTTCTGTGAAACAAGTTCCTCTCTGCAATCCTGCACCTCAGAAGGAGAGGCGCGGACACGGCCGGTATAATGCGCGTCACTCTTTTTCTATCATCTGCATAGCAACGAATGCTGCTGATTTGCAACATATCATTGATATGCAGAATAAATAGACTGGGCGACAACACAACCCTGTGGAACAACCGAGTTGATGTTGCGTTAAGATCCTGCATCGCACAAGCGATGTTTTCCATGACGTTTGCTTCGATATAATTTATAAATCTTGACATTTTCACTCTTGAAACATTTCGCATTTTTGTTTAATATTAGTAGGAAAGATTTTGTATTATTATGTAAGCTCAAGTGAGTACCATTAAATGGTAAAGCCAATATTATTATATATAATATACATTGCTCCCACTCAAGATTTTGTACTTCATGTTTCAGACTAAAATTCCTACGCATCGGTGACGATTTACAAATATGTCAGTATTGCCGCGAGGATACGAATGTTTTCGACCATGTCCTAGATATGGAACAGTGTGCGGGGAATACAGCATCTATCACAAGAGACCAAGGTGTGGCCAGCCAAGACAACAACCCTTCCAGAGGGAAGTAGCTCGTTGTTGTTTTGGACCTTCTAACGCTCCTAGAGAGAGGTACATTCGCTTTGATTTTTTCCATAAGTTACCTACTTCTTACTGAAAATTATTTACTCGACAGATGAGTCGGAACAGTGTCAATAGAAGAAATCAAAAGTCAAGCGCCTTTGCTTGTTGAATTACCACATTAATGAGACAAGGCATGTTGCAAACAGATTGTGCCAACTTCCACCATCGCGGTCGAAAAGTTTAATATAATCTAACCAACGACGACCACACATACATTTTATTTTATTGATTTTTTGTCTAGGCCATGTTGCTACGACTACCCCTGCAAAGCTGACTGCTTCAACCACGGCGCTTGCACGAGACCAAGTGGACGGTATGCCCGCACAGTGTGGTTCCCTGGTGAATGTTGTCCAGCGGTACCCCCGTGCCAAGCCTTCACTTGTCCCAACCCACCTTACCATCCTTGCTGCTACCACACTTGCAACAAACATGTCTAGAAAAACTAACATTCTAAAAGGATTACCTTCCTATTGAGTAGAAATTTTCTTAGGCGTCACAGTACAGTGTTTAAATTTATAAGTACAAAATGTACAAACCGGCTATTATACACGTTTTACAGCGCCTGTGTCTCGGTCGGAATTGAAAAACGTAATCTAAGCTTAGCCTAATTTCTACGATTATTAATGTGAAAAATATTTTGTGACGAAAATATTGCTGTTTTATAGCATTCCCAGAATGCGTTTGTGAATCGTCTACCGTGCAGTCCAGTAAACAGAAAAAAAGAATCTTGCGTTTAATTCTAAGGAAGATGACATTGAGATGATTATCCGAGTGCAGAACGTATTCTGTGACCTGTTTATTTTTGATAACTTATGTTTTGGCAAGTGTGAGCACTTCCCACGTTCAAAAGCGCTGCCGGCTGCTTCCGATATTAGTGGTTTTCCCGCGCTTTCCGTGGACGGTTGCCTATGCGCATTTAATTTTCGGTTGTTACACGCGATCTTTGTTTATCAATAAAAACAAACTCTTAAAGTGATTAAGAAGAAAATTATAGAATTTGGGAATTGAAGTAATTAGAAAAAATATTATTTTCTAAAAAGCTGCCTTTACGAATGTTTTCCACAAAATGTCAGTTATCTTGACTGTTTTAATTTTCAGTTTGATTGGTAAGAATTTTTATATTCATTTATTTTGTAGTGCTGTCTATTGCGACATGGGATTTCTGCCTGAATCTGTTTCCAAAGCTGGAAGGTTTAATAGTGTATTTTTATATATTTAATAGCGACTTTGCAAAATGGGGAGGAATGACGATTTTTTAACTTAGGTATATTTTTTAAATATCTGATAGGGTATCGTTTGACGACAGTCTTGCCTGGAGTACCTAAGCGATTATGTGATCGAAGATGGTGAGCACACTAAGCCTAGAGTGGTTTAATCTAACTCAAGGGTTACCTGAAAACGGCGACACCCTTGGACGGCTATTGGCGTCCGATACCGATTATCGGATCGGTTAATGTGGAAATGCTTATCCAAATCTTATTGAACAATAAAATATCTATATATATTTTATTATTCAAATGCCATTAGCCGATAGCCGATGTGATATCTTCAAATAACTTCCGATCTTCCGATAAAATTCTCCAGCTTTGTGTTGGCAGGTCGTTATGGCGGTTGTTCGCTGCTTGCCCCCCTTTCTGATTTTGTCTATTTTCTAACCATCCAAATTGTGGATCTTTGCCCCCTTTTTGAAATCGATCAAAATTGTGCTTAATATGTTATGTACCTATGTTTTTGGTAGGTACAAATTGGAATTAATCCTATAGACTTGCTTCTATACAAGCCTAAAAGATAAAGTTTATCTTAGGCCTTTCGTACACAATACAACGGTAGGAGCATTATATCGATGTTCCGCCTGACTTGCTACCAAAAAGTAACTTACCACCAACAAGAAGAAAATCTGCCACCATAACTTTACGGTCTTCTTGCACACATCGCTTGGGTTGGGAGTCGGACAATTGTAAGCCGATTCTACCGTGTTCACTATCATCGACTACCTCATCGTTTACCACCAGGCGAGATAGTGCTCAAACACTAGCCTATCAGATGTTAAAAAAACGATAACGATTTTATTATGGAGAACACAGATCTCTGATTACACTACGATAATTGAGAAGTGAGAGAGAACTAGGTGACTCCGCAACACAAATCGAAATGTCAGCGACACGTGCGTATGTACGAACGTGTTTCATTTGTATTACAGTAGTCGCTTCGATATAAAAGTCATCCGGTATTGGAGATTTACGCTTAAGATTTTCGCTTACGGTGACGCTTCACTTGATCTGATACTTTGGCACGCATACTCAGGATTGCCAGAATTTCGCGCGACTGCATTGCGCTGGCTGCGCTAAGGTGTGGAGTTCACATGTCCTGTAGCCTCTAGCCACTTGCCCGTCATGTTACCTACCCATTTTTGAGAAGAGTGACCTCTGGTGAACCTGTAAAGGCGCACAACAGCATACAGCTTGAGTTCGTTCATCGTGATTAAATCATTAAAAAGTGTCGCTTATCTAGCGCGTACACTCCATTTGGTAGATATAAAATATTGTGTACTATTCCACTAGTGGTGGCAGTTTTAGTAGGCTTTTCTAGTCCATTGCTGGATATAAATAATAAGTAGAAATGGCTTTCCAATTGCACGCCACTGAGCATGATCCTTTTTTTTACGTGGGGAAAATATTCATGGATACCACTCCAGCACGGGAGTGCTGGAGAGATTATGCCGGACTCTTACGGGCTAAAAACCCCACGTGTGAGCAGTCCTCTGCCGAGATGGGGCAAGAAGGAGTCGCGCTAGCATTCACCATCTTGCCCCGGCGCCTTGTACTATTCATAATCTGTACCGAGATGAGATCCGAGGTACGAAAATAAATATGTGCTAATTAAGGGTAAAAGGCTTTTATGGTAAACTTGCTATTGCCATCGTGCATATTTTTGTAAGTCAAAGTATTATTACCTATTAGTATACGCAGAAATTTACGTACGTTATTATTGTAATACTTGGAAATGCAAAAATAATTTACAATAACTTAACAGGAGGGCTGAATTACATAGCCTAAATACATATATGTATAATTATATATATTCTTAATATCAATTTACCAATACTATTTGTAAATAGATACGCTATCAATCCCCATCTTTAATTTCTCAGGTGGTAAGAGCATATTATATCGATGTTCCGCCTGACTTGCCACCAAAAAGTAGCTTAACACAATCAAGGACAAAATCTGCCGCCATAACCTTACGGAGTTCCGACAGCATACAGCCATTTAACCTTAGGGTGTTCCGACAGCATACAGCCCTTGAGAGTCGAGAGTATTCTAGACCTAACGTGTTTACCATCTTCAACCACGTCATCGCTTACCACCAGACAACATAGTGTTCAAACGCTGACCTATAGTTTTTTTTTTTTAATTACATTAATTCCTCGTGCCGTTTCAGTGTGACAGAGATACTATTACTATTAAATTACGAAATTACATTCTCACATACTTTCGCATTTTATTTATTACGAGACAAGTAAGCTTTTGACCACTATCTCACTTGATGTTCAGTGACGATGTAATCGTGTGTGTGCATTTATAATATGAGTGTGATTCAGTGGACTCATACCTAACATTAACTGATATTAATAATAGGCCTCCATTACAAGATAGGTTAACCGTCACTCAAAACCAAAAGTCACTAGTGATGGTTGCTCTTGCAGCAAATCAAAGTATGTAAATATCGGTCAGTCACCGTTAGTCACCCCATTACACGATAAGTTATCCATCAGTCACAGCAGTGACTGCTAGCAAACTCACAGCAAATCCTATCGTGTAATGGACGCCATAAGATTTACTATCAGTGTCATTTGTACTGCACAGATAAATAATTGTCATAGTATTAGTTTATATTTTTGTCACCATTTATTATGTCAATGATTATCCCCATTATAAGAAGAAGAAGAAGAAGAAGAAGACCTATACACGGAGAATAGACTCTACTTCTGTCTTTATCCGTGGACCGATTTTAACCCCGATGCAAAAAGACGGGTGTTTGACGTGTAAACGGAGGATCGTGGGAAGAACCAATCTTGGTTTAGTTTTTTTTTGTTTGAAATTGATAGGTTGGTGGCTTCCTTGAAAGTGGTTTTAGTTATGGTTCTGAAAATCTGTTCAGCCGCTTGAAGTTCATCAGCTCTTTTGTATTGATGAGAGTATGAAAGCAACTTTCATAGGTCTAATCGATTCGAAATTTGGTATTCTATTACTTAAATGCTAGTGCAAGAACTCCTGATGCTGCATCTCCCGGAATCTGTAGGATATCATACACCTCATCAATATAAGCAGAGATTGGTGCTTGGGCTCATTGTAATTGTCTTATTCAATTCAGTGAACGGATAGATCATTCGCGGAGTTTTTAACCGACTTCCAAAAAAGGGAGATTCTATGTTGTCTGTATGTTTTTTTTTTATGTTCGTCTATATTTTCGCCAATTGTGTACCTAACGATTTAAAATAATACTTTTTAGCACGAAAGGGTTATACTTCCGAGGTGGTCCCGTTATCAAGTAGTCAGGATCTGATGATGGCATCTCAAGGGAATCTAGGAAAAACTAACTAACTAACAATCTTTGAATATAAACGAACAATATAATAATATCAAAGAAGTCAATTTTTACCCACTTCCCGGTTTCCGATTGAGCTAAAATGTTGCGTACTTATATAAGTTTAGTAACAATGCACTATTGAACTGATCTGATGATGGAGTCAGGAGGTGGATAGTGGAACTCCTTAACGGCGAACCGCAAAGACATGAAATGTTTTAAATGGATTTAACTATAATATAGCCAGTTCTAAACTCTAAAATGACATGGATGCTGCACCCAGAGTTGACTTCCGGCGAGGGAACTACTCAATGGTGAATAGTACAGAACATTTTGTAAATGGATTTAACCATAATAGCCTGTTCTAAACTCTTCAATGCTGAACAGCCCAGACACGAAATTTTATATATCCATGTAATTTAATTAAATCTTGTTTTTCACTAAAAAGGTTAAAATATTTTTTTTTTAATAAAATAATAGATACTATGTATGTAGTAAGTAGGTAGTTCTATCTACTACCTATTAGACTTGGCTGGCACCGACTTCAAATAGATGAGTGGGTAGCGCTTATAATAATTATTTGCATTTGTTTTCGCTTTTCAGTGCCTAAGTATTAGTGGTTTTAAAGTCGGTTTAATTTTTTTTGGAAAAAAAAATATTATTATGGATTAATGCATTAGGTACAAAATAAATAATAAGTAGTATAAATGTAACCTAACGTAATTATACAACACAGCACCTATTAAGTACCCAGCTAATAGCTTATTAGCGTATATTTTGACCATGCTAATTAAGTTATATTAAAAAATAATAAGTTATGTACAGACAGACACCTACGCACAATGACACTTTGATATTTTAATCAGTAGCTACGTACAAAAAACGAATTCCGCATGTATGTTATGTATCTTACATACTTACAATTAAATAGTCTTAAGTTCGAAATGACTAAGTGCTCTCTGAGATCATAGAGAATACAAGTACCCACTTAAATCTATGTATACTATGACTATAAATACCTACCTCCATGGAATCGATGATATCATTTCTAATGCGTCGATGGAAGCGCCTTATGCAGATACACTTACATTAGGAACATTTGTATGCACAATAATGATACCCACTATACGAGATTCCTTTGTAATAAACTATTTAATGCGTTCATAACTGCGAATATTTCAATTTTGCCCTTATCTTATTTCAGAAAGTTTTAGGTAGGTTTAATATTAAACAAAGAAAAAGAAAAAAAGAAGTCACCCCAAAATTCTATGGTCTCTATAATGTATTTCAAAGTCCGTAGATTTTAATCAATATGATATTACTTATGTTGAAACCTATACTCATAAAGCATTATGTACCGATACATTATAATAGTTTATTGTTATGCATAATATAATGATTTAGTATGTTTAAAACATGTCACCTAAGTACCTAATCAATTGCTCGTTTGAGACATTAATACTAACAAAAATGAATTAACACTTTGTTTGCACACCGACTTCAAAAAAGAGGACGTTCTTAGTTTAGCGTTATTTCTTTTTATGTTTGTTACCTTAGAACTCCGTCGTTTATTAACCAATTAGGAAAACTATTTTTTGTTTGAGAGGATCTATTGTAATTTGATAACTATATCCAGAGATATGGAGATAACTTGTTATTTTCAGAAACTAGTACGACATTTGATGTCGGTTTTTTAAGGTTTTCAAAACCGCAAATATATCTTTGTCATTCATGCAAACACTATGAAAAACAAAGTTATTTGTATGCTGGCGAAAATTGATAGTGGTATTTTTAGCTCTATCTTATAAAATATTGTAGTATGGTACGGAACCCTACGAGTGCAAGTCCCGCTTGATTTTGGCCAGTTTATTTTCGTCTTGTAAACAATCTTTAATTATTACATAATATTATCTAGACTCTAGGGAATAGTGACCAGAGTAATGCTAAGGGCGGTTTTATCGCTGAAAGAGATTTCTTCCGGACAGCCAAAAGAAGATGACTGAACTGAAGCGGGACTGAAAGGATGATGGTGTATCGAACTAATTTAAACGTACATACCTCCCTAACAATAGTTTTCTAAACTATCTACTCTTACCTTTACGAAATAAACAATCCAAACAGGTCACAATTCGGACTAGTGATTAGTCTATCAACACATCAACAATTTGTAACTTTCATAAAACTTTTTATAGGAACTCTCGGCGCCTGGCGGCCAGACATAGATATTAACAGGTTAGTATCCTAAAATATACCACTTTATTGTATACTTTAATCCATGGAGATAGAGGTGAAAACTAACGATCCTCCTCATAAACCATTTGACGTAAAATTTTTGGCACTATATTATAATAGCATCGTCTCCGTACACGACCGTACTATCATTTCTCTAAATAACACAACTGCTATTTAACTCGAAGTTTTCAAGGCTAAAGTGACCGTGAAATTGTTCCACATTTCTCTGTAGCTCACATACAAACACATAACATTTTAATGAATTTTGAAGTACCTACATTCTTGCAGTGAATTTTAATAGCGTCCAAAGACGAATACGCATTGAATTCTTGGCCAGTGAAAGTTGCCAAGCTCTAAAATTTTGTAAGCTTCTGATTTCTGAAAATATGCTTTTTTCATCGGATAATAGATTTTATGACATTGCTCATAACACGTCATGTTTTTATCAACTTGCCTTGCTTGCAATATGCTGCAGTACACCGCGTTAAAATATTAATCATAATTTATTATGTTGCATACTCAGAATACAGAATAAACCATGCCTCGATTAGAAAACCTATTCGGATTCGAAAGCCTCATACATTTTGAATATTGATAAATCCGAGAGCTATTTTGTCGCAGAAACCTTTCCAATTAGAATCACTGATTTTTTCGAATTGAAATATATCAAAATTAACCGATCGGAGCATTGTGAATTGTAAAGATCCAAATCAAAGTAATGGCAGTTTCCGATTCCGACTTTGCTTTCGAATGATTGAGAATAACCCTGCAGAAGGCAACTTAAAAACTCAACTCACCTAAAATTTAAGTCACTAAAACCACTCGGTTTCACGCGCCGGCGATACGATAAGTTTTTTTTCTGTATTCCGAGTTTACAAACATGGTTACAAACCGGACAAAGTGGCGGACTAGGAAAAGTCCTACTGGACTTTTCCTAGTCCGCCACTTTGTCCGGTAATCATGCGTGAAATAGAAAATGTTTACGGTTTGTACAAAGAATGCTTTAGTGAAATTACAGGGCGTATAAGAATAATGGCCATATTCACCAATTCCTGATCCTGAGTCCTGTCAGGAACTTACTTGACAGATTTTTGACAACTTTTATACGGTGTTGTTTGTCAGATCTTTTCTGAAACTTTATCAGAAACCGGTGAAACTGGGCTTTAACAATCAACAACCAACGTTGGTACGGAAGCCTCGGTGGGCGAGTCCAACTCGACTTGGCCGGTTTTTATTTTATTTTTACGTTACGTACCATAGTACATATATAATACCTTAGTAACTAAGGTACTTACCAACTAAGGCTTAGTTGATGCTGTTAGGTATAAGGCTATAGGGCTATAAGGCTATATATATAAGGCATAAGGCTGTAAAAAACCGGCTAAGTCGAGTTGGACTCGCCCTCAGAGGCTTCCGTACCATCGTTGGATAGTACCAATTAAGCTAGACCTCTAAATAGTATGAGCGCTCATATAACTCAGAGGCCTCTCTTAATTGGCGTAAACTATGTATGTATGGGGATACCCTTTAATTTTCATTTATTTATTTTTTAATTTTTGCTTTTTGCCAAATTTCATGATTCTAGATCAACGGGAAGTACCCTATAAGTGTTCGACCCAAAACCTATAGGGTACTTCCGGTTGACCTAAAATTGTAAATTTTGGTCAAAAGCAAGGTCTTACAGCACAAGTAAAGGAAAAATTCCGAAAAATAAAAAAAGTTGAAAATTAAGGTAAATTTTGGTACTTACAATCATTTGGTACTACATATCTTTTTATCGTGATGACTCAGGACCTTGATTTTATACACCTAATAGGGACTATAGACCACAGTATCTGGTATAAATTTCAACTTGCTAGGTTCAACACTTGGTGGTGACACACGGACAGACAGACAGACACACAGACAGACAGACAAACGGACAGACGGACAGACAGACGAACAAGAAAGTGATCTTATAAGGGTTCCTTTTTTTACCTTTTGAGGTACGGAACCCTAAAAATGTTAAATCTTTCTTTAAATGTTAAAATCTTTAACAGTTAATACAAGAAATATGTAGATAAAACCTTCGAGCATTTATCAATGGAGATGTTAACGCAAGGCGTACTCTGCTGGCCTCTGCTGGCCATATAGCCATTATTGGCCATATGAGCGTGCGTAACTACGCTGTATTTTTAATACTGTGTGCGTGTTTCAAGCTAGTGTGCGGGATCGTTAAAGGGAGTGATTTGTGTGTGTGCAATGCGTGTGTACCTCGTCCCCCGTAAGGATCGGCAGGAAAAAATGTTTGCGGATTACAACGTTAACATCTTCATTGGTAAATGCTCGAAGAGATAAAACACACAAGTAAAAGTATCAAATTGATTAATTATTTCTAGTAAATACTGCTAGCATTTAAGTGGAATGTATCTTTGCGAAAGAGAGCCTGTTTCTCACTGTGTCAATTATTCAATATCACACATCTGGTAGCGAAACCTGTGAAAATAAAATTGCTTATTTATCTATTCTTAAATCGACTTCATAATATTTCATGGTTGAATCAATAAAATCAGAAAATCTTCCGCACTTAACCTCGTAACCTGCCAATCCAAATATGTGCATACTTATACAAGAATCTGCCTAAGCTTTTGATCCAGTTATAATACATGCCTGTATTATATTCTGTATATATGTATATTCTACTCTGTATCTGGATCTGTTTTAGGCAGACTAATATAATCAACGTCTAACCTATTTACCTTATTCCTTAACATCTAAGTGGGTAAACGTTCTCGTAAGACAGAAAACACTTTAAATCCATTCCAGCACCAATCTGCATATTTTGCTTAACAATCTATCAAAACAGATATTGCAGTAATTCTGGTAATATTTCACAAATAAAAGCTCTTTGTCAGATCTAGAGTTGATTTGTTGGATTTACGTCACAAAATATCTATTTCTATATTGCTTTAACGCGAGCTTTTACACCGCGAGCTTTCGATGTGCTTGATTATCACGCATATGGTTTGCGTGCAGCTGTAGTTTAGAAAATGTTATCGTAAATATTTTGACGTTTGATAAAATATCTCCTCCTCGATTATTGTTGTTCGGCAGAGTTATAGCCTTTATTAAGTGTAGTTATTTTCGATTTCAGGGTCAGGCTAGTGCCAAAAGAAGAATCACGCTATAAATATAGAGGTTTATTAAGAGACATCCCCCATAGTAGACGTTCCATATATCACAGCAATGATTATGACGATCATAGCGGCAGGTTCTCAGAACTACGCCCGCCGGTGCACCATCGGTCCAATGTCCTTCAGACCTCCTCACAAAAAGCGATCAAAGTCCACAAACCAAGAGAGGACCCGAGGCTCTACTATCTCTCTGATGCGTATCTTAAAGAAATTAATTCGAAAAATTTAAACAACGAACTGTCTGCAGTTTATCCTGGAAGAGACGTTGTTCGGGCTGATGGAGATTATTACTACAAGTACAACCGACCTCTGCCGTCACATTTAAGGGAAAGGGATGTAAATTATATTCCTGAAGGTAAAAACATAAAGCTAGCATAGTTTTACTTTTAATCTTTGTTTTATGTTATAGCTTTAATGCGTTATGCGCTTTTCCAGCGGTTTACAGTTACGAGGATGTCTGTGTAAAATGTCCTAATGACAGAACTTTACTTGCGAAGCCTGGAGCAGACAGGGTGATGCTGCCGTATCCACAAATAAGATCATGTTCAGGCTTCAGAGTTCCAGAGGGAGTTCAGTACGAGCACATGCATGGAGTAAATTTTGGTTCATTACTTGTAGAAGGTTCCTATGCGATAGTTGGCAAGATCACGTATAAAGATAAAGTGAGTTGAATAAACTTTACTCCAGTGTTAGCGTTTGTACCTCATAAATCGTATGTTTCATTGAAAATATTATCGTTCCAGATTCTCAAACACTGCTTTATGGAAGTGCATGTGCTGACTCAGTTATGCCCATTGCCAAAATATCTTGTGGCGCATTGTGGGGACCAAAATAAATTGTGCAATTTCACATGTCGCGATCGTAAAGCAGAATTGCACGGTTCTACAAACCTTGCCTGTGGCGAGGACAAGAAATGGATAGGACATCTGCCCATATGCAAAGGTAAAAAATACTTCGTGCCAAGCGCACTTTGCTGAAAATATAAGTAGTTAGATATTTTTATCGTTATTTTTGTCTGAATATTTGTACTGTGGACAAATTATAATATCATCCCATGACAAACGTGAGCCTGAATCAAATATTTGGGCCCCTTGCCAAGATGATAGAATACAAAATACTTTACACCTGCATTATACAAAGCGAAGCTCTGACTGCCTCGAAATAATCCTATAATTCATTTCATTGGCACAGAATAATTTAATAGTACTACGTATCATTGGCCATAGTCACATTACAGCCGTGTATATAATTTTGCATATTAGTTCCTTGTGCATCATTAATTCCATTTGTCATTGAGATATTAAATCATACATGATAATATAACAAGGTAGGTAAGTGCAAACAGCTATAAATGCTTCTGTGGAGGAAATTATAAATTCAAATAGGTACAAACCTCCTACGTTTTTCTGTGACTATGTTAGACGTCTAGACATGAATAATATGTGAAGCCGAATTTATAAGACTACCTACTTAATTCTTATTGAACAGTCCCAACTAGCTCAATACATACCATTCTCTCAATACTAGGTATAACAAGTTATACATACATTTTGGTAACATACACACTATTTATACTAATTTCTACGAATAATAAATAAAAGTAATAAAGAAAGAAAATACTGCTGAATAAGTATAGTTGCACTTGTCTAAAATATTGGGATGGAGTTGATGCCCTCATATGATATTTATGTGATTGTAGGGGAGCCCGATATGGTATTTTGGGCAGATGAACGCAACATTTATTTATTAATTTAATACAAAAAACCAAGAAGATATACAAGGCATAGAAATATATGGTATTTATGCTTCTTAATAGATATCTTATGTCTAGCCTTATCGACTAATGTGATCCCTAGATCCTGCACTAGGATATCCTGTGTCGCAGGACAAGCCCTCTAACTTTTGAGGGCCCAATGGCGCAGTGGGAGATTGTTTGGCTTTAACGCCAAAAAGTTCAAATCACCGTCGTGCACCAATAGATTTTTCCTTGGTGAAGCCATTTCCTATCCTAGGCCTAGCTTGCTACCATCCTCGACTGAATCATAATTTACCAACAGGTGAGATAGCGGTTAAGCGCTATAGCCTTTACATTCTACATACATACATACAATCACGCCTTTTTCCCGTTGGGGTAGGCAGAGACTACTTCTTTCCACATGCTGCGATCCTGACATACCTTCTTCGCTTTTTCCACTTTCATGAGCGCCTTCATACACACTCGCCGGTTATATGTACTTTTGACTTGGCCTTTCTTTAAAACGTCTTCAATCTGGTCGTGATACGTTCGCCTAGGTCGGCCTCTACCAACTGGTTCATTCACACTTGTCTCATAAATCAAATAAAATAATATAAATATATCGAACGTCTAGGGCCGCCAATCATAATATTAAAGATAAATCGATAGTTTTATATCCTCTAGCACAGTGGTGCCCAACCAGTGGTCCACGGACCACCGGTGGTCCGCAAGAACCTAAATATGGTCCACAAAAGATTTCAAACTGACGAAACAATAATTATGGTATTTATATAAATGAGCAAAATTATCCCCCCAATTCAAGAACTGGTACAGAAGATGCTAGGTCACAAATCTAACTGATTCAATCTATTTTTTCTCTGCCTGTTCTGTCCCACTGTAATGCAAAGGTCTCTCTTAAAAAACTGAATTATCTACTAAAAAGTAGATTGATACAGTTTACTTTTTTACGTTGTGGTGGTTGTGTTTTTTACGTTGTACCCTGCTACTAATAGTAAACATTAACTGGTCCCTGGTCACAAGAAGGTTGGGAACCACTGCTCTAGCGCATCAGAGGTTGATTACATGCTGAAAAGCAGTAAGCTGAAAGGTGTACATATCGATAATCTAACGAGGCCTTTGAGCATTATGTCACGGATTGAGAGGGCAACTAACACAGACCACAATTTGTGAAAACAACACACAGTCATAGAAAAGATAATAATACTACACAGTGAAAAATATAAAAATATATATGCTGTAGATTTTAACAAAAACGTTCAACGAAAATTGGTTTGAACGAGTTACAGTTTTTGAGATATAGCACCGCAAATATAACCTTGTTTTTCATACAAACACTATGAAAAACAAAGTCAAGTTTGAAGTTCAAGTTTTTGGTAGCGAAAAATTATAGTTATAAAATACTCTACTGTGTTACGGAACCCTACGAGTGCGAGTCCGACTTGCACTTGGCCAGTTTTTTTAGCGTAGGTAGTAGCACACCGGGCACAGTAATGTTATCAAACAGTCTCAGTGTACTTCTTCATACAAACAGTCGTAACGCGAGTCATACCTAAGCTGATAATAATGATGTAGACAATGTTTTTGACCGATGTCAAGAAAGGAGGCATTGAGACATTCGAATTCTAGATTTTTTTATAATATGTTATCTGCAGGAGACAAACGCCTTAAACTGCTGTAAAAAAAATCGGTCTACATGCAGACCGATTATCATGATAATCGGTTCTTTAGTTTTCTAAACGATTACCTATTATATATGATTCCAGTGCCGTCTTGGTGCCCTCAACCAACCGGACTGGCTCACGGTCGTGTGAGCTGCAAGGGGTCTACAGTCGGTTCCGGTCTGGCTGAAGGTTCTACCTGCCGCGTACGCTGCGATCGTGGCTGGGAATCTACCTCCCACTCCTCTACCATGTGCCGCAAGGGCTCTTGGACACATGAACTCACTTGTACTCCGGAATACTAAACATGATATCTCAAATTTTATAACAATTTCTATATATAATCTATACTAATATTATAAAGAGAGAACATTTGTATTTTTGTATTTTTGTATGTTTGTAATGAGTAAGCTCAAAAACTACTAAACCGATTTAAAAAAATTCTTTCAGTAATACATAGAATGGACTTTCGGAATGAAAATAGGCTATATATTATCCCGTTTAAATCAAAGGTACATTCGTGGAGACCTAATTTGCAACCTAAGTCGGCAAATAAACGGTCGAAAAAACACGTTTCTTACGAACGCTGCTTAATTGAAAATAGATAGAAGAATATTTTCTATCCAAGAGTTGTACAACTTAATAAGACCTACAAAAAAGTCCGCGACAGCATATGTCTATCTCTTAAGGTTGACTCACAGTAACCTATTAATCTTAAAATTTTTGTTAAAAAATATTACATAACTTCCAAGGCTATTTTCAAGTATATAGTATTAATCCTTATCCAAATAATTACGTTAATTAGCTTGGCCACATATTATAGATTAAAATTGTCCTTTACAGTATATAATTCAAATGAAAACTCTAGAAGATATCACGAATTTCACAAACACGCATCGCAAAATTAATAAAATATTTGCAGTGAAACCACAGATTAGGTCATAGTTACTACGAAAATATTATTATTATTCGATTGAACGAATTTTCATGAATCAAAGTTAAGAAAACTCTCGATGAAGACATCTATCAAACAAAAAAAAACTATCAATAATAAAAACAAAATCGATTCATCCGGTTAGGTGCTAAGATGCTACAGACAGACACACAGATACACACGTTAAACGTATATTACCCCTACATTTTGCGTCGGGAAACGCCGTAAGGTTACGGCGGCAGATGTACTCCTTGGTGGTAAGCTACTTTTTGGTAGATTTAATGATTCCACTACCACTGTACGAAAACTCATGATTCATGAATGCACATAAAACTTTCATTGGTAGGTATATAGCTAGGATTAGAACCAACGACCGTCGGGTCAGAATCAGGGTAACTATCCTTTACGCCAAAGGGCCGTCCAATATCAATACGTAAGTATTATAAAACAAAGTTCATCACTGCGTCTGTCTGTCTGTTCGCAATAATCTCAATAGCTACTGAACGGATTATCATGCGGTTTTCACCAATAGCCAGAGTGTTTATGAGGAAGGTTTAGGTGCATAATTCGTTAAGGTTTTGTGTAAATTGGATGAAATATGACGATGGTTGTTAAATATGTTCATATTTTATATTCGATGCAACAAACTGATGCAAATTTTGTAGGCATATATGTTCTACCCGTGCGAAGCCGGGGCGGGCTGCTAGTAAAAATATAAAAATACAATATATTTGGTAGGTTATAGGAGAAATTTGATGGTTATATATTAAGTACTTTTAAATCTACCCCTTTAGCACCCAAACACTTGATACCTACCTTATCTTCAACAAAAAAGGAAAGCAGTTTGTAACTTTTTTATATTTGGGTAACAGGAAAAGCAAGGCGCTTGGCTAATGCAGGTATCAATTAGCATCGATACTGTAATTCGAAACATACATAACTACTGTGATGAAAAAAGCGCGGGAAACTCTCCAACTTGGCGGGCGTGTTTTAAATTTGTGAAATTGGAAATATTATTTTACCTTGTAAAGATTGGTCAGGGGAGTTGAAACTGTGAATCGTTTTAATTTTTATTGTATATAGTTTAATTAGTTGCTTGAATTATCTGTCGGTAAGCACTTTTTCTTTGTTTTTTTTTTCTGAGATGGAGGAGCCCCCCGACCCCGGGGGCTCTGTTCCTCCTGTGGGTAATGATATCACTATTGAGACTACTATCGCATCTACTTCTTCATTAGTAATGCCAAATTCAACAGCACCTATGTCTGCATCAAATGAGTCTGGTATGGAGACCGATGGCTTCGTAGGATGGAATAGAGCCTTAAAACGATCTCGACCTAGCAAAATGTGCCGGCACTGTAATAAGCGTAGACGTAAACGTAATTCAGTGTCAGAACCAAAGGAAAATGACTGCGTTTGTAATACAACGGAAATAATTGCCGAGACACCTATGATAAAGAAACAATTGGACAAAAAACCAGCTTCAACTCCTGTTTCCACAAATGATAATACACATCCTCGTCCCTCACCAATCGGCAGGGAATTTTACGAATCCACAGATGTAGCACCATACCTAGTTCACATTCAAAGGGAGTCTAATCCTGACGACAACACTGTTTTACATCCCATCGCGTTCGGTAAATTATTACAGAAGCAACAATTTACAAATATTGTAAATGGTAGTTTAAAACGCATAGGCAGAAACAAAATAGCTCAAGCAATCCATGGCCGAATGTTGCATTTCATACTCTGAGGCTTGCAAACTGCATCCTCAAGTATCTAAGTCTTACGCTGATGTCATTGCCACTAGTCGCACAACACCGGTGATCGGAAAAATGCCTCCACCGTCCTCTTCTAATATGACTTATAGAAAAAGTGTTTTATTAAAACCGCGTTCAGCCCGTCAGCCCCCTAAAGGGTATGACCAAGCGGCTCACCAACAACTCATAAAAGACTATGATATGCCACCTCCTGCCAATGGTTGTGCGTTGAAAGCACAAAGTAGTACTGACACTGAACAGCAATCTTTGACAAACATTATTGTCGCTTTAATTAGCACATTATCTCAGACCAACCTATTGAAACCAGACAACGCTGCCCCCATAATTGAATTACTAAAAAAAATCATACAGATCCATAATGGATCTAAGCCCTCAAATGAACACGAACTGTAGTCGCATTTCGGCGGTTCCACTGCATCGCATCAATTGTGTGATGATGCAGTGGAACTGCCGAAGTGCGATTAGTAAAAAACACGAAATCATTTACCTTGTAAATAAATTTAACCCTTCTATTATTGCCTTAGCAGAGACCTGGCTTAAACCAGGCTCTGTTTTCAAATTAAATGGTTACTCTTGCTATCGACAAGATAGGAGTGACGGATATGGCGGTGTAGCCATACTCTTTAAAAGTAATCTTTTCCATAAACCAATCTCTCTGCCACATCATGATGATTATAGTGCTTCTGCCGTATTAGTAAATGGCATTTGCCACGTTTCCTTATATATTCCGCGACCTTCATCAAATATATTAAATCATTTTGATTCTCTGCTATCATTGCTTCCTAAACCGTTTGTTATTTTAGGGGATTTCAATATTCAGCATCAGTCCTGGGGGAGTTCTGTTTCTAGTGGTTACGGTGAAGATTTGATAGATATTATAGACAAACATAACTTATGTTTACTAAACACTGGTGCCGCTACACGGCGTACTAACCCTGATGAAAATGTTAGTGCCATTGATTTAACAATTTGTACTCCAGATTTAGCAACGAAATTTACTTGGAGCACACTTTTGTCAACTTTTGGTAGTGACCATTTCCCAATCATTATTTCCGGTTTTAAGAAAACTCCACCAATGATCGTACAACAACCTCGTCTCAAATACAAAATAAACGATAAGCATTGGGATAAATTTAAATCATGTGTAGAAAACAAATGCTTGAATCTGCCGTCCATTACCTCAAATAACAGTAGTCATTGCTCTGAAGCTTTATCAAAAGCAATCTTGTCAGCGGCAGATGACATTTTTTCACTGAAAAATGCAGCCATTGGTAAAATACCTTCTCCTCCATGGTGGGACAGTGAGTGTACTGGTGCCGCGAATAAACGGAAATTAGCTGAAATTGTATATAATGATGACATGACAAAAGACAATTTTAAAACCCTTATAGAAACAATAGAAGAATCTAAAAAGCTCTTTAAGAAAAAAAAGTTTTTAAGTTGGAGAAATTTCTGTGTGTCTATTTCTCCAAACACACACCCGTCTATTGTTTGGAACAACATTAGGCGCTTCAAGTCTGGAATGTCTAATACTAACCGCTGCATTCTCCCTCGATCATTGTGTGATTTGTATCTAAGTAAGCTTGCGCCCCCATACGTTGCTCCTTCCTTACAATCATTAATAATGACTACCCCATCTCATACAGAAAATCTTAATTTGGCCTTTTCTTTAGTGGAACTTAAAGGGGTTCTTTCGAACTTACGCGATTCAGCCCCAGGGGAAGATGGTATACCATATTCGTTCTTGCGCAATTTAGGAGATCAGACACTTATGTATTACCTTAATTTAATAAATTCTGCAATGATGTCTAACAATGTTCCAAATGCCTGGAAATCACAAATTATTTTGCCAATTTTAAAACCAGACAAATCACCGGCACTCATAGCATCATACCGACCTATAGCACTCTCTTCAGTCATAGCAAAAATTGCAGAGCACCTCATTAAAAATCGTTTAGAATGGTTTATAGAAAGTCATGCTATTCTGTCTGAATCACAATATGGTTTCCGTAAAGGAAGAAGCACTTTAGACAGCTTAAGCATTTTCGTAACAGATATTCGCATGGCATTCTCCCGTAAAGAATCTGTTGTTGCAGCTTTCCTCGATGTCAATTCTGCGTATGATAGCGTACTATTACCAATTTTGGCCGCTAAATTACAATCTGTAAATGTTCCATCAACACTTTCAAATTTTATTATAAACATGCTTTACGGTAGATCAGTTAAGTTAGACAACTACAATGAAATAAGATATGTTTGGAAAGGCCTTCCGCAAGGATCCATCATCAGCCCTTTGCTTTATAATATATATACATACGATCTTGATAGAACGATAGATAGCCCTGTAAAAGTCCTTCAATATGCCGATGACCTGCTCGTTTATTGTGCTGATAGCTCCGTTGATAAAGCCAGTTTGCTCATTTCATCTGCTTTGAATAATTTGAAATTGTGGATGGATAATAACGGTCTTGAGCTTTCTGCTCTGAAAAGTAATGTAGTAGTATTTTCTAGACAGCGTAATCCCTTACATCCTGCTATCTCTTACAACGGGGATAATATTCCCGTTCGTAATGAAACAAAATTTTTAGGTATAGTACTTGACTCAAAATTGACATTCCTACCTCACTGTGAGTACCTTAGTGTCAGATGTGAAAGGCTTCTCAATCTCTTGCGATGCCTCTCGGGAGTTTGGTGGGGTGCGCATCCCTCTTCATTAAGGCTTGTCTACAATGCTTTGATAAGAAGTGTTATAGATTATGGCTCATTCTTGTTAGAGCCATGTAGCTCTGCTGGACTGAAGAAGCTAGATGCCATCCAGGCCAAGGCTTTGAGGGTAATTTCGGGAGCTATGAAGTCGAGTCCTATAAATGCCTTACAGGTTGAATGTGGTGAACCACCACTTCAATTACGGCGACAATATCTTTCAGATAAATTTATTTATCGTTCGCTAAGATTATCTGATCATCCTTTGTTTTTGAAATTGCAACTGTTATCTGATGTCATTGTCTCAGGTGCTGACTACTGGACTCACAAATCTCGCCCTTGCTTGGTTTACAGTTGGATAAATTTCAATAATTTGACGGCTCCTACCCATCGCATCAACAAACTGTCTATATATCTTGTTGATTACGAATGTTTAATTATGTCGCCTAACATAGTTTATAATATCGACATTGATAGAAGTGATCCTAATGCAAACTCACATTTTAATTCCGTTGTTAATAACTATTGGGATGGATGGCATCAAATTTACACAGATGCATCGAAGCATAAACCTTCTGATTGTGTCGGTGTTGGAGTATACCATCCACAATTCAATATTGTACAAAAAATTAAATTCCCACCCGAAACATCTGTCTTTACCGCTGAATGTTTTGGAATATTAAAAGCACTAGAATATATAATTTTGATGAAACTCCCTAAAACAATAATTTTTTGTGATTCTCTTAGTGCCCTACAGTCGCTTTCAAAATTTCCATTTAAATCACAAGTACATATTCCTATTATTATACAATCTAGGTATAAATTGTATCAGTGTACAATATTGGGTTTTACCGTGTCTTTTGCGTGGATACCAAGCCATTGTGGTATTAAAGGCAATGAGATTGCTGACCGCTTGGCAAATGAAGCAGTCGTGTGTGGAGATATTTTTCCATATAAAAACTATTATCATGATCTTATATCCTTAGCTAAAATTTCTCTCCAGGAATCTTGGAGTAGAGCCTGGTCTGAAAGCACTCGCCAAAAAGGCAAACATTATTTCAATATTCAAAAATCCATTTCACACAAACCATGGTTTACTATTCTTAAACTTGGTAAAAGAGCAACTTCTACTCTCATAAGAATGCGCTTGGGTCACGTCTGCACTCCGGCACATCGTGCTAGACTTAAAATTGTAAGTTCGCCATCTTGTGAATGCGGAGAAATTATTTCAGACCTTAATCACTTAATTCTATCATGCCCTCTATTTAATTCTGATATGTTGTATGAGACTCTAAGAAATCTTAAGATTCAATTTCCAACTAATATCAATTGCTTACTCACAGATTTTCAGCCAAATGTGTATAAAGCATTAGCTGAATACATAGATATAAATAATATAAAATTATAGTAAATTGTATGCTGCATGTAACTTGTAAATATTTTATAATGTATATAGTTTATTTTTACTTGTTCATAAATTATTTATCATTCTTCTCTCCTGATAGATAACTAATTATTTGTTTATCGTAATTGTTAAATTATTTTTTACATTGTTATTGTTTCCCTCGTTTTAAAGTCATTGAAATTCAACCAATCCATCTTGTAAAATGAAAACAACTCATGAAAAATGAACATGCAAGATCACTGCAAGATAGAAGCTAAAACTAAAACATGACTCTGGCAAATGCACAGAATGTGCGGCGCCAAAATCCCAGGATTGGGGAAAAAAAAAAAAAAAAACTACTGTGTTAAAAGCTTGTATTGTCCGAATTTTGTGCGTCACTTCACTGCGCCCTCTAGCTTAACCTAAAACATTTATATATTCTCTCATTTTATCTCCACTTTATCTTTTATCTCTGAAAATCGATTATACGGTTGATTCTTGAGAAAAATTAACAGATTGACTTGAATAAACCTTGGTCCTACCAGTAATTATTTGCATATAGGTACCTACTTTTGATAATTTAAGAGGGAACGCGGGGTGCACTTTGCCATACCTACAAATGTATTCCCCCGTTTCCTCTCTGGAAAATGCTTCTAGAGCAAAATTTGTTTCTACAAAAGATCAAGGTCTGCTGTAGCTACGCCTCTATAATTTGCTTTTTTTGACCAACCAATTGCAAATAGAAATATAAGCCTTTTAATCTTCTCTTTAAGATGTTTGAAGGGTCATATTTCTATATACATTGACACAGTTGCATTAATTTCACAAACATAGGATTCATTTCATAGGATGCACTACGTAGAATCGTAGGTTTGTGGTTGCATTACAAGCACAATTAAAGTCAGTGTGCGATTTTGTGAAATGTGGATACAAAATAAATAATGGTTAGTTTTGTTTACACTGAAAACAAATAGGTACTACTTAAATAGAGTGAACATCGCGATCACATCGCGTGACCTCACTCCCGAGAAAGAGCGACGGATTTGCTAGGAACCTAGGTCAATAAAATTCGAGTAAAGGTACCTACGTGAATTACAGCCGGCATATAACATTAATAAAATACTATATAGGTACCTAGTACTCGTAAATATGTGTATATAAGAATATGGTTATGGATTTACTAAAATATGTAAAAGTACTTGTATACATACCTACTACTATATATGTACCTATATACTATATATGTATATATGATTTCAATAAACAAAACTTCACTTTCTGATGGGTTTTATTTCATGGTAGGTTCCTAATTCCATCCACGTATATCTAGAAGTATATACTCTTATCTATGATAGGTATGATTCCATCTGTCACGATTATCGTAGGACAAGTATCTCTTCTGTGCCATTAGTATTGGCAGCTTTTAACTCCCGATGCAATAATATCGTTTAAAAACTAAAAAAGAACCGACTTCAATGCCGCATTTTCAGTACCAATTTTGAGATGTTTATCTTAATATCTCTAGAGATACTTATCAGACCTCGATAAAATTACCATGGTACCACACTTGGGATATCTCCTTTCGAACAAAAAAAGAATAATCAAAATAGGTTCATAACGACGAAGTTATCCGTGAACCAACATAAAAAAAAAAAAATAGATATACGGTCGAATCGGGAAACCTACTCCTTTTTTTGAAGTCGGTTAAAAAGAAGAGGTGTTATGGGTCCCCGAGACGATCAAGTGCACTTGACAAGTCTCACGTGATTGACGGTTTCACTTGATGGGCGAATTGACGACTATTTGACGACTATTGAAGGTGCTGTCAAGTCTGCTTACGCCACTCACCTATCGACCCTACCGATCTGTGCCGTCAATCAAAATTTCTGTCAAGTATGGTCAAGCCCGTAGATCACTTGACGGGACTTGTCAAGTGAATGCTCTAAACGATCAATATTTTCTTCAAGCACGTAGACTTGTCAAGTGCACTTGATCGTCTCGGGGACCCATTATGAGTTTGATGTCTGTATCTGTGTACCTATCTGTGTATGTGTGTGTCTGTCTGTGGCATCGTTGCGCCTAAACTTGCCTTCTCTCTCTACGGCCTAAACGGATGAATCGACATTGATTTTTTTTTTGTTTTATATAGGTAGGTACGAGTAGGTTTGTGTTTTAATCTGAGTGCTCTTAGCTTTGATTGATGAAAATCCGTTCAACCGTTGACTATGAGCTTTTTTCTAGGTGATGACGCTATGAGATTAACTTTTATACATAAATAATAGTATAACTAATAATAATAATAGTAGTTAGAACAGTGACCACACATCGCGCGAGCCGAGCGAGCGTAGCGAGCGTGCCGCGGCAGCGGCCGGCGAAGCGCTAAAAAGTAAAATTATACAAAATGTATGATGAAAATATTTAAATTTCAATTTAAAAAAAATAAAAAACTGCGCCTCTCAGGCAGGGAAACACAAGTGGGGGGGGGGGGCGACTCATCTCGACTCTCTCTACCTCCCCCGACTATTCCTATCTTCCTTTTTTCACGCGAATTCACAGTAAGAAAAATATTAATTTAAAATATTTTGACTTAACTCCGGCAGCTAAAATCTATTTGGGAGGATCAATACCAACCCCTTTGACCCTCCCACAGCAGCAGAATCCTCAAATTCAGGCGACTCGTTTTAAGATCCCAGCCGTTAATTCTAAGTTGCATTATGTTCTTTTGTAACCATCATCATTAAGAGCCAATTTTTGCCTGCTGCTGGATATAGGTTACTTAATTTTACTATGTTATATGTAATGTAATAAAAAAAATGCAGAAACCGTAGCTTCGTTTTATTTACTATACCAAATTAACACAGAATTAAATGATACTACTCTTCATATTTTTTTTCTATTATCGATAACGATAAACAAAAGCAATTCGTTACGTTCTATCCCTAGACCAATATTCGTGTTTTCATAATGTTGGCTCTAGTTTTGTAATGTTAGGTTGTTAACAAAGCGCTTTCATAATTCGGTACAATGTAGGGAAGTGCCGACTCTTATAACGTACAAGTAGTAGTAGTAGTTTGTAGTAGCGTGATTCAGTACTCTGTGGGTGCTCCATCAGTCACAGCCGTGACTGTGAGCAAACCATAGAGAAATAATATACATTTGATTTGCTGCATGAGCAACCATCAGTCAAGACTGATGGTTTTGAATGACGATTTACCTACCGTGTAATCGACGCCTAATGCTTGGACATCTCCTGGAACCTGCAGAATACCTACTCATCTCCTCACGTACATATAGCTGAGATGAGATCTTTGGGCTCATTGGAATGGTCTCAATGAACTGATTGTAAATAATTCAGTCGGGGGTGGTTTTAAATATTTCATTCGGCTTCGCAGCGCAACGGTTTTTTTTCAATATGGCTCCACACGATTAATGTATCTAGCCAGTGTCACAGTTTTAAGATAAATTCAAGTATTCATAGATTGAAGTCGTAAAGACGAGTAAAAGTCACAATCGAGTCCACTTTTATTCTTTGTCTAGTCATATCCTCAATAAAGATGTACACATTACTGAAGGCTTTCAGTTAACATTTGGTGTGAACGTAAAATAGTATGTTTTTCAACATTGTGCTGTTTCCCTTCACTCGCACACATTTACTGGCACTTAAAGGTCAATAATCCACATTTGTTACACATTAACTCGCGGAATAGCACAAGTTTTAGGATAAAATACAATAAGAGCACACACAAAACTCCCGGCGCAACGTTTTAATACAAGACAAACAAGACAAGACAGACTACAAGAGTAAGTTTGACAGCTGTCCCTGAGAGCCAGTTCCTATTCGGGGTATAGCATAATATATATATATGTTTAATATATAATTATATAAATATAATTATAAATTTTTTGATAGGAAAATCTATTGGTGCACGGCCGTTAGAACTCGGTAGCTCTGGCATCAAAGCCAACCGTTCTTCCAATTACGCCACCGGGCGAACGAATAAGAACAGGAACAGATATATATCGCAGTGTGCCCTTAGCCCACATTTTTTTTAAGAAATCCTAGGCATGTAGCTTTCACATTACGCCGATATTGTTAAACGATACGAATGGTTTTTGAACAATATGTTTGTGTATTAAAGTAGGTACAACATTGAAGTAGTGATATAATACGTTATGGTGGAAATGGGCATCTATACGTAGAATCACAGCTTAAAATGAATTCTCAAAAATAATAGTAACCTATTTTATCAATGCGACATGACATGATGTTATTAACATAAGCAACGAGTGAGCAAGACTTTCACGTACACCATAGACTATCTGAGTGAGCATGATTTGGCTTGAACGTCTAGTACAGCCATTATAATTTAAAAATGGAATGTGATTTGATTTGGTTTGACATTTTAGGCCGTTACGTTACGTGTTTTGAGTTTGTACAGGGAATAATAAAAAAATCTTCTCAAAGTTTAATTTTATTGAAAATGCATTAACATCCTAAAAATAATTTGCTAAAGCATTTATGTTATAATGGGTAGCAACGGAAGTAAACCGAACAATGAGTCTGTCCTCACAAAAATGAGCGATGGAGATATTTCCAACAGTTCGGATCCCAGATCTCCAACTCCTGAGATTGCACGAACTCCACTACAGGTGTGTACTAAGTGTATTTTATTCGTTTATGTAAAGGATTTGTTTAAAACCGTCATTACTTACGCTTGTATCCGTAGCGGCGAGCCGATGGGTAAAAAAAACCTTGGTTAATTTCCCGCCCATCTAAAATAATTACATCAACCAGTAAACTACATCTATTATTTTGGAAGTTTTAAATAAGTCTTACCTCTCCTTTTTTTCTGAAACCTAATTGAATAACACGGCGTAGGCACTATAGCTAGAATATTTATTAAATAACACGGCGTAGGCACGTAGGCACTATAGCTAGAATAATTATTATTCTATTCAAGTAACAATTTGCAACACCACTCCGTCCAATCCAACCATTTATTCAACTTTCAACGGCTAACTGTTCCGTGTTTCGTAATAATAAACTTTAAAATGCGTGATAAAAGAAATAAGTACCTAATAATATGCATTTACTCTTTATCACCAAATAACAATAGGTTGCTTACATCCCTTGAATTAATTATTTTATTTTTATGAATGAAAAAAGAATTATGAACTGGAATCAAAACACTAATCCTGTTCATTGTCATTAGTTTATAAATTCGTAAGTACACAAATTATCAAAGACATTTTATTTAAATCCTGATGCATGACTTGACATTGGAATTTGGACTGAGTTAGATTGCTTTTAAAGCAGGTGAATCCGCGGGCACTCCTAGTTAAAAAATACCTGCCGTCTCAACAATCCATTGATTGATTCTTCAGATTTATAGTTAATTATGAAATCAAATCCATAACACCTTAAGGGTTGATTTCACCATTTATGCTACTAATCGAGATTTATTGAACTAAGTTCTACTAAAACATGTTCAAACGTTGATGTTGATCTTGGTTTAGATTGCGTTTACCAAAACCTAGATTTTATGCTATTATGCACAATGGATCGTAAATGTTGTCATAGAGCTGTCGTATTAGATTTAATTGGCATTGTCAAACTGACAAATTCATGAACATGGCATGGTGTTTTGTGTTCAGAATCGTCAATTTCGAATTTAATAATGTGTCCCAAAGAATTAAAATATTTATAATTTTAATAAATAAATAACAAGACGTCTTGTCTTGTTATGCCATGCACGGACACGGAAACGAACACACAAAATACGAGTGACAGTGGCTGTAAACAGTGCAAATGGGATCAATAGCGCTAAACGCCCAAAATCAGTAGTTCTGAATTACAACTCGTTTTAACTGTAACCACCTTCAGTTCGTGGTGGTGAAATGCAAAATGCCTTTAACCTCAGTTAAACACATAAACCAAGTTCAAGTCGACCTGATGGTGTTTATATTCACTGGTGAAATCGGCCCTAAGACATCACTAATTGAGGAGTACTTAAGCTGTCAGAAGTTAAATAACTAAATGGTTAGATGGAGTGAGTGGAGTGTAACTTACCAGTTCTTTTCTTTTATTTGCAGGGGAAGCAAGGCTCTAAGCATAACATTACCAAAAATTGTGACCTGAGAAAAACATTTGATGCTGCCAAGACCGATGAAAAACTTATACACAATAACCCAATCCTTTCAGCTGTAATAAAAAATCATCTTCAATCTTATGATCCCCGTTCCCCTTCACAAGAATTCGAAAGAACTCCCATTATCATCGCCTCTAAAATAGATGAGATCAAAAATGGTAAGATTGCAAGACAAACCATAAATCGTACAAGACCTCAATTAAAGAATAATGAAAATGACAATTGTGATAGTTGTGTGGAAGCTAAAGAAAGATGTCCAGAGATAGTGCCTAAAAACCTATGTGACGGTTTTAATAATATGAGTCTAAATGGTACTATCAAAGATGCAGAGAAACCGTTAGGGTCTTCTACTGCATCCAGTGAAGCTATAGAAGAAAACATATCACCAACATCAACAGATAGCAAGCCAACAATATTATTAGAAACCAACTTTGACTATGTGGCATCAGACAGAATGGGAGAGAACAGTGAAGATTTAGAAAGCCCTTGTACATCGGCTGAAAAGCAAACAAGTGTTCCCTCTATATTTAAAATTCTTGACATAGATCCCCGGTCACCTTCTATTGGGATAGAAAGGACTCCCATTGTTGTTGCTAAAATTGATGAAGACAGTGAAGATAATGTGGAAGACATGTCTGATGATTCACTAATAAAAGTCCTGCAGAACACAAATGCTGAACTTCGCCACACCAGCACTAAAGGACAGGATAACAACACTGATGGGTTATTGGTATATGAAGATGAAGTCACTAACATTTCATGTACTCCTAAAAAGACTATGATACATAACAATAGTGGTTCAAGAACTCCATTGTCCTGTATGAAGAACAAAGATGGAGGTCATGCAAGATCAAAATCAGCTAACACATTATACGACCCTAAGACTCAGAAACTTGTAACATCAAAGATACCTAAAAGAGTATCTCATATCCCAAGATTGAAGTCTTTGTCTAAACCCACTCAGCTTTTGCCCACTGGAAGCAGTGTATCATTGAAGAATCTCTCTAAAGCCTCTTCTATAGCAGGAGATTGTGAAAATACACCACCGCACTCCCACCGTGACAGATGGGATAAAGACAGCAGCATCGTCCTATAAATTAAGATATTAGACATTAAAATTGTTCTACTGTCCCTTTCCTAGATATGTAATCTTGACATACTTAATCTTGACCCAATAACATCATGCCTATTATTGTTAAAGTTTATAATTAAGTACTTTTAGACTCAATAAAACAAACATGTTTTTAAGTACCTCATAGTTTTATTCCATATATCGAGGTAAGTACCTCCCACCACTCCCACTAGGGTCGACAAAAGATCTTTGTTCATCTTCGCTCCTAAAAAAAGAATCATCGAATCTGTTCACAATTTGCAGAGTAATCGCGTAACATACATACAGACGAATTGAGAACTTTCGCCTTTTTGGAAATCGGTTGAATAAGTTCCGTTACGTTGTTTAAAAGATCTAAGCGTACAGACAGCGGGAGCGACTGTCTTATACTATGTAAAGAGATAAAAGTTTGTGTAAAGCCTAGAATGCTACACCAGTTACGTCATACAGTGTTGAATACTATGTACCTATCTAAACTGCATTGCAGTGTAATGTACCTTTAGTGGATAAGTAATAATATCCAATAGCCTATACTGCTGCTGGGCAAAGGCCTCTCCTACTACACGCCACGCGTAGGATGTCTGCCTAATTCAAAATTAAGCAAGTATTAATTTTAAAAACACGTTTTTTCACAATAGGCATTTATTTATTTCGTAACAACACTTTACATAAATCACTATAATGCAAAACATAATTACTTGCTAACACGTTACATTATTTAATTTTACGATAAGTACTTAAAATAAAAATTAAGCATAAATTGCTGCAGCAACGTTTTTATGGAATGATTTTGAAAAGACATCGTAATGGAGATGATTTAGTCCTTGTTATACAAAATATAAGCCGCACTCGTTAGTTTTCAATTTTATCCATAGTTGTATACATTAATTGAGTAAAGGTATTAAGGCAGGTATCAAAAACTTCAATTATTCTTGAAAGTATAATTTTCTTCACAGCATCCGAAGAACTAGAACCAAACATCTTAGTATATAAATTATATTCATAAATGCAATAAAATTATCAGTAGGCGCTCTATACAAAAAGGGTTATTACACCACATTGAATCAAGGTCCCTAATAAAGGGTAAGTGTGGCCCCCTGATTAGGCGCTCTAACTCCCTAAGCGTTCCCATTTCACTGCAAATAATTATATAGGCTGACTGGGGCCTATCTTGCTCTCTAATTAGGGACCCTTACTGCCTCTTGTTAGACATCCCTGATTAAGGAGTCAGGAACCCTCATTCGTTGTGGTGTAATACCCCTTAAAGCATATGAAAAGTTGAAAACAATACAGCTTTCAGTAAAAAAGTAGGACTATCGAGAACTTTCTAGCTCAGCAATCTTCTCGTTAAAGACTATCAATCGAATAAAACATGTGGGAAATATTTTTACACAATATAAAATACCTAAGTAGGTATTTTATATTGTTTTATTTTTTACTATGTATATATTTCAGATAGTAAATTCCTCGGAATTGTATTTACCACTCATGTGAGTTGGTCATTTGATGTCTAGATTAAAAACAAGGAGAGTTTTGAGTGCTATTGGACTCACCAAATTGAAGTTTTTGTAAGAAACTCTTACACCGCGTTAACAGTGTACGGAGGCGAATTTAGTAGTTCAACTGACTAGTGATGTACTTTTATTTCCATTCCAAGAACTTTTAGTATGGATACTTTGGAACTGATACCGAGTAGGTATCGGTTAAGAATACTCGTACCATTACTCAATGATTGGTCTCAAAAGAACATGTTAGATTGGCGTTATAGAGCGACACTTAAGTTAAGAACTAAGCTATTTGATTGGGTTTCGTCTATACGAATAAACACGTCATGTACTCATTAGATACTTTTCAACCTTTGAACAACTAAATTCACCTCGTGTAAACGCGGTATTACATGCGAGTATTATATAATTCAATCCGGTATCAATTATAAAAATCGTTATGTTATGTCTATCGAAACCAGCCCTATATACTTTTTCCAGACAATAATAAAAGATAACCAAAAGTAAATGTCACCTAGTTGATGTATGTGCAAAACGGAAGTTCAGATTATTATGTCATAAAATTTATCAAAATAATTGTAAGCAAACTATAGACAAAAAAAATCATGAAGTCACTCTCAAGACAGAATGGTCCTTTATTAAATAAACTATCTACACATAAATAACAACACTAGACAAATAATTATGCTATTATCATTAAGCAAAACATAAGTAACTAAAATATTATGCTCTATAACTTAGTAATGAAGAACAAACCATGCACAATAGCACACGTAAGTACCTAGTTAACCATTGGGCATAATTTTACTGGTATATGAATATTGATTAATAATACCGCATATTTGGCACTTCCATGGGTCTTACTGAACTTCTTTACGAGTATAAAATATAGATGTAAGAATAACCATATTATGCGTTATTAACAGGGACACAATTCGGTGAAAGCAATTAACTTATAATTAATTAATTTATAGTTACTCCATTAAACTTGTTTCCCATTTATTTTGAGAGGAGTATGAGAATAATCCTAATTTGCCACTTTTACGCTACAGAAGCGCTCACCAATGTTGACACAAACTTATTTTTTCTAGAAAGTGTTGTGTGAAAATCTACTCGTATGTGTTCACTTAGGTCAAGTTGTATAGACACCAAGGTGACCATGACATAACGCTTTCAGGGCACACATTACCTACTACTAACTTAACGTAAACTTTTGTGTTCAACTGTTTCGTTATCTTATAAGACTTATATATATGATAACGAAGCAGTTATCAGTTATATTATAAGTTATAACATAACTGATAATTAACAGTTAACTTTGTAATATAACACGTACCCATTAGAATAAGTTACTGCGTAAAATTGTGTGATGAGAAATAAACGTTATTATTATATTGGATTTGTAAGGCCTATTTTGTAACAAAAATGAAGAATCCAATTTATATCCGAGATGTGCTTTGCACTATTTTATTAACATGAGTATCATTACAAAAGGTATTATGAACAATGACATAATGTATAGGTACAAAACATTATAATATTACGTACTTTAGCGTAGAATCGGTTTCTTTTTTAACCGACTTAAAAAAGGATGTTTCTCAATTAGACCGTATATATATATATATATACTAGAAGTCCCCCGCGGCTACGCCCGCGTTAAAAACTCCTTTTATTTACTTAAAACTTTTCTTTTGTAAAAACGATTCTATCATTAAAGACATCAAATAAAAATTAGCCAAATTGGTTCACCTGTTTTCATGTTATCGCGTGACTAAGACAAATCAGGATTCATATTTTTAAAACCCGAAAAACCCAATAAAGCTCAATCCGAAACTATATTGATTTTCAGACTTTTTTACCCCAGTTCACTCTTTTAGGGTGGCATTTTGAAAAAGTCTGAAACTCGTATTTACTTATTTATTTACAGAAGTCCTTGTGTGAAATGTCGAATAAAATGACTATCCAAAATTTGAACCCCCGCTTCATCCCTTGAAGAGTGAATTTTGAAAAATCCTTTCTCAGCGGATACCTACGTCAAAATTTCTATCTGGATGCAAAATATCAGCGCAATCCGAAACAATATTGATTTCAGACATTGTTACTCCACTTCACCCTTTTAGGAATAGAATTTCAAAAAGCCTGAAACACGTATTTACTCATTTATTTACTAAACTACTTGTGTAAAGTTTCGAATATAAGAGACAATCAATTCTTATTTCTCCATACAAACTTTGAACCCTCGTTTCATCCTCTTCAGGGATGAATTTTGGAAAACCTTTCTCAGAGGGAACTAACGTCGTAATTAATAACTATCTGCATGCCAAATTTCAACGCAATCCGAAACAATATTGATTTTTACACTTTATTACCCCATTTCACCCTCTTAGGGGTGGAATTACAAAAAAACCTGAAACACGTGTTTACTTATTTTTGTACTGAAGCACTTGTGTGAAGTTTCGGATAAAAAGACTATCTAATCTTGTTTCTCCATACAAACTTTGAACCCCCGTTTCATCCCCTTCGAGGGTTAATTTTGGAAAATCCTTTCTCAGTGGGAACTAACGTCGTAATAACTATTTGCATGCCAAATTTCAGCGCAATCCGAAACAATATTGATTTTACACTTTATTACCCCATTTCACCCTCTTAGGGGTGGAATTCCAAAAAAACCTGAAACACGTCTTTACTTATTTTTTTACTGAAGCACTTGTGTGGAGTTTCGGATAGAAAAGACTATCTAATCTTGTTTCTCCATACAAACTTTGAACCCCCGTTTCATCCCCTGCGAGGGTTAATTTGGAAAATCCTTTCTCAGAGGGAACTAACGTCTTAATAACTATCTGCGTGCCAAATTTCAGCGCAATCCGAAATAATATAGATTTTCACACTTTATTACCCAATTTCACCCTCTTAGGGGTGGAATTAAAAAAAAAACCTGAAACACGTGTTTACTTATTTTTTTACGGAAGCACTTGTGTGGAGTTTCAGATAGAAAAGACTATCTAATCTTGTTTCTCCATACAAACTTTGAACCCCCGTTTCATCCCCTTCGAGGGTTAATTTTGGAAAATCCTTTCTCAGTGGGAACTAACGTCGTAATAACTATTTGCATGCCAAATTTCAGCGCAATCCGAAACAATATTGATTTTACACTTTATTACCCCATTTCACCCTCTTAGGGGTGGAATTCCAAAAAAACCTGAAACACGTCTTTACTTATTTTTTTACTGAAGCACTTATGTGAAGTTTCGGATAGAAAAGACGATCTAATCTTGTTTCTCCATACAAACTTTGAACCCCCATTTCATCCCCTTAAGGGGTGAATTTTGGAAAATCCTTTCTTAGTACACCCTTACGTACTAAGACAAATATACCCTCCAAATTTCAAGTCTCTACGACCAGCGGTTTAGGCTGTGCGTTGTCTGTCAGTGAGTCAGTGAGTCAGTCAGTATGTCAGGACAAAGATTCTTATAGTATTAGATAATGTTTGTTCGGGGATAACTTCGTCGTTTTTGATTATTCTTTTTTTTGTTGGAAATGAGATATCCCAGGTGTGATACCATGGTAATTTCATCGAGGTCTGATAACTATCTCCAGAGATATGAAGGAAGATAAACACATTAAATTGGGACTGAAAATTAATAGCGCGGCATTTAAGTCGGTTCTTGTAGTTTTTTAAACGATCTTATTTAATTTCAAATAGGTAAAATATAATTATTGAGACTACTATCCCGAGTATAGTTATGTTTTAAAAATGTGTTTTTATTAATTTCCATCCTTAAAATTCGGTTATAGAAACAGTATAGACAGTTCAAGTATTTGAGACATTGATATAAAAAGGTAGATGCGGTATTCACTCTTATGCCACATAAACATAATGGAACATGAAATAACTACATGCGATACTAAAATACGAATGTTTAATGTCGAGCTTGATGTGCATGAAGAAGTTAGGCGGAGATGGATCTGCGATACTTGCACATGTAATTCTGTACGTGCTATACAAACGCCAGTTCGATGGTGACTAAGGTAAAATTAGGTTCATATGGTCCACATTGAGGAGCGGTGTACATTTATTTATATATATCGATGAATTTATCTAATAAAATGGATTAAGAATTAACTATTGTAAACATCTAATAAATTATGCATTAGCATTGTACAGTAAGAACATTAAGTAAAATATCTACAAAGTAAAATATCTACAAAGTATCTAAGTATATTGAAGATTCATAAATTATTGTTAGAATTCATTTTTAAAGCTTTGAAAAAAATATTTTCAATATGAATGAATACTTAAGTAACTTTGAAATCCAAATGTCTATTAAAAACTTACGTCAAATTCTTTTAACTGTTTCCACTGTGCTCATAATAAGCACGGTAAAAACTAATTTCTCTATAAATCTTGCAGTTTCTTTATTTATTTTCTCTTTACTCATAGCGACCAAATTACCGTGCATCTACTATGTATGTCATCATCATCATCATCAGCCTATGTTATTCCACTGCTGGACATAGGCCTCTCCAACTGCACGCCACTGAGCACGATCTACTATGTATGTACTGAGGCAGAAAAGTAGATACTTTTTAACGCGAGTCAAGCCGCGGGATAAATAAGCTATAAATAGTAATAAATACGTAAATCCTTGCTTCTCAAAAATTTAAACTTATTACACTAAATAATGCTGGAATGACAAATATATAGATTTTATCACATTAAGTGCGAGGCGGATCGCAAACTATATAAAGCGAAAAGACTGTCAACTATTGTACAGCGTAGTCTATACAAACCGATGATTGCTTTCAATTCATATCACAAGCGTCAATTAGAGAGGGATACTATTCAGCTATCTAGCTGCATCTCCTTGAAATTTGCGATGATAAGAAGCGTCGGTATCTGGAGTAGAGTTTCCAGCCATAAATGTTACAAATAGATATTTATTATTACACCATTATTGATTATTCCGTTACAACTTTGCAATTATACATAGGCATTCAGTGACAAATGACGATCTCTGTAGCCGAAGTTTGATAAATGCTTATTGGCGACTAAATCTCAATGTGTAATATTAACAGTAGACTACTGTCGATTTAGGGCCTCTATGACAATGTTCGAGCATAGAGTGTTGGTGAAATAATTCATTATTTCTTAACTAGTATTTATCAGTGCGTAAGACATACGAGTTATGCATGCAGTTATAGAAATTGTTATTGAAATCCGTAGTTGCAGATATTCGCAACATTAATCAGTGGTTTGGTTAGCCTACTTGAAACATTATTTGAACATTGTTATTGAGACCCTTAGGGCCAGATTCACCGGTTCCTGATTTAGTTTCAGAAAGCTATCTGACAGATGACGACATAAAAAAGCTGTCAAAGATCTGTCAGATTTTTTCATATTAGCGCTATCAGGAACCCTGTGTGAAACTGGCCCTTAATGTACTAAACATATTTCACTAAAACAGTCGCCATCTTATCTGTTCAGTTCACAACGTCACTAGAGTAAAATTTATCAAAGCGACTTTAAAATGTTGAATTGTAAATTATATACATCAAATTTTAATTTAAACACCTGCCCATAAAAAATAGTACTATTTCTGTTAGAGTTCACGCCAATCGTAACTTTTATATGTATGACATTGACACTGACATTCGTTAAGAAATGCATTAATTCCCATACATTTTGAAGATTTATTTGGAGTGAGCGCTATCATTGTGCTTTGTCTAAAGGGGTTGAACAGACAAATGGGACACTCTATTAATTATTAAGACTACAGCAAGCTTCAAATCCATTCATAAATATTATTACGGATTAGAGATTGTGGATATGGCATTGGTGCTATTTTATTAGTGTTATGTACCATTGTATGGTATGGAACAACACTGGGTTCTTAAAATACAGAGGTAGGTTCACATGTAAAGGTATGCACAAACCAAGACGTTCAATCTGCGTTCACAGTGACGGCCGCGGTGGCGTAGGTAAATCATAATGTCGTCAATTCTGAAGCTAGCGAACCGCTTATTGCGAGGCGTTTTCGTAAAAAAACAACAACATGAAAGTTCCTGGAGACTTAACAGATGGCTTTCAAAATGAAGGCAATGGTCTGACACTGTCGTACTGGATAAATCTGACAAGCCTCATGTTTTCTCTTCATTCGTTTTCATTCATTGAAGCTGGATGCGTTTCCATTCTTTTTTGTTCGAACAGATACTAAATGTACTAACAAAGCAATAGAGACCGAAGAGTCTGAATTTTACAGCACACGGTTTTCTCTAGTAAGAGCTCATAAGCTTTGTTTTAGAAAACAAGCCTTTTGAAACTCTGTTTTTAATGTGCTAAGATGCAAATAAACGATAATTTTTATTAATTAGAACCATATATTTATCGTGCACGTCACCGCGGTCGTTATAAGTACGCGTTGGTTTATTCTTAGCTTAAACGGTTAAATTTTCTATAAAGTCTTATGCTATTGGGGCCAATTTTTAGTGCTAATTTTCTAACACCGATTACAACATTGAGTGATGGGTTAAATTTAATTTGACCCATTTTCGCAATATCATGCCATGCATTACGTTCACACTTCCGGAGCTTCTTTGTCGTTCAGGTTTTCTGTTGGAGAAAATGTTAGTAGAATTATTATTTACAGCCAAATAAAAACAATCAAAAAATTATTGGGCGTCCATTAAATGATAGGTTTTGCTGTCAGTTTGCTGGCAGTCACGGCTGTGACTGATGGATAACTGACCGTGTAATGGGGTGACTAACGGTGACTTATATTTACATACTTTGATTTGCTGCAAGAGCAACCATCAGTCGTGACTTTTGGTTTTGAATGACGGATTACTTACCGTGTAATGGACGCCTATGATTAATATCAGTTAATGTTAGGTATGAGTCCACTGAATCACACTCATATTATAAATGCACACACACACACACACACACACACACACAATTACATCGTCACTGAACATCAAGTGAGATAGTGGTCAAAAGCTTTCTTGTCTCGACCATCAGTCGTGACTTATGGTTTTGAATGACGGATTAACTACCGTGTAACGGACGCCTTATAGGTAAAACAAAGCCATGAAAATATTTAAAACAAATTAAAGATAACAATGGAATTGTGTAAAACATTCTGTAAAGAGGTGCTAATATTGTTTATATTATGTGACCTATGAATAAATTATCTATTCCTATTATGAGGCAAATAAATTATTATCTTTAAGTAATTTTGTATTAAATCATTGTCATTATTGTTTATACAACAAAGTTTTATAACAAGAGATAAAATGTTATGAGACTCTGATACCTAGGCTAACAGATAAATTTGATCACATTGTAAGTATAAATAAACATTGGCTGTATTATCAATTTATGAAGATTTCTGTTATATATTTTAAGGGTATTGAGAATGTATATTATTATGGGATGCTTAGATGGTTTGGACATCTAGAGAGGATGGATGAAGAAAGATTGACGAAACAGATTTATGAGACGACCGTGAATGGGCCAGCCGTTAGAGGCCGACCTAGGCGAACGTATCACGATCAGATCGGAGACGTTTTAAAGAAAGGCCTATTCAAAAGTACCTATAACCGGCGAGCATGTATGAAGACGCTCATGAAAGTGGAAGAAGCGAAAGAGGTATGTCAAGATCGTAGCATGTGTAAAGAAGTAGTCTCTGCCTACCCCAACGGAAAAAAGGCGTGATTGTATGTATGTATTGAGAATTCTGAGCGAAAATCACGTGAACATCGCGGAATTCTTCGTTGTTTAATGTTAATGCTTTAGTTTGCCAACAGCGTGTATTAAACTAACCTTTTTTTTTAATATCTTATAGGCTAGCGTTTGGCCACTATCTCACCTGTTGGTAAGTGATGATGCGGTCAAAGATGGTAAGCACGCTAGGTCTAGAATGGGAACTGGCTCTCAAGGATAGCTGCCGGAACCCATTAGATGTTTGGCGACAGATTTTTGGTCGTTGGCCAGGCCGACACTAGATAGTGTCCTACAATCTCAAAAATCTTCTATCAATAATAATAAATATCTTAATTGTGATTTTATGTTTGTATAATATCTGCACTCAATCAGGCTTCTTATGCTTAGTCTTGAGAAAGAAAAGGCACTGTGATTTTCCGTCTCAAGAGCAGAGAAAAGTTAGCAGCGGAAACAATTAAGCTTCGTCTTATTTTTCATTAGCAACATTGACAGTGCTGTTTTAAGCATTGATTAGTTAAAATATTGTTTTTTATGTAAGACTGTTAATGATAAACCTGCCAAGTGCGAGTTGAACTCGCACACGAAGAGTTCCGTACTGCCATAAAATACAATATTGTGATAAGATAGAGCAAAAAATGCGGAAAACAACTTATATTTCAGCCACTTCGAAGCATTGTAAATGTCACATTTTGAGGTTTCCATACCTCAAAAGGTAAAAAAAGGAACCCTTATAAGATCACTTTCTTGTCCGTTTGTCTGTCTGTCTGTCCGTGTGTCACCACCGATTTTCTCAGGAACGGGTGGACCTAGCAAGTTGAAATTTATATCAGATACTGAGGTCTGTAGTCCCTATTAGATGTATTAAAATCAAGGTCCTGAGTCAACACGATAAAAAGATATGAGCAAATTTAGATTTTCGCGAAAACTTGTAAGTACCAAAATGTACCTTAATTTTCAACTTTTTTTATTTTTCGGAATTTTTTCTTTACTTGTGCTGTAAGAGCTTGCTTTTAACCAAAATTGACAATTCTAGATCAACCGGAAGTACCCTAAAGGTTTTGGGTCGAAAACCTATAGGGTACTTCCCGTTGACCTAGAATCATGAAATTTGGCAAGAAACAAGGTACAGCACAAATAAAGGAAAAATTCCAAAAAATAAAAAAATTTTAAAATTAAAGGGTGTCCCCATATATACATAGTATACGACAATTAAGATAGGGCCCTGAGTTATATGAGTGCTCATACAATATAGAGGTCTAGCTTAATTGGTACCAACCAACGTTGGTACGGATGCCCCGGTGGGCGAGTCCAACTCTACTTTGCCGGTTTTATTTGTTATGAAGACTTTATTTTCAAGGGCTCGGGGATGTGTTATTCAGTTTTAAGCTATGCAAAAACAGACTCGCGAGCTCTACAACTCAAAGAGCCGCTAGTACATAATGTCTAGATTTCAAGTGTCTGCCTATTATAGTTAGGGCGATATAGCCCTCTGACAGACGGATGGACAGACAACGAAGTCATAGTAATAAGGTTCCATAACCTCGTAACCTTTGGGCACGGAACCCTAAAAAGAATGCTCATACCTTCAGGTTTTTCTTCCATATTCTGAGTGATAAAATCACGGAGCGCTGAGTATGCTTTGTCCACATTGTCATTTAGGATGATTATGTGGAAATTACCGGGCTCTTTACCTGAAATGATCAATTTTTTTTTAAAGTTTATTTCACCATCATCATCATCTTTAACAGCCAGTATTCGTCCACAGCTGGGCATAGGCCTCTCCTATGGCACTTATATAAGTTTGTTTAATGATGTAAATAGCATGTGCTTCTAGATTGCTATAGTGTAGCGAAAACAGCCAAAGTAACTATTATATAATCTGTGACAAAGCGGGGGACACTCCTCGGGTCACCGTTGACGATACGAGAGGCCAAAGAGAATATAATAAATACTACGCGAGAGGCCTGCGCCGGCATCAAGTGGCTGGACTCATACGCAACCAAAGAGGCCACGTCACACGCAAAGAGGGCGACATACGGCCTAGTTACGGAAGAGCCCGCGCACCAAGAAACGTAAATATTACATGTGTCCATAGTAAATTAAATTACTTTTATTAGAATTATTTATGGGATACTTACTATGTTTTACGTTACTTGTACTTATCGGTACTCACAAAATAACGAAAATCATGGTAAATATCCTATAAATAATATGTACTAATATAGTAGTACTACATAGTACGTAGTAGTTTAATATGATCGTAAATTGCTATGAACAAAATGAAAACATTACGTATTATTTTATTTTACTTGGTAGTCTATAGACAATGCAGTCTACAATGGAATAGGCATAATGATGATGATGATAACAGTTAATATAATATCGTTTAAAAACTAAAAAACAACCGACTTCAATGCCGCGCTATACATTTTCAGTACCAATTTTGAGATGTTTATCTCAATATCTCTGGAGATACTTATCATACCTCGATAAAATTACCATGGTACCACACTTGGGACATCTTCATTCGAACAAAAAAAGAATAATCGAAATCGGTTCATAAACGACGAAGTTATCCGCGAACAAACATTAAAAAAAAAAAAAAAAAAAAAAAAAAAAAAAATATATATATATATATACGGTCGAATTGAGAAACCTCCTCCTTTTTTTGAAGTCGGTTAAAAAATCACTTAAGTGTTGTGGCCAGACTACATGGTTCCTAAGGCACCACTTTTTGATTCTCGACGAAATAAGACAAATGTAGGGATAAACATTTTCGATATCTTGCTTAGTTTTGAGATATCTTTCAATCTTATTTTTATCTTACTTTTATCAATTAAACTACATATTTAAGTTTTCAGTAAGACCTTGCTTCTTGTCAAATTTCAGGCGGAAAGTTCCCTATAGGTTTTGATTTCCTTGTGATATCGTAAAATGTGCAGAAATATGCAACATAAACAACCATATCTTTTGATCGTATTGACTTTTACGTTTGATTATGTCACAGCTAAAAGAGACCAAAGCGGTGGGCAGTGACTGGAAAATAAGAGCCGAAGATCGGGCTCAGTGGCGCACCTTGGGCTCTCCCAAGGTGCGCCACTGAGCCCAGCCACGTCCAGCTGTGGACGGACACCGGCTGATAATGATGATGAAAAGAGACCATAGACCAATACTTGGGGTATTGGATGTAAATTAAAACCTCTACACATTCGAGAAAAAGGTATACAGACAGACGGACAACAAAGTGATCTTATAAGGGTTCCTTTTGATGTATGGAACCCTAAAAACAGTGTGATTGAGAAATTGCCATTGATCATCAAGGAACCACTTTAGAAGAAACAATTTAACTTACCAAATTCAATTTCTCTGCGAGCAGTCTCGAGTCTCTTCCGTAGTGCCTCTTCATTTTCAGTGTTACGTGCACGCAGGCGTCTCTCAAGCTCCTCAATAGATGGCGGCATCACAAACACAAGCAGTGGATCCAGGTCTGTACTCTTGATTTGCTTTACTCCTTCAATTTCTATATCTAGGACGCAGATCTTGCCAGTGCAGCGGACGTCACTTACTGCTCTCTTGCTGAAAATATATGAAATGGTTATGAATAATTTAGGCTCCTACAATATTTACTCTCAAATTAATGAGAAATGTGTTTAGTGTAGTACAAAAAATTATATATACAACTTTATGCATTTATTATTTTACCCAATTTTAAAAAAGTATCTGTTACTGGCTGGACAAAAACAATTCATCATCATTATCATCATCATCATAGTCAGCCGGTGACAGTCTAGCAGTAGGGCTCTCCCAAGACGCACCATTGAGCCTAATCTTCAGCTCTTCTTTTCCAGCCACTGCCCATTGCTTTGCATATGTCATCTCTCCACCTGTTAAGACGGTATTATGCAGCTGATAGACGGACAATCAGTTCCATTCGGAATATGATTTGTACTGCAATTAGTCTGCGTTTTATTTATTTATTATGTTTCATTATTTCACAATTTTTTGGATAAAAATTGTCTGAAGTACTGAAACATGCACCGGTTTGCGGGTACACGTAATAGTACGGTTGGCAACCCTACATTAATCAGGGGAATTTAACATGTGTTTTAAGTGTGACGTTTGACGTCTAGACGAAAGCTGAATGGCTCAATACCTTTGTATTTTTTTTTGTAAATTCAAAGCAATAACTCTTGTGTGTGTAATGTTTCTGTTATATCTATAATATTTTTTATTGAATATGATCTGTTTAATGTAATTTGATGTGTGTAAGTGCAAATTTTTAATTTGCCCATATACTGAATAAATGCTTTGACTTTCACTTGACTTTGACCTACTCACAGGTCCTACGCTATGTACATACACCACTGTCTATTATGACATCTGCTTTAACACCAACACCATCTTAAAGGGAAATGTTATGCCAGCAACCCCAGGTCTACCTTGACTTCATAATGGAATAGGAATAGATTTGCTGTTAGGAGGAAAAGCAGATCAAACCCCAAACGAGATATCAGTGCAGGAAATATAACCCCCCAACTCAAATTAGAAAACCATCAAATGCAATTTGGACAGTTCCGTACCACAGTAGAATATATTTTTAAATCTATTGTTACGGTCTACAGAATCTTTGCAAAAACAAGAATAGCCCCTGGGAAATAATAGACTAATAGGGAATATGCATGATTTTTTAAATATTTTTATTTCACTGATTACATCCATTTAACACAGTAAAAAAATGAAATAACACTGAAAGTGTTCAAATTAACATAAAAAAAAATAGTTTTAACATTGAAAAATATGAAGTATCTAAAACGCTGCCAAATTTTCGCGCGCGTTTGTGACGTCACAGTACACCGCACGGTCTCCACAGATTAAATATTTTTATTAGAACTAGTAAGTATTCGTACAACAGTGCATAGTATTTCTATAAAAAATATTTATTCTGTGGAGAGCGTGTGGTGCCCTGTGACGTCACTTTCTAATTGACAAGTGGTGATTATTTACACAAATTTACACAAATACTCTTAGTATTTTATTTATAAAAAAATGTTTAACAAACAACACAAAAACAATAATGATTCGAAAATAAATGATTTCAAGTAAATGTATACTACATGCATATTCCCTTGGTGGTCATAAAACCTCCGACGGTCATGAAACCTTCTTGGTATTTCCTGGTACCCTAGTCAATGTACCCAGTTTTGGAATTAAGTATAAGATTGAACCTTATTCTTAATTAATGAAGGACCAAATATGCATGTATGGTAAAAGTTGTTTACATTAGATGTATCAATGGAAAGTCATCATGGGAAGTAAAAAGTTTGTGATTTTACTGCTGTTGTTATTTGTCTTTTGTTTTGTTTCTAATGGATGCTGGAAGGTTCTAGTTGGGACTATTGTGGCCCTATATTAAGGCGTCGAATCGCGGCGTTCAGTCAGTCATTCTTTGGATGCGACATTTTAAACATCTAAACGCGATTGTAAACTGTGATCTTAATGATCATCTCATCGGATTGGCATTTTTATACCACCCCGCATGTAACACTATTATACTCTTCTAACTTAGTCTACAGCCTTGAGAAAGACAAACAGAAAGATGAAAAGAAAGAAGAAAAGATAAAATGACAAGACAAGCCCCGTAGAGTTTCTTGGTATTTCTTCTCTGATGGGAGTATTTCCGAAACACCGGTAGATTCAACAGCCATTCAGTTTTCCCCTTTTGTCCGCAGATTTTCTTTCTAGGCTTGCCATTTTTATTTTTATTTTTATTTAAACAATATTATGCAGCTGACAGACGGACTATCAGTTCCATTTCGATCATGATATGTACTGTGATCGGTATGCGTTTCTCTATGTTGTGTTTCACTATTTCACTTTTTTTATTTTTTTTATATAAAAATTGTCTGAAGTACTGAAACACGCAGTTACATGTATGGTTGGTTTTAACCTACTTTAATTTTTTTTTAAATATTCTGACGTAATCGATTGGATGACAGCTGAATGGTTCATTACTTTTTTTTTTTCTAATTCAAAGCGTTAAATTCTGCTTTTGCTATGTTTACTTGATAATTGGTTATGATTTATTTTATGATTTATGATTTTGACGTGTATATGTGCGTATATTTATACTGCCTACATACTGAATAAATGCTTTGATTCTTGATTCTTGAGACAGCAGACCCTAAAAATCAGATATTCCGTAAACTTTGTCACAGGTCAAAGAAAATTTTCTCTGAAAACATTGTACCTCACAAACATTATTACAAATGTAATGTAAGTGTATAACAGCGAGTTTTGGTACAGTCAAAACGGGGAAACAAGGCGCTCACGGCGAACAAGGAGTGGCTCGTCGCTAGCTGCGAGTGCTCCAGCCTGCTGTCGATTTTTGGCGAATCCCTTGAGTGTTACGCCTGTGGTTACGCGCTTCAGTTATCACATCGAGTCATCACACATGGAACCCAGTGCAATACAATAGAATACAAAAACTCTTTATTGACACCAATATATAAACAAGAAATAAAAAACAAAATTTGCATAACTTAATTTTTTTCTTTTTTTTTTTTTTTAAATAGATTACTCGTAATGTGGGTTGCACATTACTTGTATTCTTGTTAACCCCTCCAACTAAGCTAAATATGCTTGTGTCTGGAGTGGGTTCACGTCAATAGTGCAATGGGTGGGGTGGGGATCGAACTCACGACCTCTCGATGTACAATGTAAATTAGATGTACAATGGGCGGTCTTATCGCTAAGAGTGCTTTATCATTTTGGTTTTTTAATATTGTTATGAATGACAAGCGACCAAATATGTTTCTCTTTTTAACCGACTTTCAAAAAGGAGGAAGATCTCAATTCGTCTGTGTTTTTTTACATATTATACTCGTATGTTGCGAGATTACACAGCCAATTATGAACCGATTTGAATAATTCTTTTTTTTTTTTCAAGATAGAGTTCAACTTCAAAGTGGTCCCATTTAAATTTTATCAAAATCTAATTAGTATCATCAGAGGTATGACAATAAACGTCTCAAATTTGCTACTGAAACTGACTCACGCGGCATGGAAGTCGGTTATTTTAGTTTTTAAACCTTAATTATTATAGACAAGTTTGATATCAAATAACATAGTTAATTTCGATTAAACAATAAATAAGTATTGAAAGATTTTAACACAAATTCTTTGACTACGAGTGGCAATGAATCTAGAGCACGAGCAAGCAGAGTCCGAAACAAGCAGGTTACATGGATTTTTAGCATAGCGTAATGTAACATGGTCACTGCAAATGGTAGTTTATGCCCTATAACTCTGGTCAGCACGCACTTTTACATTCTTCACCCGCTGGAGTCTACTGATTTGGATGAAATATACGAGTATAATGAAATGGCTAATATGGTGGACTAGATCATACAATGCTTTTAACAGGGGCAAAGTCATTTGTTGCACCGGGTTTGACATATTGACACCATCTCGCCTGGTGGTAGCAGATGATGTAGTAGAAGATGGTGAACCCTTGAGAGTCTGAGTATTCTAACCTGCTAGGGTTAGAATACTCCGTAACTGTACTATAGGCTGTGTGCTGCCAGAACACCATATATTATGGTTACGGCAGCAGATTTTTTTATAATTTTTTTTTTAAATATATTGTCACTGCCGCCTATTGACATCTGCAAAACCAGAGGTATTACCAGTGTGTTGCCTACTCTTATCAGAGAGCACTCTCATTACTCTTCATTTGAAGATTCCCAGATTTAATGCATCGGTGTGAAAATGAATCCCTAAATTAAAAAAACTAGGGTCAGTTCGCTGGTTCGCGGCCCTTCGTTAGTTTGCGGCCTTTGATGGCGGCCTGTTCAGATAATGGTTGAGAATAGGAATGCCATCTCATTTCTTTCAATATAACTTAACTTTATTATGATGTTGGATAACACTAGGTACCCAATCTTTTGAAATCGCTAGAATAATAATAAAGCGGGAGCAACAGAAGCTCGTTCAATTCAGCGGTCTCGATACACGTGCCCGCACGTTGCCGAAACTACGGAAAAAATAGCGGAAACGTACTTGTTCAAAGGTATGTAATATCCTAATACAATCATTTGTTGTGGTGATAGTGGATTTAACTATGAGCTGATGAATTTTATATTGAATTTTTGTATGTATATTGTGTATTAATTAAACAACTGTGCAAAATATTGGGTGGTCGCCTAGTGAATTAGGCAAAATATTATTGTGTTAGTTTACGGCTGGCCGGCCGGGTTACTGACGCGTCGCGAGTAATTTAATTTCCTACGTTCTTTTTCTACGTACATATAATTATATCATTAACTTTTGTTTCGTGTAGGTGGCAATCTGATGTTATTATTTTTTAGTTTACGGCCGCCAATATCTCCCAAATTCTACAAAAAACTATATAGGGGGCCGCATTCTAAACCCTCCGTGTCAGATTACGGCCGTGTAAAAATGTTTGGAAATATGGTGGCCGCCATCTAAACACAGCCAGCCAATTTGTCATTTTGCGTCTACCCAACAAGTAACGGGATATTTGAAATGTATTTTTTTAATTAATTTATATGGTGAGATATCTAATACTATAAGAATCTTTGTCCTGACATACTGATTGACTGACTCACTGACAGACAACGCACAGCCTAAACCGCTGGTCGTAGAGACTTGAAATTTGGAGGGTATATTTGTCTTAGTACGTAGGGGTGTACTAAGAAAGGATTTTTCAAAATTCACCCCTTAAAGGGATGAAATGGGGGTTCAAAGTTTGTATGGAGAAACAAGATTAGATAGTCTTTTCTATCCGAAACTTCACACAAGTGCTTCAGTACAAAAATAAGAAAATAAGTGGTTCAGGTTTTTTTGAAATTCCACCCCTAAGAGGGTGAAATGGGGTAACAAAGTGTGAAAATCAATATTTTTTCGGATTGCGCTTAAATTTGGCATGCAAATAGTTATTACGAAGTTAGTTCCCTCTGAGAAAGTATTTTTCAAAATTCACCCCTGAAGGGGATGAAACGGGGGTTCAAAGTTTGTATGGAAAAACAAGATTAGATAGTATTTTCTATTCGAAACTTCATAAAAGTGCTCCAGTAAAAAATAAGTATATACGTGTTTCAGGTTTTTTTAATTACACCCTTAAGAAGGTGAAATGGGGTATCAAAGTGTGAAAATCAATATTGTTTCAGATTGCGCTGAAATTTGGCATGCAGATAGTTATTACAACGTTAGTTACCTCTGAAAAAGGATTTTTCAAAATTCACCCCTGAAAGGGATGAAACGGGGGTTCAAAGTTTGTATCGAGAAAAGAGACAGTAAAGGAGTCAGTGCGATATCCACGGATGACCCCCACAGCCACCACCCTCTGAAATCTCAGCAGGGCAATGGTTTTTAAATTGGGGCCCATTGAGGGCCATGGACAATACCACTGCCACATAGAGGCGGCGAGCACTCATCTTAGGCCCCCGAAGTTGGGCAACAACTGCTTTAAGGCGGCTGCCGCACCAATCAGTCGGAGGAAGAGGCGCTTAAAGTGCTCGTGGAAGTTCCACCGGCTGTCGAGGACGAGTCCGAAATATTTTATCGAGGACCCAACCCCGATTCAGGCGTCGCTGATGGTGAGATGAGTATCACGCGAAAGCATATAGCCTCCGCGACTCACTAAGTGCCACGCGAAGACCCAGCAAACCAATTCGGTCGACGAATCGTGTCACCGCCAATGTTGCAAGACGGGCAGCTTCCTCATACGTGCTCCCCGGGCCATGACCAGCGTGTCATAAAGGTTGAAGCAAAACGTTTTGTGCGGGTAGATGGAATGTCCACTATACATCGATGGCGCACATCGGTACGTCTTGTTGTCCGATAGAAGAAAGGGGATGGTGGGATTAATTCGTGCAATTGGATGGCACACTCTTAAAAATGTATCCGATAAAAAATGTCTGTGACATACGGACGGAAAGACAGACAGACAGACATGACGAATCTATAAGGGTTCCGTTTTTTGCCATTCGGCTACGGAACCCTAAAAAACCGATAAACTTGCGAGTTTGCGGCGATGCTCTAGGCTCTGGAGCCTTTTACTTACAAGTTTGTTGTCATCGATGAGTTTCTTAGCTCTTCTCTCAATAACTTCCAGCGCCTCCAGCTGATATTTGGCTGAACCATCCCACAGGTAAGAACAGTACTCCATGTACGATCGGACCTGTGCTTGATACAAATTGAGCAGCTGTCCCGGTGTGATGCACTGTCTCACCTTAGCCAGAATACCGAGCTTTTTTGAAGCCAGCTGAGCCTTGGACTCAATGTAGGATCCAAAGTTGAGTGTGGGTGTTAAAGAGATGCCAAGAAGCTCAAAGTAGTTAGTTATCGGCAGTGTGGAGGTCTCCCCACAACACCCAGTCGTACCTAACCAATGTTCCACAGGAGTGGCCCTAACACCGAGCCTGCGGAACACTGTATGACATCTCGCAATGAAGAATTCGGCCATCCCGCCCTGAATACGAGATGTTCCTTTGGCACAGGTAAGCCCCGATTATGCGGTTCAAGTAGGGAGGCACGTCATAAACTTCAGTGCCTCCCCCATGCACGACCACGTCAGGGAATTTAATGCATTAGCGATGTCTAAGGACACCGCCAACAGCACTCCAGCCCCCGCTACAGCCTCTTCCGAGCTGGCCTTGACGCGTTTAATCACGTCAATACACGACCTGCCAAACCGAAAACCGTACTGGTCATCCGACAGGTAGGGAACCACATCTCAGAGTTCCTTGACCTTGTGGGCCTCATCGAGCATCACTATGGGGCGGAAGGCGGAAGAAGATTCTGCGGGGCGACCATCCTTCCTCAGAAGGATTGCCCATCTTGCAAATTGTTGGGAACGTTCCCGTCTCCAAACAGGCACTTAGAAGCCTGCGGAAACGTTCACCCAGCGTCTAAAGCAAACCTAGACGTAGTTAAAAATGCCATCAGGCCCGGAGCACGATTTTTGGCCAAGAGCTTTAAGATGGCAGCGCCCAACTCGCTCACCGACACCTCCGGCATGTCCTCGCTCGTTTCACTCGGCCCGACCACTCGGGCGGTTAACATTTAAGCGTATATTCCACCCTGTTTGGAAATCGTATGGACACAACGTCCTCCACAAGCTGAGGAAGATAACTCTCTGTAAGGGGAGGGGGGATCGTCCATGGGCAACTTCCCCCTGACGACTTTGCAGGGTCGTACCCACGAGTCGTGGCTGAGAGTCTCCAGCTGCTCTACCCTCGCTTGGGTTTTGACGTAGGAGATCACCAGCTGTAGGTCCTTTACGTATCCCCTATAGGACTCGTACAGCTGACTCTCCACCTCTTCGTCCCGGTGTCTAAGTCTCCGGTGCCTGGAGTACCGGCATAGGCGGAACTAATGCGTAGGTCAGCAATCGCCTGGTTCCGCCAGTAGACCTGCTTAGGAGGACGTGCCTTGGCCTGGGATTTGCCAGCGTCCCGCCACTCCGCCTTCTCCTCGACCCCTACGTGACCGTGGGGAGGGTTAGACCACGCCTAGACAATTGAAGCCTCCACCAGCGCTTCACTATCAAGGTCCTGCATACCCCTAGCCTAGCTGCCTAGCTCATGCAGGCCAAACGTAGATAATAACTGAAAATGATGTTACTGATTGTTTTAAAAACATAAGATTACCTCATTATAATGAAAATATGTTCCTTTAGTTATATTATAGCTGATTGTAATGAAAACTAGTGCATTTTCATTTATTTTCTTGAAATAGCGATTAAGTTATCTACGGCCGCGATCTAGCATATTGATGGTCGTATACTGAAAAAAGCGGTCGCAAACTGACGTTTTGCCCATTTTTCAATGTTTAATTAATTATAAATTATTTCTTATAATAAAAACTCATGATTCTATTATATCTAATTAAAAGTAGATTATATATACTACAACCAAGCAAAAATTCAGAGCGCTGAGAGTTTTATATCTAAATGAAAACCTATGAGGAAGTAGGGAACTCCACTAAAAGGCCGCCAACTAGCGAACTGACCCTACTTTAGAATACAGGAATATTTTTTGTGGCAGGACTTCTGCTAGTCTGGCTGGGGCGGTACCACCATTTTGCCAATTAATTTCAGTCATGAAACGGGAATGCTTTTGGTTGAAATGTTGAAATGGCAAGGTGTCCAGTGAAATTACAGGGCATGTGAGACTCAACATCTTTATGTCTCAAGGTAACAGGTGCAGTGCAGGACTTGCAAAATCTGGCAGTCCAGAATTTTGCATGCCGCTGTATCTGTAACAGGCAGACGTCATCAGTTACCATCAGGCGAGCATTATGCTTGTCCTGTTACCTTATATTATATTTATCTTATATATTTACCTTATATCGTAAAAAAAATATATACATAAAAAAATTTTAATGCAGCATTTTTTTTATTTATCTAATTACCTTTAATTAATTTTTATTATGATTATTTATTTTAATTAATTACGTTCATTAAATACTTAGGATATATTTAAAACAATAATATTAATAGAACTGCAAATTTTATATTTTCCTCGAAGATAAAAACAAATTTTGCACCAAAATAATCCAATAAACGAATCAAGTAAACAATGACTTTAGGAGCAAGTTGATGTCACTAATTTTGGATCATTGCCAATTATTTCAAAACAACGAGCACATGGCCACAATAGACTCTTGATTAATAATGGGAAATAACTTGAACTGACCTGGTTCCATACATGTTGCCACTGAAAGTAGCTGTCTCGATGAATTCTCCTCTTTCAACAGCAGATGTCATGCTTTCTTTTGTAGTGAAATGGTAGTGGATGCCGTCGGTTTCGCCGGGTCTCGGGCCTCTTGTGGTATGCGAAACGCTAAATCCGAATCGATCTGGAAACTCTTTCAGAAGACGCTTCAGCAAAGTACTCTTCCCAGACCCTGAAGGACCGCAAAGAACCAAAGGACGGGGCCCTTTCTGCACCATTCTTGTGAAAACTGAGGACAAAAATAATTTGATTAGCTAAACCGCACATCGCAAAAAATCTTAGAAATTTACGATTGGATCTCACATCTTAGGAAATTCGTGTTGAAAAGATACACTGAACACAACACAAATACTCGTGTTTCACAACGTATTCAAAGTCATAAACTAAATTTTAATTGAGTTGAGACTGTTGAGAGTATTTGAGAGGAGAGTTCAGGAGGGAGAGGAGAGGTGAGGACTGAGGTTGAGGTGAATCGATTGCTAAATGCTACTATACACACACCGCGACACGGCATACATAATTAAATAACTCAGAATTATGAACATACTTTGTACCAACCAACACTGCAAAAAAAATTGTATAAGCATAATACCACAGATAATTTAATAGTTCCTACGTAAATAATACTTTCCGTTGTTAGGTTGGCTACACAGTGCTTTCATAATTCGGGTATTAATAATGTAGGGAAGTGCCAACTCTTAAAACGTAGTAGAGTGATTCAGATTCAGTACTCTGTAGTACACACACGTTTCTGACCACAGATTACTATATGAGACAGAGAATAAGCCCCCGTACCACGAAAACCATTGAATGAACGAAATGAACTAAATGACGGGGATGGAGCTATACAGCCTACATAGCTGCGTCCCTGTCATTTCGTTCATTCTATGATTTTCGTGATCAGCCCCCAGCACAGTTTTACAATCATGATTGTATCAGTAATCAGCCATAGAGTAAGGAAATATAGATATTTGGCTAGCGTGGCCACATGAGATAGAAGATTATATACTAACTATTATATAATCTGTGACATAACCATATATGTATTTAGAACCCGGTGACACATAGCAATAAAGGTCAAATTTCGTTAAGCGTCTATACCGTAGACAGAGAAAAGAATAGACTGCTGGCAGCTCTGTCTCTTTCCTCTTTAGTAGAACTACGGATAGTCTTATTCATGTTAAAACATCTTTAAGTCGCGTAGGTTACGGAAAATATTAAAATACTACTATTAAGTTGTACAAAAAAACTTTGTTAATAAATGTTCAGTCACTGACCACAGTTAACATAGAACATTGTATCACGGATTAGATTATTGCCAGGCCAGAAAAAAAATTGTTCCGTTTCAAGACGTTTTTGCCAAACTGTAGCTATGCTTGCACAGTACACAGCTCAGGTGACAAATGTCGTCCTGACACACGGGCATAGAAAAGATAATAGACACGGGTAACACCCCTCTGTCTAGTCTGTATTTTGTTCCTGTCACTACTGATTCCGTAGACAGAGAAAAGAAAAGCTTTTACAAGGTTAGTAAATTAGTTAGCCATTTTTAGCTTAACGAACTTTGACCTTTATTGCTATGTCTCACTGGGTTCTAAATACATATATGGTTATGTCACAGATTATATAATAGTTACTACGTGTTATGTTACAATCTTCTATCTCATCTCACGCTACACAAATCTCTATAATTTCTTACTGTATGGTCTATACTATAAACTCCTAGATGCGCTTCTTGACAGACGATTTTCCCCAGCGAGCATTCCCCATTATAGAGACGGTAAAACATGGATAGCGCTCCAACGTCTCTACGGAGGCTGAGTGGCTCCAGTTTTTCACAGAGCTCGGAATCGTCGACAATTCTAGTGGCTCTTCGCTGTAAGGAGTCAAGAGGCTGAAGCTGGTAGCTCGGAGCGCCATTCCAGAGGTGCGAGCAATATTCCATGTGTGGTCGAACTTGTGCTTTGTAAAGCACAAGCCGCTGACGTGGTATAATCAAGGGGAGCTACGGAAAAAGGAGTCTTTTTAGCAGTAAAAGCGTAAACTTGTGTCTTAGTGGGGTTAAATCGAACCAAATTACATTCACCCCATTTGAAGACTTTCTCAATTGAGTTTTCTATTTGAGACACAAGTTTGTCTCTGCATTCCTGCATCTCGGAAGCAGAGGCATTAACACGACCGGCATAGTGTGCGTCACCCGTCATAGTCTGCATAGCAATGTATGTCGGTAATTTGCAACATATCATTGATATGCAGAATAGAGTAGGCGACAGTACAGAACCCTGTGGGACACCAGCGTTGATGGAAATTTGGTTGGACTTATATGATATGGATATACTACGCTGATCAAGGAAGCTGGCGACCCATGTGCAAAGCCCCTCTGGACATGGAAGCTTGGAAAGAAGCGCCTAGTGCCAGAGTCGGTCTAAGGCTTTCGCAATGTCTAAGCAAGGGCCTCCCCTCTACTCTCTATAGCTTCAGACCATCGGTATTTGAGATACACCAGATGATCACCAGCTGAGCGACCATGACGAAAACCGTATTGACTATCACTTATCTGGTGCTCTTCGAGGTATCGCAGAAGCTGCGTGTTGACAACACGCTCCATAACTTTGCAGAGTAGAGAAGTAATTGCTATAGGCCGATAGTTAGACGGGTCAGTGCGATCACCTTTTTTGGGTATTGGGTGGACTATGGCAACTTTCCGAGAACGGGGCACGTATCCTGAGGTATAGGAGAGCAGAAACAAGCGCGTTAACACTAGAGTCAACTCGGGAGCACATCTCTTTAAGACGATCGCCGGAATGCAGTCTTTCCCACTCGATTTTCACACATCAAGGCAAAAGAGTTCCTTCCTCTCTCTGGGATATGCGTACTTCTGGCATGAAACTCTTACATCTCCAGATAATCGGCGGTGATAAATTCCCATCGTCGAGGGTCGAGTTAGATGCAAAAATACTACCAAGAAGATCGGCTTTTTCTTTAGCAGTATGGGCCAAGCTATCATTCAAATTTCGTAGGACTGGTAGGGAGGATTGGCAGAAGTTACCCCTTGCTGCTTTGGCAAGTGACCAAAACTCTCTGCTTCCCGACGGATAACTGGCGAGTCGGTCACCAATCCTTGTAATATGCTGATCTCTGTAATATGCTTCTTGCTCGACCTGAGGCAGCGTTTAATTTCTTTTTTAGGAAAGCGGTGTTATATATATATATATATATATATATATATATATATATATAATAAATATATATATAAAGTATATATATTTTAATTAATTATTGTGACCCATTTAATTTTTTTATTGTATGGAGTATGACACGTAAATATAATATAACTGTATGAAATACAATAAAATATTTATTGCAAAATAAGTAAAAAACAAAACATAAATATAAAGTATATATATATAAAGGGAAAATTAGCGTATGCGAATGAAATAGCTATAGAGATATAACCCGACTAAAATGATGAACACGTGATACATATATGCCAGCTATGAGATAAAATGAACAACGTAATTTGGTTGGGTCATACATGACAGCGGGTGAGAGCCAATGGGTGCACTAGAACTTGGTGCCAGTGCTGGAGCCAGTTTGTAAATACGCAGAGAAGGATACGAAAATGTTGTTTATCTCGCTCTCTCATACTCGTGATTGTATTGAATTGTGCTTTAACATAGTAAATTAAATGCAAATCTAGATGTGTGTAATTAACATTAAGGTTAACCGGCCAAGTGCATGTCGAGCCACGCGCAGTGTAGGGTTCCCTAGTAACCAGTTATTCAATGCAAGTCTCTACCCGTTATAAAAAAGCAACTAGGTACTTCGTTTTCGTCACTTTAAAGGATTTATACCCTTAAGTCATTTTAATAGACCTATTCAACGATACCCCATGTAGGAGAGCTACTCTAAAAAAAGTATTTGTCAAAATACATTTATCCCTACTTTGTTGGCGTAGTTTACATACATACCCCTACAAAATTACAGCTTTCTAGTATAGTAAGAGACCGTTACTCTTAGCAAAACTTCGGACAGACAGACAGACAAACAGATAGACAGACAGGCGGACATGATGAAACTATAAGGGTTCCTTGTCAGGACTACGGAACCCTAAATTAAGATTAACAATTTTGTTTCTAGGATAGAATATTGTTGTTCTACTAACGCTATCCGTTAGAAGATCAAAGAATTAACTTCGCTGCGAACATAACGTTTGGTTACTAAGGCCATCTGTTGGCAATCTAAAGAAAATTTACATCTGTCATCCAAATGACGTCTGGTATCAGTGTTCACCATTTATGGCAGATATCTGCCATTTAGCCAGATTTGGGACCTAAAATTTAACTCTGGCAGATTAAGCTGACGATTCCAAAAAATTTCAAGGATCTATATGAATTTTGAAATATACATAGAATTTTGACAATTTTCTGTTTCTATTTAAAGTATAACATTCTTATTATGCATTTATTTGGGAAATTTGTAAAAGTTTGAATGAGAAGGTAAACTTTATTTTTGAGGTTCCGTACCTCAAAAGGTAAAATAAACTGGCCAAGTGCAAGTCGGACTCGCACTCGTAGGGTTCCGTACCACACTACATTATCTATACTAATATTATACAGAGAGAACATTTGTATTTTTGTATGTTTGTAATGATTTGGTTCAAAAACTACTGGACCGATTTAAAAAATTATTTCACTAATATATAGAATGGACTTTCGAAATGAAAATAGGCTATATAATATCCTGTTTAAATCAAAGGTACATCCGTGGAGACCTGATTTGCAACCTAAGTCGACAAAAAAACGGTCGAAAAAAACACGTTTCTTACGAACGCTGCTCAATTGAAAATATATGGAAGAATATTTTGTATGAAAGAGTTGTACAACTTCATCAGACCTACAAAAAAGTCCGTGACAGCATATGTCTATCTCTAAAGGTTGACTCACAGTAACCATTTAAATCTTTAATTTTTTGTTAAAAAATATAACATAACTTCCAAGGCTATTTTCAAGTATATAGTATTAATCCTTATCCAAATACTTAGGTTATTTTGCGTGGCCACATGTTATAGATTAAAATTGTCCTTTACAGTATATAATTCAAATGAAAACTCTAGAAGATATCACGAATTTCACATACACGCATCGCAAAATTAATAAAATATTTGCAGTGAAACCACAGATTAGGTCATAGTTACTACGAAAATATATTATAAGCTTAGCTATTCTGTAGATCCCCACTGATCACAATCAATTTGTAGTCAATATGGTAAGTATAATAATATGATCTTCTGTATAAAATAATATTGATCGATATAATATAATATTTTTAATGTAATAATATATAATTTTACTAGCAGCCCGCCCCGGCTTCGCACGGGTAGAACATATATGCCTACAAAATTTGCATCAGTTTGTTGCATCGAATATAAAATATGAACATATTTAACAACCATCGTCATATTTCATCCAATTTACACAAAACCTCAACGAATTATGCACCTAAACCTTCCTCATAAACACTCTGGCTATTGGTGAAAACCGCAGGATTATCCGTTTAGTAGCTATTGAGATTATTGCGAACAGACAGACAGACGCAGTGATGAACTTTGTTTTATAATACTTACGTATTGATATTGGACGGCCCTTTGGCGTAAAGGATAGTTACCCTGATTCTGACCCGACGGTCGTTGGTTCTAATCCTAGCTATATACCTACCAATGAAAGTTTTATGTGCATTCATGAATCATGAGTTTTCGTACAGTGGTAGTGGAATCATTAAATCTACCAAAAAGTAGCTTACCACCAAGGAGTACATCTGCCGCCGTAACCTTACGGCGTTCCCCGACGCAAAATGTAGGGGTAATATACGTTTAACGTGTGTATCTGTGTGTCTGTCTGTAGCATCTTACCACCAAACTGGATGAACCGATTTTGTTTTTATTATTGATAGTTTTTTTTTTTGATAGATGTCTTCATCGAGAGTTTTCTTAGCTTTGATTCATGAAAATTCGTTCAATTGTTATAAAATTATGAGTTTTTTTCTAGTTAATTGCGCTATGAAATCAACTTTCATAGGTCTGATCAATTCGAAAATCTTCTTCTTCAACGATATTGTACGAACATGGAAGCCTCCTGGACTCTACAGAATACTCAAATCCTCACCAACTTACAGCTCAGATTTTAAATGTCGTGTTTAGAGTCATTGAAAAAAGCTATTATACATAGATCAGTCGGGGTGGTTTAAAATATTATATTATATGATTATAATAATATATATATAGATGAATATTATTTTATACAATAGATCATATTATTATACTATATTGACTTCAAATTGATTGTGATCGGTGGGGATCTACAGCATAGCTAAGCTTATAATAATATATTCGTAGTAACTATGACATAATCTGTGGTTTCACTGCAAATATTTTATTAATTGTGCGATGCGTGTTTGTGAAATTCGAGATATCTTCTAGAGTTTTCATTTGAATTATATACTGTAAAGGACAATTTTAATCTATAATATGTGGTCAAGCTAATTAACGTAATTATTTGGATAAGGATTAATACTATATACTTGAAAATAGCCTTGGAAGTTATGTAATATTTTTTAACAAAAATTTTAATATTAAAATGGTTACTGTGAGTCAACCTTAAGAGATAGACATATACTGTCGCGGACTTTTTTGTAGGTCTTATTAAGTTGTACAACTCTTGCATAGAAAATATTCTTCTATCTATTTTCAATTAAGCAGCGTTCGTAAGAAACGTGTTTTTTCGACCTGTTTTTTGCCGACTTAGGTTGCAAATTAGGTCTCCACGAATGTACCTTTGATTTAAACGGGATAATATATAGCCTATTTTCATTCCGAAAGTCCATTCTATGTATTAGTCAAATAATTTTTTTAATCGGTTCAGTAGTTTTTGAGCTTACTCATTACAAACATACAAAAATACAAAAATACAAAAATACAAAAATACAAATGTTCTCTCTTTATAATATTAGTATAGATATAATTATGTAATATTTTTAAACCCCCCCGACTGATATATGTATAACTTTTTTGTAAAAGCATTCCAATAACTCAAAACACGACATTTGAAATCTGAGCTGTAAGTTGGTGAGTATTTGAGTATTCTGTAGAGTCCAGGAGATGTCCCAGCATCAGATCAATGCTTCCATGTTCTTACAATATCGTTGAAGAAGAAGATTTTCGAATTTATCAGACCCATGAAAGTTGATTTCATAGCGCAATTAACTAGAAAATAGCTCATAGCTTTATAACGAATGAACGAATTTTTATAATCCAAGCTAAGAACACTCTCGATGAAGACATCTATCAAACAAAAAATAACTATCAACAAATGTCACAGCCATTTTATTCCGAAACTATAAAGACCACAGAATTGAAACTTGGTAGGTAGAGTAAGTTTAAGGGGGGGCATCCCATACATAGAACTGAAACAAAACAAAAAATTCTTCAAACCTATACATGTGGGGTGGGGTGGGGTGTCTATGAATAGGTCTTTAAAATTGACATTGAAGTTCCTAAAATCTTTTTTTGATAATCATTTAAAAGATAGGCGCGTCTAAAGTGGTAAATGTGTGCCCCCCCTCCCCTCTAACTTTTAAAATAATGGAGTGAAAAATCTAGAAAGATATATTCTGTAGATCTCAATAAAAACTTTTAACGAAAATTGGTTTGAACGAGATACAGTCAGCAGTTTTTGAGATATAGCGACCGCAAAGATAACTTTAAAGTTAATTTTCTTTACTTTTTAAAATTAAAGTTATAAAATACTCTACTGTTACGGAACCCTACGATGCGAGACCGACTTGCACTTGGCCAGTTTTGGTAGATTTAATGATCCCACTACCTCTGTACGAAAACCCATGATTCATGAATGCACATAAAACTTTCATTGGTAGGTATATAGCTAGGATTAGAACCAACAACCGTCGGGTCAGAATCAGGGTAACTATCCTTTACGCCAAAGGGCCGTCCAATATCACTACGTAAGTATTATAAGTCAAAGTCCATCACTGCGTCTGTCTCTCTGTTTGCAATAACCTCAATAGCTACTGAACGGATTATCATGCGGTTTTCACCAAAGCCAGAGTGTTTATGAGGAAGGTTTAGGTGCATAATTCGTTAAGGTTTTGTGTAAATTGGTTGAAATACGACGATGATTGTTAAGTATGTTAATATTTTATATTCGATGCAACAAACTGATGCACATTTTGTAGGCATATATGTTCTACCCGTGCGAAGCCGGGGCGGGCCGCTAGTTATTTTATAAGATCGAGCAAAAAATACCACTTTGCCAGCAAAAAATAATAATTATTACACATTTTATTTCTTATAACGCCATCTAACTTCTAACAAAGGTATTAGGGATCGACGTTTCAATATAACGCCATAAATGCGACGTTTACCTAACTAAGCGATCATAGATGGCGTTACATTGAAATGCCGAAAAATACACGTTGCTTGTATGGGGACCCTCTATTATTATTAACTTTATTCTATTATTAGGGTTCCGTACCCAAAGGGTATAACGGGACCCTATTACTAAGACTCCGCTGTCCGTCTGTCTGTCTGTCTAAACAGAAACAGCCTGGTGACAGACGGACAGACAGACAAACGTCTGTCTGTCCGTCTGTCACTAGGCTGTATCTCATTAACCGTGATAGTTAGTTGAAATTTTCACAGATGATGTATTTCTGTTGCCGCTAAACAACAAACACTTAAAAAAGAATAAAGTTAAAAATAATAGGGGGTGCCCATACAAGAAACGTGTTTTCTTCGGCATTTCACGCCATCTATGAACGCTTAGTTAGGTAAACGTCCCATAGATGGCGTTATATTGAAATGTCGATCCCTAACTCCTTTGTTAGACGTTAGATGGCGTTGTAAGAAATAAAATGTTTATTAATTATTATTTTTTGCTGGTGAAAAATGATAGTGGTATTTTTTGCGAGTTCGACTAGCTCTTGGCCAGTTTATTAGTATTTGTTGTTATAGCGGCAACAGAAATACATCATCTGTGAAAATTTCAACTGTCTAACTATCACGGTTTATGAGATACAGCCTAGTGACAGACGGACAGACAGACAGACAGACAGACAGACAGACAGACAGACAGACAGACAGACAGACAGACAGACAGACAGACAGACAGACGGACAGCGGAGTCTTAGTAATAGGGTCCCGTTTTACCCTTTGGGTACGGAACCCTAAAAAGGAACCCTTATAATATCACTTTCTTGTCCGTCTGTCTGTCTGTCTGTCTGTGTGTCACCACCGATTTTCTCAGGAACGGGTGGACCTAGCAAGTTGAAATTTATACCAGATACTAAAATCTATAGTCTCTATTTGGTGTTTAAAAATCAAGGTCCTGAGTGAGCACGATAAAAAGTTATGGGTAATTTTATATTTTCGCGAAAACTTGTAAGTACCAAAATTAACCTTAATTTTCATCCTTTTTTATTTTTCGGAATTTTCCCTTTACTTGTGCTGACCTTACTTTTAACCAAAATTGACAATTCTAGGTCAACCGGAAGTACCCTATAAGTTTTGGGTCGAAAACCTATAGGGTACTTCCCGATGACCTTTTTTTTTTTTTATTTAGCCTGTTTTGTCCCACTCCAGGGCAAAGGCCTCCCTTCCCTCCTTCCACACATCACGGTCTATTGCTTGTTGGGTCCAGGTGTTAGAATAGCTATCCAGCTCGTCCCGCCATCTACGTCTGGGTCTACCACGTCGTCGTCTAACGTTCTGTGGAACCCACTCTGTAGATAGTTTGGCCCACAGATTGTCCGACATGCGGCATATATCTCCGGCCCAGTTCCATTTCAGTTTGGCGGCTTTATGACCAACGTCAACAATTTGAGTTTTGGAACGCAGTATATTATTTCTGATGCGGTCTGAAAGTTTGACTCCTAATATACTGCGCTCCATAGCTCGCTGACAGACTCCGAGTACGGACTTTTGATGTTCTGTCAAAGACCAAGTCTGGGCACCGTAGGTTAGGACGGGGAGAATGCACATATCCATGAGTTTCTTCTTCAGGGTTAAGGGCAAGTCACCTTTCATGAGGTCTTTCATTGACCAATAGCTTCTCCAGGCGCTTTCGGTGCGTCGTGCAACTTCTTTTTCTTGTCGCGCCTGGAAGGAAACTAATTGACCTAAATAGATATACTCACGGACATATTCAATTTCTGTTCCTCCAACTTCTAACCTACGCTTTGTGCTATTAGTCATGAGTTTGGTCTTTGACATATTCATCTTCAGTCCGAACCCAAGGCTTGTAGTGTTGAGGTCGTTGATCATAGAGCCGAGTTCCACTGCTGAGGAGGAAAAAAGGACAATGTCATCAGCGAATCTAAGATTTGTCAATCTTTTATTGCCGATGATAATGCCCCTTGTCTCCCAGTTAGCCCTTAGAGATCTGAAAATGTCTTCGAGGGTTGCTGTACACAGTTTCAGACACAGTGGGTCGCCCTGTTTTACGCCTTTTTGTATTGAAAAAGATGGTCCGGTTTTGTGTAATTTTATTGCTGCAGTACTTTGAAGATAAATTTGCTGTAGTAGATTAATGTAAGTTTGTTCTATACCTTGGTTTTTCAAAGCCTAAATAGAGGGGAATATTGTACTCATAATATTTCTCGATAACCTGGTTGAGAGTGTGAAGGTGGTCGGTAGTAGAGAGGCCGCGGCGGAAACCGGCTTGCTCTGCAGGCTGGTTGAGATCTAATTTGCCAGATATCCTGTTTTCAATAACTTTGATGAACGCTTTGTAGAGGTGTGAAATGAGGCTTATTGGTCTGTAGTTTGAGAGATCGGATTTATCGCCTTTTTTGTGCAGAAGAATGATATTTGAATGCCAGAAATTATAGGGAGTATATAAAAATGTGTTAAACATGTTTGTGATTTTTGGCAGAAGAACTTGCTCTCCAACTTTTAGGGCTTCGGTGGTAATACCGTCTTCACCAGGGCATTTGCTATATTTCATGCTCATAAGTGCTCGATGAACTTCATATCCATTTATCGGCTCGATTTCTTCAGAATTCATGTTCTGAATATTGCTATCTAATGCTTCAGCATATTGGAGAGGCAGGATTTCATTCTGACTGTAGAGTGATGTATAGAATTCCGTGCAAATGTGAAGAATTTTTTCACTATCGCCTTGTTTTATTCCATTTTTGTCTCTCAAGTTACCAATACATTGACGGCCTTTTTCTGTTCCTTTAATTGCAGTTTTAAGTGATACATTCTTCTCTAAAGCTGCCTTTACTAAGTTTACATTGTATTTTCTGAGATCTTTGTAGATTTATCTTTTGACTTTTCTATTTAATGCGCTGTATTGAGGGGTGTTAGAAGTCAACTTTTGTCTTTCATCGATTATGCATTTTGTTGAATAGTTGAGTTTACTCGTTGTTCGTTTTGCTGTTTTTATTTTGTTGCTCGCTGTTTTGATGCTATTTGTTATATTATTGTCAGTACAATAATGTAACAAATAGCATTCTTGGACATCTTCTGAATCTAGTGGCAATAAAGAGAAGCTATTGGTAAGTTCAGTTATAAATTGTTCTTTGTTAGCATTTAGGGAGAGTCGGTTTAATCTTCTAATAGTAGCTTTAATCATATGAAGTCTATGGATTTTAAAGTCAAATTTTAGTGTGATTCTTAGTGGCCGGTGATCTGAGCTAAATTTTAAATTATTTATAACTTCTGTGTTCATAACTATTTGTTTATTCGATGAAGGCAGAAGTCAATTTCATTTTTTGTTTGGCCGTCTGGGGAGAACCATGTCCAGCGGCGCTGGGGCTTCTTTGGAAAGAAACTGTTCAAAATGTGAAAGTTTTGACCAAAAGAAAATTGTAATAAGCGTGTGCCTCGTTCGTTTCTATTACCTAGTCCTTATGGTCCAAGGATGATGCTATTGTCTGTAGACGTTCTAGTTCCTAATTTTGCATTAAAATCGCCTAAAACTAAAGTCCAGGTGCCTCTATTGTCATCGCAAGCATGATTAAGAAGATCATAGAATTCTTCTACTTCAGTGTCAGCATGTGATGATGTTGGCGCGTATACCTGTATAATGTTTATTGTTTTCTTGTCGGAAATATGAAATTTAAGCACAGCTATTCTTTCTGAATATGAAATAAATTCTTTGATGTGATTACTCCAACATTTTCTTACCAAAAACCCTACGCCGTAACATCATCGACATCCTGCACTGATGCCGACTGTTCTGAACTGGCCTCGTAAGAACGTGCTCGTCCATGAGCCCAGAGCAGCTTATGGTTGCTGAGTGGTCGAGGACTGCCGAAGCAGCTAACAGTAATTTCTTACTGCCTTTCCATTATCCGCCACCTATGGACCCCGATAGTAGCCTACAGCTCAGTCCTACCTAGAATCGATACGATGACCTAGAATCATGAAATTTGGCAAGAAGCAAGTTCTTACAGCACAAATAAAGGAAAAATACAAAAAAATAAAAAAGTTGATAATTAAAGGGTGTCCCCATACACATACATAGTCCACTCCAATTAAGATAGGCCTCGAATTATATGAGCGCTCGTACAATTTAGAGGTCTTGCTTAAGTTACGTTGGTTACCTATTAATTGGTACCAAAGTTGGTTGGTACGGAAGCTTCGGTGGACGTGTCCAACTCGACTTGGCCGGTTTTATTATGCCTTATTTTATGCCATAATTCAATAATATGATGGCAAATTTTATGCATTTGTTGGAGTGGTATGTGGTTTGGAAAATTTTTTGCCAGTACCAGACAGAAAAACTATTCGAGCCCTCACAAAGCTCGGCTTTTAGCTAGATAATATTTATATGCCAAATCCATTTAATAGTCCATCCACGAAAAATAAAAATACCTCTATACTACGTTGTTTACGAATAAGGCTAAGCGCTTACATAGTTCCTGTGCGCTTATTCTATCGCACGGTATCCTAAACGCAACGCAAATATTCAAAAATAGTTGCGTTTATTTCACCGCAAGTGCGCGCATTTCTATGACACTCCATACTTCACAGAATATGAGTTCGGTAGTATAAACGCACCGCAACCGCAGTGCGCGCAAGCTCTAAAAGCCAACAAATGATCAATAGAGTCTGTGCAAAAAGAGAACCGTCGTGGCTTTACGATGAACCCCATAATATGCACTCCCTGCGAGCAAAAATGCGAGATTAAACCTAGTTACAACGTCGGTATCGTTCAAAATACGCTACGTGCCTCGGCTGCGCCCTTGAATTTGCGTCACAGAATAAACTAATGTATATGAACCGTGAAATGTACCGTAAGCCGCCGCCTTCCCGCGCGGGCAAGAGTCTGTATGGCGGTCAGCTCTCGGGCCGTCAGCTATCTCTTACTGTAACGTGGAGTATTCTGATAAAACAGATTGAATTATACAATATAGGCACGCGTCCGATCGAGAACGTGCGTGACTCTACTAACTGAACTTGTAGCCCACTGCAGCGGAGATACTAGCATTGTCATAGCTACCGCGCGGAGTGCGACTGGCTTGGATGAACTAACATTCAAAGGTAAGGAAGGAAGGTTTATATATATATATATATATATATACCGCCCGAAAATTATAAGAGAAGGTACCTACCAAGGTATCAAACATTTTTAGTCGTATTGGCAATGACAGAGCAATGTTGTCAACGCAACATAACACACGTACGACGGTATGATTTTTACGCAGACTTCACCGCCGTTTTCATGTTTTCGCTCATGTTCAGTAGATCTAAATTTAACTTTATAATATACATACTATTATAGAAAAATACAGTAAAAGTATTTTTAGTGTATTTTTATTATAATTTTTGTTTTATCGTTGTTATGTGAATTAACACAAAAATAAGTTTGGCCGTTCCTGGGTTCTATTTTGGTTTTCATTGTCTATGATTTTTATTAGGATTGACCATAGATTTGATTTTCAACATTATTAATATTATTATAATTCGTAGAATATATATTTTTTTAAGTTTCTGTATTACTAAACTTAATTTATATTTTTTCAATATAAAATAATTGTTGTACTTAAAGTGGAGAGTATAATTTTATAAAGAGACTTGCAACTGATGTACTCATATTTTAGTACTTTTATAATTGTCCAATCACAGTGATCTCAGCTGATTGGTGTGAGCCAATAACGCATTGCCATTTGAAATTCAAAGCCAGCCGTTATTTTATTTATGTTAGTGACAATCAAGCAAGCAAAGAGCGTTCGAATTTATGAAACGAAACGAAAAGAACAGTTTAACGTCAACCAAACCAAGTTCAACATAAAATAAAATATCGGGAAACGACAACGACGGGCAACGGTTCTGCAAACAAAATAAAGTTATATCGGTAGGAAAAACTAATTCAATTTTGCGTCAATCTAAAGCTGTTCAAAATACCACGGCAATTTTCTAGGGACACTTGATCCGTAAAATGGAGGTACAAATCAGAAGACATGGAACGGTGAGTTTTCAATTTTTGTATTTTCATGAAATTTCTGGATTATACAAGTGCCTTTCGGGTTTATGTATTTATTCTTGTGTTATTCGCAGGTTCAGGCTCAAGAATATATGTGTGCCCTGAAGGGCAGACCTGCACAGCCCACCAAGAAAACTATGCGTGGAGCTCTAGGCGATCTATCTAATGTTCTACACGACACGGGCAAGGTCTCGGCGGCTAAAGCAGAGTTTGAAAAGAAAGCGAGTCAAATCGTCGACAAAGGAGCCTTAAAAAGGTCAGAATTCATCATATAATATTTGTCTACCCCCAATAAAAAATCGACCGTTAGACTTGCAAAAGGATCACTGCCGTTTCTTAAAGGTAATTTAACGTATATTCCTAATACTCAGCTATCAATATTTTTATTTATAAACTCCACTTCGGCATAAAATTTGGAAGTGCCTGATATTCCAATCAAAATTTTATGCTATTTGCTCTACTAATGACTGAATCCTAGTGTGGTCGATACTTCTGTCTACTACTATGTTCTGTCAGAACAAATAAAAATTGTTTACTTACTTCAGAACTTTTTGACCTAGTTTGGGATAGTTGTGAATTAGACTAGAGTTGGTTGTTCTTCGAACTTGTAGTCTTGTCAAATCCAGGCATGTTTGATCTTATTGACTAACAACATTGTTGTTCCTTTTGAGTAAAATCTCGAGTTTAGTTTTTACTAGTGCCTAAAAGATATATCTACTAAATGTGTCTACATAGAACATTTTACCTGTGATGTTTAAATATTTGTGTTCCTCGGAGCCGTATTGGCATGATTCCTCCACAGACACATAGGAATAATTTTGATACCACATTCACATACTAAACAAATCTTAACTACCAGATTACTTCTATATCGAGGCCTTTAAGTTGTTAGTGAACTGGGCCACTAGACAAAAACCAATTTCCTGTTTGTCTTCACGCTAACGCAGGTTCAAAATGTATGGGAATGACATTTTTGTTGCGGAAACATAAATGTCATTCCATACATTTTGAACTTGTGTTAGCGTGAAGGCAAACGGGAAATAGGATTTTGTCTAGGGGCCCTGGTATCTTATGGGTGAGCACCCTACATTTAAGATCTCATTATCACTTAACATCAGGTGAGATTTGGTCATAGTAATATAATAATGCTTCTCTATGTTATTGAGATATTATTAGTCCAGCGAACATTTTCTATACATATTATTTTCTTTGTTGATTATTTATAGGAAAAAATTGGGAAAGACGAGCAGAGCAGTCACTGCTGGGAAAAGTTCTCTGCCCACTCATTCCACTTCTCATTGTCCTTTAGATGTCTGGGTAGCACATTGTTGACTTGCTACCTCATCTTCTGTGTTACAGCAACTACAGTCATGTCCAGTCGCGGGTGGACACTAGGCGTGCCACCAAGCCAGCTCAGCCTGTGCAGCCGGCATCCCGACCTCCGCTGCGCAGACAGGAGAGTACTGTAGCCTTAGCTGGCAGGGCAGCTGTAGCACAACAGAAGGTAAAGCTATATTACTAATAATAGAAGTGCCCCTGCAGCTTTGTCTGTTTTGAAGTGTCTTGGAGGTTGGTATGGCAGAATAGGACAAGATTCTTTGTCTCAGTGAAACAGTTCACTTAAGACTTGAATTTGCTTTCTAGCAATTTTTAAATTGGATACAGGTATTAGGATTGTTTTTTTTTTTTTTTTTTTGTAATATAGAGCATATTACTTGTTAGTAATACGTCCCTATTGTAACTACAATCTAGCCTCTTCGGCTAATAAGCAATTTTACTTTAGCCTAAACTGTATACATAAACTACACTAAGAATGTGTCCATTAACACTTTTCTTATTGTCTCTAATAAAGATGTATACACATTGTTCAAGTGTTCATACGTATAGCACTATTAGCACTTTATCACTAAACTTTATTTTTATACACTAGTTCGAACGGTTTTGTCCGCTTAAGTCTTCTTACTATGTTTGTATGGTCAAGGAGCTGGATTGCCTCGACATTTACATGATGGTGAAGTCTTTTTTCGTGAGCTTCTGCATACTTTTGGACAATTTAGACGACGGTCTCAATTTTCAGGTCCCGATGTAGATCGTCATTTCTAATGTACCAAGGGACCATTGCGATTTCTCTCAATACTTTATTCTGGAACCGCTGTATAATTGATATATTGCTTTTTTTGGTACAGCCCCATAACTGTATACCATAGGTCCATACTGGCATTAGGACTTGCTTGTATAATAATAATTTGTTTTGTATTGACAACTTAGACTGTTTGCCAAGCAGCCAATACATTATTTTGTACCGTAGCTCTAATTCTTCCCTTTTCTTCTTGACGTGTGCTTTCCAGCGCAGCTTGACGTCAAGGGTCATGCCAAGGTATTTGGCCGTATTATGGTAGGGGATTTGGTTCCCGTTGATAATGACTGGGCAATAATTATGTTTTTTGTTACTAAAATCTATATGTATTGATTTAGATTCGTTCAGTTTGATTTTCCATTGTCTTGTCCAATTGTAGATTTGATCAACAGCTTTCTGGACTTTTTCTGATGCTTCTGCATAGGTACTTCCTACAGCCATTATCGCAGTATCATCAGCAAACGTCGCTATGGTGTTATTTTCTAGCTCTGGAATATCGCAAGTGTAGAGAAGGTAAAGGACCGGACCAAGAACACTTCCTTGCGGTACTCCAGCTTTTATTTCCTTGACGTCAGAGTATGAATCTTCATGTCTTATTCTGAATACTCTATTGGAGATGTAGGATTCAAGAATATCTGCAAATAATCTTGGTAGACTCTTTCGTAGCTTAAATATGAGGCCCAAGGTATTAGGATGAACAAATTCTATATCTTGCATGTTAAGTGATGTTGCTGTCTTATTATGCTTGTTTGGAATTGCAAAAAAGAGTTGATATAAAATTATGTTTAACACCTTATTTAGGGTACCGTAGCCGTATGGCAAAAAACAGAACCCTATTAGATTCGTCATGTCTGTCTGTCTGTATGTCTGTCCATCCGTATGTCACAGCCACCTTTATTCCGAAACTATTAAGACTACACAGTTGAAACTTGGTAGGTAGGTGTATTCTGTGAACCGCTTTACGATTTTCATACTATTAGCAAGAAAATAGAATATTAAGGGGGGCTCCTCATACATGAAATTGAAACTAAAAATTTTCATCAAACCTATACGTACAGAATGTCTATAAATAGGTCTTTAAAAATGACATTGAGGTTCCTAAAACCATTTTTCTCAAAGTCAATCATTTAAAAGATAAGCATGTCTAAAGTGGTAAATAGTAACCCCTCTAACTTTTAAAAATAAAAAAATATATATATTGTAGATCTCAATAAAAGCTTCAACAAATATTGGTTTGAACAAGATACAGTCAGCAGTTTTTGAGATATAGTGCCTACACATATAACTTTGTTTTTCATACTAACACTATAAAAAACAAAGTTAACTTTTTGGTAGCGATAAATACTACGCTACACAACAAGTGCTACGCTTGTACTATTTATTATTCTGTGGCTACGCTACATGCGAGTACAACTTGCTCTTGGCCATTTTATTTGTTCAAATGGCAAAGCGCAAACTCAATCTATCAGAAACTTGTCTTTACTCCATAGATAAATTTCAGCTGTGGCTGAAGCCTACACAAATGTTCACCCATTTAACATTACCCTTGGTTAAGAAGCAGGCAGGATCAAGGTCAAGGTCTAGGATTAAGACTTTGGCCTACACATGCAAGAGTTATGTCACCAATTCCCACAACTACTAAAATCTTAACATCATTTCAGGGGATACAAAAAGAAAACAAACCAAAAGATTTTGTCAGCATTATTAAAAAAGATACCAAAAAGACCACCAAAGTACCTGCAGTCAAAGCAAATAAAGAAAACTCTTTGAAACCTATTTTGAAAGAATCTACTGAATCCATGGGTAAACTGAAGTTGGTGGACAATACTACATCTTTGATTGATGTCACAAAGTTGGAGCCACGAGCGCTAGTTTTGATACCTGAATCAACTGAAGACCTACCCGATGATGTGGAGGACATTGATGCTGAAGACAACATGAATCCTTTCCTTACAACTGAGTATATCAAGGATATTTACCGGTACCTAACCGAGTTGGAAGAAAAGTATCCCATTAAGCCTGATTTCTTGAAGAAACATGTAAGTGTGGGCAGTGCCGGATTTAAATTTTTTAGGCCACTTTATTTCCCCATGTACCTTTGTTTTTTTTTTGGAAGTCGAGTGGGCGTCCTCTGAAATCTGCCGCCCCTAGGACGCTGTCGCCCTTAGGCCGCGGCCTATACATCCTATTGACAAATCTAGGACTGAGTTTGAGAATCTTACTTTTTGTATTTGTTTATGATCATAGCTAAAATCTATATATTGCAGATTAATTTTAAAATTCATTGGTAAATGAACCATGCTGTTATTCTGTAGATGGGCAATGAGTATTGATAATTGTAAAGTTGTGTCAAACTTCAAGAAAGTTCTGCCTCTTCCAGGCAAGCATCTTTGAAAGTAAACCACACATTAATTAATTTAATTTTTTAAAATACATGAGCTAAGATTGAAGTGAAATGCTTGCTTTATTTACTGGTATGTATAGAAATCTGTATTTTGTGCCTGATGAAAATTGATGACTTAAACTGGCCTATTTAAAATAAGCTGATGTTTTGAACCAACTTCCAAAAAGAAGAGGTTCTCATTTGTCTCATTGTCTCAATTTTATGGTTTTGGTGTGTTTACAGGCTGTGGTAACAGGTAAAATGAGAGCTACCCTGATAGACTGGCTGGTTGAGGTGCAGAGCCAATTCTCTTTGATGCTCGAAACATTCCACTTGACTGTCGGAATCATTGACAGATATTTGCAGGTAAATTTTATGTTCCCTATCCACATATATTTTATTTTCTTAGAATTATGTTTCTTTACCATAAAGATATAAAAATAAAAACTAAAACAACCGACTTCCATGCCCCACGAATCAATTTCAGTAGCAAGTTTGAGACGTTTACCGTCATATCTCTGGTGATACTTATCAGATCTCGATGAAATTACGATAGGACTACCTCGGAAGTGTACCCTACCAATTAAACAAAGAATTATTCATATCAAATTGACGGAGTAATCGCGTAACATACATACAAAAAACGCAGACAAATTGAGAACCTCCTTCTTTTAGAAAGTCGGTTGATAATACAATATCATCATCAAAACATACCTGAACCTGTCTGATCCTCTAAACATTCCACTTGACTGTCCGAATAATTGACAGATATTTGCAAGCACCAATAAAAATAATATGTAATGTATAATATTGTACAGGCGGTACCAGAAGTTCAACGCAACGAGATTCAGCTAGTCGGCGTAACTGCTATGTTCTTAGCGTCCAAATATGAAGAGATCTACCCACCAGACATTGGAGACTTCGTCTATGTGACGGACAAAGCTTACTCCAAGACAGAAATGTTCCGTTGTGAACGGGAGATCATGTCCAAACTTCAGTTTAGCCTCGCTAGGCCAATTCCGCTCAGCTTTTTGAGGAGGTAAGACAAGACAATTTAAGTTAAGTGTTCTTAGGCGCTAGGTCACTTTAGCACGCATTTGCACAAAGAGCTAAGTAAGAAAGTGGAATAATAATAATAATTAAGTTTATATTACTTTTTTATTTATATTTTATTACTTGATTATATATATATATATATACTAAAATATGAATACCTTAATTGCACTCAATTATGTACAAAGTTCTGAAGACTTATAATTATTAAGTACTTCAATTGTACACTTTGTTACACTTAGGACATGTCTAAGTGTGTATAGTTGCACCTAAAGATGAATAAATGAATACAATACAATACAATACAATGGCCGTCATAATGAGAAGTATACATTATGACCGATTACATAATAATTAAGATAGTTTAAAAACTAAAACGACCGACATCCATGCCCCGCGAGTCAATTTCAGTAGGATGTTTGAGACGTTTATCGTCATCTCTGGAGATACTTATCAGTCTCTATGAAATTTCAATGGGATTACCTCGGAAATTTACCCTACCGATTAAAAAAAAACATTCGAATCGGTTCACAATTGACTGTTACTGAAAATTCTATTTTAATATATGCCAAGATTTTTCAATTCCTAATTAAAACATATTTACAGGTTTGTGAAGGTAGCTCACGGGACTTCCAAGAACCATCACTTGGCCAAATACTTCGTGGACCTCTGTCTCGTGGAATATTCAATGGCTCACTACCGGCCCTCAGAGCTCGCGGCTGCTGCTATTTGTCTCTCCCTTCACCTGCTGTCAAGCAAGAAGTTGGACCAAATCTGGACCCGAACTCTCGTCTACTACTCCGGCTATGAGCTCCAACATATTGAACCCATTATCTGCAAGATTGCCAAAGTTGTCCTCAATGTGGAAAAATCAAGCAGGCAAGCCGTATACGAAAAGTACCTAAATCCCTCTCTGGCGAAGGTGGCGAGTCTCCCACAACTCAAGAGCGAAACTATCTACAAACTTGCAGGTGTGACGCTGCCGATTAATGACTAATTAATTACCTGACAATAATATATAGACCAATGTGTATTTAAAACTGACTGAAATCTTCATAAGATATGTTTTAGGCGTGTTTTCTTAGTTATAATTTAGAAATATTTTAGATGTAGGTAACTGTACGACTGTAACCTCACTTCTTTTTCTACAATCTTTATGATAATGAGGTAGTTTCTACTATATTTCAGATTTTATACATTGTTATATATGTACTGTATGATTTAAGTTAGGCTACTTATCTTATTTATTTTTCCAGCTTGACTTTCTTGTTTGTTGGCATTTTAAAATCGAGATTTCATAATCTCATAATTCTTTTAGTTTTATTTAATATAAACGGTGGTTAAATTAATACTTTAATTGTGCCGACGTACATGTGTAATTTGTCCTAGTGGCATTTGTTTAAAATAGGTACAATCAAATAATATTATGTTTCTTGGACTACATAATAAATTCCGAAATCCCACCAATTTTCTGAAATAGATGCATGACTTGAATAATATAACTTATTCAAAATATTTTAAAAGTATGTAACTTAAAGGCAGTATCTTGTGTTTGTAAAATTATTTGCAAGACTTTAATAAGTTTTAATGTTTACTTATAATTACTAGGTTTTTTTATTTTTAATTAATAAGAATCGTTTTGAATGTTTAGACATAGTATTGTGATTGATATAATATTTTGAATGTAATTGTGAATTTGATAGACCTGTGATTAGACTTATAATGATGGACATTTGTTAAATAAATGTAAATAAAATATCTCTGTTGGTTTTCTTAAAATATTCCAAGTATTGTTATAATTCTAAGGCGTATAGTTATTCTTACTAGTATATATAGCACAAGGCAGATTTTACCTTTTATTTAGAAAAATAAACTTATTTTGCTAGTTGCAAAACCTGTTGTTTTCACCGGACAACGGACCGTTTTTAGCCGGACGCATTGTTGTATGGATTTGTCGCCGGACTGGAATCCGGAACATTCCTTATAAGCCATACAACACTAAGTCCGGCAAAAAAACTCCGTTGTCCGGTGAAAACAACGGACGTATACAAGCGGCCTTAGCGGACACATTTTATTTCGCGGATGAACTTGAACTATTGAGAGCACGGATATTCTCCGTGGCACGGATTAGTCTATTCTCCGTGATTGAGAGAAATCACAAGAGAAAAAATATGTGCTCAATCCTCTATACATATGAACCTTAAGTATTCTATATTGAAATTTCATTTCGAAATAGTTCAGCTTTCGATAAAGATCTGAATAAAAATCTTGATATTGATGCTAAAGAAAAGAGGCTTACGTTCTGACAGGTCTCATTATACTTGGCAAACTCTGTCGAAGTTATGAGCGATCGATTAGTCGTAGTGCATGCTAAAGAAATGTATTATCATATAGATCTATTGGAATTGGAGCTCTTGGGTTGACCCATGAATTTCAATCTTAGATTTTGGGATTTATGTGCTATAGTTTAAATAATAATTGATTAATTAACCGCCTTCCATGCCCTGCGAGTCAATTTCAGTAGCAAATTTGAGACGTTTATCGTCATATCTCTGGAGATACTTATCAGATCTTGATGAAATTAATGGGACGAACCACCTCGGAAATGTACCCTACCGATTAAAAAAATGATCATTCGAATCGGTTCACAGTTGACGGAGTAATCGCGTTTTTGGAAGTTGGTTGAAAAGTGTAGCGGGCAAAGAGCATATTGCTCTTTGGTAGCAGGCGCTCGTTCATCTCTTTAAGATTTAGTGGAGTGCCGTAAGACGTAAAAATGGTAAAACCTCGGAATCCAGGGCCAGTCAATGAATCTTCATAAAAACTGTTGGACTGCATTGCCAAAAGCTCAAATAAAAAAGTAAAAAAAAAAATTGCCGCTTCTGATTATAAACATTTATAATAACAATTTACTTAAAAAATGAGAGGGATAAAAAAATATTTAGAGCAAAGATTTAAATTTTTCAACCGACTTCACAAAAAAGGAGGTTCTCAATTCGACGGGTATGTTTTTTTTTAATGTGTGTGACCTCAGAACTCCGTCAAATCTTAACCGATTTGAAAAAAATATTTTTTTGTTTGAGACAATATGCTTCCCGTTTGGTCCCAATAAAATGAAATAATTATCGAGATCTCATTATTAAAATTACTATTGCGGCATGTGAAGTCGGATTTTTCGTTTTGTACGATCATAAATTATATACCTAAGAAATAATATTTGCATTTAACGTTAATTTATTATTATTTCGCTTAAAATAACAATTTACAAAAAGTGGCCAAGTGCAAGTCAGACTCGCACTCGTAGAGTTCCGTAACACAGTTAAGTATTCCATAACTAATATTTTTCGCAACTACAAAATTAACTTTGTTTTTCATAGTGTTTGTATGAAAAACAAAGTTATCTTTGCGGTCGCCATATCTCTAAAACTGCTGACTGTATCTCGTTCAAACCAATTTTCGTTGTTAGTTTTTATTGAGATCTACAGCATATATTTTTTAGATTTTTCACTCCCATACTTTTAAAATTTGGAGGGGGGGGGGGGGCACACATTTTACCACTTTAGACGTAGCCTATCTTTCAAATGATTGACTTTGAGAAAAAATGATTTTAGGAACCTCAATGTCTTATTTGAAGACCTATCCATAGACACCGCACACGTATAGTATATATATATATATATATATTTTATGTTTTTTATTTGTGTATAAAAATCGGAAAGCGGTTCACAGAATACATCTACGTACCAAGTTTCAATTCTGTAGTCCTAACAGTTTCGGAATAAAATGGCTGTGACATACGGACGGACAGACAGACAGACAGACATGACGAATCTATAAGGGTTCCGTTTTTTGCCATTCAGCTACGGAACCCTAAAAATTATGAACTATATATACATTACGGGGGAGAGAGCGAATTTCTGCGAGACGCGAGGTGCCGGAAAGAAGTTATAAGCTTTCTGAAGAATCTGTGCAGCTAATGCAGAAGCGACGAGAAAACCCCACAGTCACTTCGTCAGATAAACGGGCTTTGAACAAAAAAATCTCAAAGCTGGTAAGACGTGACCTCCTGAGCAATCGAGCGAAACCGGGGGTCAAAAGTTCTTGTTCAACAGCTGGGTCGAAGCCATCTGATGAAGTGTCGTCGCTTCTAAGCCGGAAATTTATAGGGAGGTTCAAGACTTCTACGGCCATATACCTCGCAAGCGTCCCGTCCCCAACCCAGTCTGAAGATCTTAGAGCCACTCTTACCCGCCATTATACCGAGGATCTGCCAGAGGTCAGCCTGGACGAAATTGTGATGGCTCTCAAACAACTTAAAAATGGAAAAGCCCCCGGAGAGGATGGAATTACAACGGAGCTCTTGAAAGCTGGTGGAACTCCAACGCTGGTACAGCTGCAGCGTATATGTAATTCCGTCCTCTTTTCGGGGAAAACTTCAAAGGCATGGAGCAAGAGTGTGGTCATTATGTTCTTTAAGAAAGGAGACAAGACCCTCTTAAAGAACTATCGACCCATTTTACTCTTGAGTCACGTCTATAAGTTGTTTTCGAGAAATCGTCTCGCGCGTAGACGCGACGAGTTTCAGCCCCCTGAACAGGCTGGGTTTCGAGGAGGATATCGCACTATAGACCACATACATACACTGCAACAGGTTATACAGTAGACCGAAGAGTATAACGAGCTCCTGTGCCTTGCGTTTGTGGACTATGAGAAAGCTTTTGACTCTCTAGAAACCTGGTCTGTTTTGGAGTCTCTGCAACGGTGCCAAGTTGATTGGCGATACGTCCAAGTACTGAGAGGCCTGTATGACGCCGCGACTATGACCGTCCAAGTACAAAATCAGCAGACTGAACATATCCCCTTACATAGAGGAGTGAGACAAGGGGACGTTATATCCCCCAAATTGTTCACTAACACTCTGGGTGATATATTCAAGACGCTGAGTTGGAAAGGACGGGGCATAAATAATCTTTAACGAGTGCGTCCTACCTGTTATTACTTACGGAGCCAAGACGTGGCAACTCACAGTGCGACTGGTTCAGCAATTCAAAGTTGTTCAGCGAGCTATAGAAAGGGCTATGCCCGGAGTATCTCTGAGGAATCGAATTCGAAACGAGGTCATCCGTCAGAGAACCAAAGTTATCGACGTAGCTCAGCAAGCTGCAGTGGCAGTGGGCTGGTCACATCTGTCGTAGAACCGATAACCGTTGGGGTCTAGAACACGTCTGTTCTAGAGTGGACCCCGTGGCTCGGTAAACGGAGTGTAGGGTGCGCTCCAGCTAGGTGGAGCGATTATATACGCAAGCTGGCTGGCAGCGGTTGGAAACAAAGAGCTGAAGATCGAGCTCAGTGGCGTGCCATATTGGTGAGGCCTATGTCCAGCAGTGGACAGAAATGTGTCTGGGACAAAGTTTCACTATAAACAAGTGTCAAAATATAAATTTATAAAATAAAATAAAACTGAAAAAAAATTTTTTTTTTTAAGTTAAGATCGGCTAAAATTTTTTTAAACTTTTTTTAATATATTGTTAGAAACACAATTCAAAAGTTTCTATAAAGATTCATTGATTGGCCCTGGATTCCGAGGTATAAACCTTACGGCACTCCACTAATTAGTGCAGTCTAGATTATTCCTAGACTGGCCAAAGTAGGTCTAAAGGACCAAAGGAGGTTCTCATTTTTCGTCGGAATCGAAGTCGAAATAATTAGGTCCTATTGTTTGAATGGATATACTTTACAAATGGTCCTCCAGAGATATGGAGATAACACCTTAAACTTGGTACTGAAAATGACTAGCGCGGCATTTGAAGGTACCTACTTTTAGTTTTTTGATTTCAAAGGCAGGTGAAACTTTAATATCAGATCGACATGTCTTCTCGTCTAAAGAAGAGTTCAATTTTAGCCGATTCCCATTATATGAACGCTTGCCCTACCGAAAGTCTGTCGACACACCCCGGCCAGCCGGTCCGCGTTTTCCACTTTTTCTCTCGGCAAATTCGAAGAATTTATTAACGCTTGGCGGTTAGCCGAATAGTTTTTGTTCCCCTTTTTACGCTGACCGGAGTCCTGCAGTGAGACCAATGTACAAAGAAATTTGTTTTTTGTTCAAAGTTGCATTTTTGTTTGTTCAGAAAATACGGCAGACGAAAATCTATTGATAAAATAGTTTTATATACATAGTACCTCAGAATAAAATAAAAAAAGGCTTAGTACCTACCTGCAGATAATGCTTACATTTAAAATTGATTAAAACTACCCTCGACTGATCTATGTATAGGTAATTTTTTAATTGAGACCATTTCAATGAGCCTATACACGACATCGCTGCTGTTAGTTGGTGAGGAGTAGATATTCTGCAGATTTCAGATGCGCCAGCATCTGAGCAATATCAATAATATAAAGTGATTTGCCTTGCAATATCATTGAAGTGTTTAAAATTTTAGGTCACACATTCACGATTGAAAATAAAGTAAATAAGTAGGTATACCCTAGCCTAACATTCCTATCGCAGCTAACAAAAGAGCTGATAACCTTGAAACGGCTCAACCAATTTAGATAAAACATGTCCAAGAACCACCGCTAGAAAACCGAACCTGCTTTCAAATAAAAAAAAACGCATCCTTAAAAAATATCGGAAGAAATGTATTGCTTAAGGTATCCGTTGTGAAATCTGTGTGCCAAACATCCAAATCCGTTCAGCTGATCGTGATTGAAGAATAAACGCACAAACTGTCACATACAGAAATATCAAGGGCCAGTTTTACCGGTTTCTGATAAACATATTAGGATCTTATATGACAGATTTCTGACAACTTTCATTTAGAGTTATGTGTCAGATAAGTATCTGAAACTTATCAAGAACTGGTCAAACTGGCCATATAATATTATATATTAAGGTGCAGTTTCACCAGTTCCTTATACAGTTTCAGATAGTTATCTGACATATGACGCCATATACAAACTGTCAAAGTAGTTAGTAGTTGTCTTAGAACTTCTGCTAGTCCGCCTGAGCCGGTACCACCACTTTGCCAATTAATTTTCAGCCGTATAATAGGAATGTTTTTCGGTTGAAATGGCAAGGTGTCCAGTGAAATTACAGGGAATGTGAGACTAAACATCTTTACGTCTCAAGGTAACATGCACAGTGCAGTGACATGCAATATTCTGGCAGTTCAGAATTTTGCATGCCGCTGTATCTGTTATAGGTAGACGTCAGCGCTTTACCATCAGGTGAGCGTCGTGCTTGTCCTGTTACCTTTTACCTCAAAAAAAAAACTGCCAGATAAGTTCCCAATAGGGCCAGGGCTATCAGGAACCGGTAAAATTGGCCTTAAGTAGGGTTTTCACTTTATATTCATCAATCCTCACCTATACATATACCTACATAACTTACATAAATCTTCATCCACTTTCTTTTAAATATTCTTAAAAAAAAGCTACGAAGGTCTTTTTACATGGGTCAGTAGCGGCACCAACAAAAACCTGAAAATCGCGTCAGGTCCAATAAACAGTGCAGTTATCTAGTCCAGTATACGGTGAAAAGTCCCTATTTACTTCAAAACAGTACATGAGGTACGGTAGAGAGAGATAAACAATAGTAAGTACAGACCTACCTACCTATTGTGTTGTAAATGAAATGAAATTGTTTTTAGGGTTCCGTACCCAAAGGGTAAAACGGGACCCTATTACTAAGACTCCGCTGTCCGTCTGTCTGTCTGTCCATTTGTCTGTCCGTCTGTCACCGGGCTGTATCTCATAAAATAATAGGGAGTCCCCATACAAGAAACGTCTTTTTTTCGACGTTTACCTAAGCGTCCATAGATGGCGTTATATTGATTTGTCGATCCCTAACACCTTTGTTAGACGTTAGATGGCGTTGTAAGAAATGAAATGTTTTTTAATTATTATTTTTTGCTGGCGAAAAATGATAGTGGTATTTTTTGCTCGATCTTATAAAATTTATTTATTATTATTGTGATAATTTTTATATTTGCACGCCAATAATGGCAGTATGTAGCGGCGTCCATAATATTTTACGCACTACACTGTAACCTATATTCGCAAGCAAATAAGTAGTTTTTTTTTTTTTTTTGTAAAAGGTAACAGGACAAGCACGATGCTCGCCTGATGGTAACCGATGACGTCTACCTATTACAGATACAGCGGTATGCAAAATTCTGGCAGTCCAGAATTTTAAGAGTCTCACACGCCCTGTAATTTTACTGGACATGACTTTGATGGATTAACTGACGTAAGAATTGTGGGGTTTGGTTTCAGGGTAATGTAAGTACATATATTTATATAATACAAACTAAAATAATAACACCTACATTGCACCATCGATATGAATGTACTACGAATATATGAATATACTAGAAGTGCCCCGCGGCTTCGCCCGCGTTAAAAACTTCTTTTATTTACTTAAAACTTTTCTTTTGTAAAAACGATTCTATCATTAAAGACATCAAATAAGAATTAGCCAAATCAGTTCACCCGTTTTCATGTTATCGCGTGACTAAGGCAATTCGGGATTCATTATAAATGGGGTAATTTTTTAATTTTACCCGAAAAACCCAAATTTTCAGACTTTGTTACCTACCCCATTTTGAAAAATCCTACAACACGTACTTTATCTCATCTTGTTTCGCCATACAAACTTTAAATCCCCGTTCCGTATCCGGGAGGAATCTTAAGAAAATCCTTTCTGAGCGGATACCCACGCCATAATAACTATCTGCATTCTAAAGCTTCTTCAGCGCAATCCGAAACAATATTGATTTTTAGACTTTGTTACCCCAGTTTATCCACTTAGAAGGGCATTTTGAAAAAGTCTGAAACTCGTATTTACTTATTTATTTACAAAAGTACTTGTGTGAAATGACGAATAAAATGACTATCCCAACTTTGAACCCTCGCTTCATCCCCTTGAAGAGTAAATTTTGAAAAATTCTTTCTTAGCGGATACCTAAGTCAAAATACCTATCTGCATGCCAAATTTCAGCGCAATCCGAAACAATATTGATTTCAGACTTTGTTACCCCATTTCACCCTTTTAGGGGTGGAATTTTGAAAGAGCCTGAAATACGTATTTACTTACTTAAGTACTTGTGTTAAGTTTAATTCTATCTAATCTTGTTTCTCCATACAAACTTTGAACCCCCGTTTCATCCCCTTCAGGGGTGAATTTTGCAAAATCCTTTCTCAGAGGATACTAACGTCATAATAACTATCTGCATGCCAAATTTCAGCGCAATCTGAAACAATATTGATTTTCACATTTTGTTACCCCATTTCACGCTTGTCGAGGTGGAATTAAAAAAAAAACCTAAACATGTCTTTACTTATTTTTTTACTTGAGCACTTATGTGAAGTTTCGAATAGAAAATACTGTAGACAGTATTTTCTATTCGAAACTTCACAACATCTTGTTTCTCCTCACAAACTTTGAACCCCCGTTTTATCTGCTTCAGGGGTGAATTTTGGAAAATCCTTTCTCAGAGGTATTTAACGTCGTAATAACTATCTGCATGCCAAATTTCAGAGCAATCTGAAACAATATTGATTTTCAGACTTTGTTACCCCATTTCACCCTCTTAGGGGTGAAATTTCGAAAAAACCTAAAACACGTATTTACTTATTTATGTACTCAAGCACTTGTTTGAAGTTTCGAATAGAAAAGACTATCTAATGTTGTTTCTCCATAGAAACTTTGAACCCCCGTTTCATCCTTTTAAGGGGTGAATTTTAGAAAATCCTTTCTTAGCTGATACTAACGTCGTAATAACTATCTGCATGCCAAATTTCAGCGCATCCGAAACAATATTGATTTTCAGACTTTGTTACCCCATTTCAGCCTCTTAGGGGTAGAATTTCGAAAAAGCCTAAAACACGTATTTACTTATTTATATATTATGTTTCTTTGAAGTGTTACACACTTAATATCTTTGTAAATTGTTAAACACAATCCAAAATTTAAAAATTTTGTAATAAGTAGTCATAGATGGCGCCACCAATGCATAATTGGGTTAACAAATGCAATCCACTAATTTCGTCGTAACGTCACTTCGCACCATGGCTTAATTGGCAAAGCACCGGAACATGCTATTCCGGAGGTTGCGGGTTCAAGTCCCGTTGGTACGATGAAATTTTGGATTGTGTTTAACAATTTACAAAGATATTAAGTGTGTAACACTTCAAAGAAACATAATATTTGATTTACGCAGTGCAACATCTCTCGTCGGATTTGAAAACTGTAATGATTTCTTCCGAATGATTAACTTAAGTAATAAGTAGTCATAGATGGCGCCACCAATGCATAATTGGGTTAACAAATGCAATCCACTAATTTCGTCGTAACGTCACTTCGCACCATGGCTTAATTGGCAAAGCACCGGAACATGTTATTCCGGAGGTTGCGGGTTCAAGTCCCGTTGGTACGATGACATTTTGGATTGTGTTTAACAATTTACTTATTTATGTACTCAAGAACTTGTGTGAAGTTTCGAATAGAAAAGACTATCTAATGTTGTTTCTCCATAGAAACTTTGAACCCAGGTTTCATCCCTTTAAGGGGTGAATTTTAGAAAATCCTTTCTTAGCTGATACTAACGTCATAATAACCACCTGTATTCCAAATTTCAGCGCAATCCAAAACAATATTGATTTTCAGACTTTGTTACCCCATTTCACCCTCTTAGGGGTGGAATTTCGAAGAAACCTAAAACACGTGTTTACTTATTTATGTCCTGAAGCACTTGTGTGAAGTTTCGAATAGAAAAGACTATCTAATAATGTTTCTCCATAGAAATTTTGTACCCCCGTTTCAACCCTTTAAGGGGTGAATTTTGGAAAATCCTTTCTCAGAGGTAACTAACGTCGTAATAACTATCTGCATGCCAAATTTCAGCGCAATCCGAAACAATATTAATTTTCAGACTTTGTTACCCCATTTCAGCCTCTTAGGGGTAGAATTTCGAAAAAGCCTAAAACACGTATTTACTTATTTATGTACTCAAGCACTTGTATGAAGTTTCGAATAGAAAAGACTATCTAATGTTGTTTCTCCATAGAAACTTTGAACCCAGGTTTCATCCCTTTAAGGGGTGAATTTTAGAAAATCCTTTCTTAGCTGATACTAACGTCATAATAACCACCTGTATTCCAAATTTCAGCGCAATCCAAAACAATATTGATTTTCAGACTTTGTTACCCCATTTCACCCTCTTAGGGGTGGAATTTCGAAGAAACCTAAAACACGTGTTTACTTATTTATGTCCTGAAGCACTTGTGTGAAGTTTCGAATAGAAAAGACTATCTAATAATGTTTCTCCATAGAAACTTTGAACCCCCGTTTCATCCTTTTAAGGGGTGAATTTTAGAAAATCCTTTCTTAGCTGATACTAACGTCGTAATAACTATCTGCATGCCAAATTTCAGCGCAATCCGAAACAATATTGATTTTCAGACTTTGTTACCCCATTTCAGCCTCTTAGGGGTAGAATTTCGAAAAAGCCTAAAACACGTATTTACTTATTTATATATTATGTTTCTTTGAAGTGTTACACACTTAATATCTTTGTAAATTGTTAAACACAATCCAAAATTTAAAAATTTTGTAATAAGTAGTCATAGATGGCGCCACCAATGCATAATTGGGTTAACAAATGCAATCCACTAATTTCGTCGTAACGTCACTTCGCACCATGGCTTAATTGGCAAAGCACCGGAACATGCTATTCCGGAGGTTGCGGGTTCAAGTCCCGTTGGTACGATGAAATTTTGGATTGTGTTTAACAATTTACAAAGATATTAAGTGTGTAACACTTCAAAGAAACATAATATTTGATTTACGCAGTGCAACATCTCTCGTCGGATTTGAAAACTGTAATGATTTCTTCCGAATGATTAACTTAAGTAATAAGTAGTCATAGATGGCGCCACCAATGCATAATTGGGTTAACAAATGCAATCCACTAATTTCGTCGTAACGTCACTTCGCACCATGGCTTAATTGGCAAAGCACCGGAACATGTTATTCCGGAGGTTGCGGGTTCAAGTCCCGTTGGTACGATGAAATTTTGGATTGTGTTTAACAATTTACTTATTTATGTACTCAAGCACTTGTGTGAAGTTTCGAATAGAAAAGACTATCTAATGTTGTTTCTCCATAGAAACTTTGAACCCAGGTTTCATCCCTTTAAGGGGTGAATTTTAGAAAATCCTTTCTTAGTTGATACTAACGTCATAATAACCACCTGTATTCCAAATTTCAGCGCAATCCAAAACAATATTGATTTTCAGACTTTGCTACCCCATTTCACCCTCTTAGGGGTGGAATTTCGAAGAAACCTAAAACACGTGTTTACTTATTTATGTCCTGAAGCACTTGTGTGAAGTTTCGAATAGAAAAGACTATCTAATGTTGTTTCTCCATAGAAACTTTGAACCCAGGTTTCATCCCTTTAAGGGATGAATTTTAGAAAATCCTTTCTTAGCTGATACTAACGTCATAATAACCACTTGTATTCCAAATTTCAGCGCAATCCAAAACAATATTGATTTTCAGACTTTGTTACCCCATTTCACCCTCTTAGGGGTGGAATTTCGAAGAAACCTAAAACACGTGTTTACTTATTTATGTCCTGAAGCACTTGTGTGAAGTTTCGAATAGAAAAGACTATCTAATAATGTTTCTCCATAGAAATTTTGTACCCCCGTTTCAACCCTTTAAGGGGTGAATTTTGGAAAATCCTTTCTCAGAGGTAACTAACGTCGTAATAACTATCTGCATGCCAAATTTCAGCGCAATCCGAAACAATATTACTTTTCAGACTTTGTTACCCCATTTCAGCCTCTTAGGGGTAGAATTTCAAAAAAACCTGAAACACATATTTACTTATTTTTGTACTCAAGCACTTGTGTGAAGTTTCGGATAGAAAAGACTATCTAATCTTCTTTCTCCATACAAACTTTGAACCCCCATTTCATCCCCTCAAGGGGTGAATTTTGAAAAATCCTTTTTTAGTACACCCCTACGCACTAAGACAAATATACCCTCCAAATTTCAAGTCTCTACGACGAGCGGTTTAGGCTGTGCGTTGTCTGTCAGTGAGTCAGTCAGTATGTCAGGACAAAGATTCTTATAGTATTAGATAGAAGATAGATATTCGTAGTACTAATATGAATATATATTATATATATACTGAATACTTATATGAATATATATTATATATAGTAATAATATGAATATATATTTTATATACTGCATTGCACTCAATTATGTACAAAGTTTTGAAGACTGAGTGAAAATGGCCGTCGTCATGAAAAAGTCAGCAATAGGACCGATTACATAAAAACTGTCACTGATGCCAAATACGTAGCTAAAATACTGTCTCAACTAAACCATTGTAGTTAATGCAACGGCCGGCAGGCCATGTTGCATTTTTGCAACAAGCGCTCCGCAATGTATGCACATAGTCGTTGTAATGCCGCGAAAGGCTGTCTCGTAAATATTTCCACCACGCAATTTACGGCTTTGGGAATCCTCTTAACGGAATACACGGCAGTTAGTGAGTGCCACGGCATTTATAATTTTAATTTAACGACAAATTAAACCCGTTCTGTAAATTACTAGTCTAAATTGTCTTGAAATTGCATTCTTGAGAGGTTGCTTCTACTCATAGAATTTGAAGATTATTTAGATACATTCTGTACTTGCCTACGTTTGCGATAGACCACGTGTTCTTTTACACGTCTTTTGGTAATGGAAAAAGGCTGGAAAAGAGAGTTAATAATATGTGACTCTGTGATAACGAATAGTGGATCAGATCATTATCTGTTATAAGATAAATACCTAATTATTTTTTATTGTAATGTAAAAAAAATAAAAATTTAATCCAGCAGGATTCTCTACAAGAAAAATGTTTATTTGTGACTTGAAGAGCATTATTATAGGAATGTAGATCGAAATACTGACTCGTGCAGGGTACTATAATATTATACTCCTTAGCGATTTACGTAGCTTGGATAAGCGTAGAAGTAAAATAAATGAATGAATTATTTATTTCCAAAGTATTACGCTAGTTTTCAACCGACTTCCAAAAAGAAGGAAGTTCTCAATTCGTCTGTATGTTTTTTAAATTTTTTTTTGTGTATATGGTACGCGATTACTCCGACAATTGTGGACCGGTTTGAATGATTATTTTTTTTAATCGGTAGGGTACGTTTTCGAGGTAGTCCCGTTGTAATTTTATCGAGATTTGATAAGTATCTTCAGAGATATGACGATAAACGTCTCAAACTTGCTACTGAAATTGAATCGTGGGGCATGGAAGTCGGTTATTTTAGTTTTTAAACTATCCTAATTATTACATTTATTAGTTATTATCTTAATTGTTACATTATTAAATATTTATTTAGTCTTATATATCTATACTAATACTATAATATTATAAAGAGAGAACATTTGTATTTTTGTATTTTTGTATGTTTGTAATGAGTAAGCTCAAAAACTACTGAACCGATTTAAAAAATTCTTTCACTAATACTTAGAATGGACTTTCGGAATGAAAATAGGCTATATATTATCCCGTTTAAATCAAAGGTACATTCGTGGAGACCTAATTTGCAACCTAAGTCGACAAATAAACGGTCGAAAAAACACGTTTCTTACGAACGCTGCTCAATTGAAAACAGTGGAAGAATATTTTCTATAGAAGAGTTGTACAACTTATGTCTATCTCTTAAGGTTGACTCACAGTAACCATTTTAATCTTAAAATTTTTGTTAAAAAATATTACATAACTTCCAAGGCTATTTTCAAGTATATAGTATTAATCCTTATCCAAATAATTGCGTTAATTAGCTTGGCCACATATTATAGATTAAAATTGTCGTTTACAGTATATAATTCAAATGAAAACTCTAGAAGATATCACGAATTTCACATACATGCATCGCAAAATTAATAAAATATTTGCTGTGAAACCACAGATTAGGTCATAGTTACTACGAAAATATTATTATAAGCTTAGCTATGCTGTAGATCCCCACCGATCACAATCAATTTGAAGTCAATATAGTATAATAATATGATCTATTGTATAAAATAATATTCATCTATATATATAATTATATAATATAATGTTTTAAACCACCCCGACTGATCTGTGTATAATAGCTTTTTCCAATGACTCTAAACACGACATTTAAAATCTGAGCTGTAAGTTGGTGAGGATTTGAGTATTCTGTAGAGTCCAGGAGGCTTCCATGTCCTTACAATATCGTTGAAGAAGAAGATTTTCGAATTGATCAGACCTATGAAAGTTGATTTCATAGCGCAGTTAACTAGAAAAAGCTCATAATTTTATAACGATTGAACGAATTTTCATGAATCAAAGCTAAGAAAACTCTCGATAAAGACATCTATCAAACAAAAAAAACTATCAATAATTAATTGATAATAATTTTAATAAAAATCGGTTCATCCGGTTAGGTGCTAAGATGCTACAGACAGACACACAGATACACACGTTAAACGTATATTACCCCTACATTTTGCGTCAGGGAACGCCGTAAGGTTACGGCGGCAGATGTACTCCTTGGTGGTAAGCTACTTTTTGGTAGATTTAATGATTCCACTACCACTGTACGAAAACTCATGATTCATGAATGCACATAAAACTTTCATAGGTAGGTATATAGCTAGGATTAGAACCAACGACCGTTGGGTCAGAATCAGGGTAACTATCCTTTACGCCAAAGGGCCGTCCAATATCAATACGTAAGTATTATAAAACAAAGTTCATCATTGCGTCTGTCTGTCTGTTCGCAATAATCTCAATAGCTACGGAACGGATTATCATGCGGTTTTCACCCATAGCCAGAGTGTTTATGAGGAAGGTTTAGGTGCATAATTCGTTAAGGTTTTGTGTAAATTGGATGAAATATGACGATGGTTGTTAAATATGTTCATATTTTATATTCGATGCAACAAACTGATGCAAATTTTGTAGGCATATATGTTCTACCCGTGCGAAGCCGGGGCGGGCTGCTAGTATTATATATATTGACACAAATTATCCATCAATGGCACCTTTCTTTGTCTAAACCTTGCGTCCAATACCATTGAGATCGGGGCGACATGACAAATGCAACATTGTGAAAATCGGCACATTGCATTGCTTCAAGAATTTTATAAAATAATTTACTCAGAGCAAATACCTAAATATCAACATTCTCATCTTATATTAATATTCCTTTATTCTTGAATCAGGTCTAAAAAGCTCGTAGCAGTACCTACAAGTATTGGGTTTGTTGTTGTAGCACGTGTGTAACATGTGCAAGTCTCGGCTATGTCCGACAAACTCGTTAAAAGTTGGTGAAACAACGACACCGACTTCGGAGACACTTGCCACTCCCGACGATAAGTACGGAACTGTAACACGACAATAATATGAAACATTTTGTTGGCGGGTAACTTCTTGATGTTTAAGCTGGCAAGTGCTAGTCTTTGCCGAGTAACTCTGTAGTTTTTGCTACCCGAAAATAGGTGCAGTATCTTACTTACCGTTGAAGGTAGAGAACGATAATTTGCTGGTATGCTTAAGTAATTCCGTAGCGTTGCATTACTTCGCTTATGATAAAATGTGTCACCTCGCCATGTTGGTCTAAATCTACAGAAATACATAAAATAATTCTGGTGCGCCTAAGGTTTTGACTTTTGCTCAGTATCAAAAGCCCCATCTTCTAGGTTGAATCAGCTTCTAATATAGACCTTACCGTCATGTCAGTAACGGTTTAAGTAGTAGTTTACTCAGAAATCAATCACTCTTCCACGTTCCCATCGTCCCTTTGTCTTGTACTGAAAAGTTAAGTGCTTGACTGTCTTAAAAAAATCCTTAAAATGTAAATAAAATTTAAAAAATTTAAGCGAATTTATTATCATGGTTTACGCAAATTCATTTGACTTGTCGACGAAAGTGCCCCAAAATTAATTCGATCGTTCGCTGGTCTCCAATCACTTGCGGCATGGTCGCTACAAATAAAGCAGTATGGTCATTTATACTGGGTGGGGCAAAAGTAATCACCCTATTGGAAAACGCTATACAGACTTCTTTTTATGGGGTTTTTTAAAGTCGTGGGCTTACGTCACTAAGCCTGAGACTCTCGAAGCTCTTAAGGAGAATATTCGCCAGGAATGCGAGAACCTGTCGTCCAACGTTCTGGAAAGAGTGATGGAAAATGCCATAAAACGGGCCCGTATGGTTTTCAACTCTGGCGGTGGCCACTTGACCGATATAATTGTCTCAACTTAATGTAATAAATTCTAATGGATTAAGTTAAGTACAAATTTAACAAGCAGAACCAAAGTTTTTTCATTAAAAAAAATTACTGCTAATGAACATGGGATGATTACTTTTGCCCCACCGTGTATATTAAATTGTAATTTGTACATAAACAAAATATGTATAGTTTTGCTGCAAACTGCATATTAACCATCTAAAATATTTGATTTAAATTGAGTCTGAAGATATTTTGTTGGAATAACCAAGGAAATAGAAAAAGAATATTTTGTAATGTGTAGAAAATTTATTTTTATCAATCGAGAAAAACTGTGGTTGGAAAGTGAACATAGTTTTTATGTAATTGTAAGTAATAGTTATAGAAATACGAGTGGATAGGAGTGTAGATAAGAGTACAAATACTGACTCGATGAAAAAATATCCATATAATTATCGAACCTGCACACAAAATTTCACGAAAATCTGTTGAGATATGCGACCTTGATAGTTAGAACATCCGGACATTCGCCGGACATACAAAAGCATTTTTCCACAACCTAAAACCACAGTTTTATAATCATACTAAAACGAAGATGCTTTGCTCGCGCTTCGCGCTCGTTTGTTCAAGAAATAAGTTATGTCTACTGTTGAGGAGCGCAACCATCGTATCTGATTTACCGGTTGAGATGCACAATAGTATCTGTTTTACCGTTACAAGTAAACTGCAATCCTGTATCTGTTACAAGCCATATTGACGGTTAAGTAAAATATTATAGTTCATTGAATACATTGTAAAGTAAACAGACATAAAATGTTTGGAATAAGATTGTATTTTGTAATAGATTTCACAGTAGGATGATTGTTGTAAAGCGGCTTGCATCTAATAAAGAAATAAATATTACTGCTATCCTTGGGAGCCCTGCTAGCCGTGAGAATAGGACGGTTTATGGAAGCAGGCACCTAACGGTTCGCCCAACTGTACATGCCGGCCTGGTGGAGGGGCAGACAGAGGGTTTAAAAACCCTGACATATTTAGAAACGTTAGTCATTTCAGATAGCCATTTCAGAGAGTCATTTCATATAGTCATTTTAGAGATAGTCATTTCAGTGAGTCATTTCACGGAGAAAATTGATAGAGTAACTAACTTGTGTAAGAACATCGTAGATATAAAAGTAGTGTAAACTCGTATTAAATTCCTTTGTGTAAAGTTCATAAAGTTGTGTGCGTGTGATTAGTCCGGGGTTTTAATTCGTCACCACCCGTAATCCTTACCCTGCGCCTAAATCAGGGACGGAACCGCGATAGATACTGCGTCGTTGTTAGGGCATCTCGTACGTGCGCGTGTGTTTACGGTTTGGCAAACGTTGCGGCCACCGTTGTTGGCCCGTTCATCGCCGGGACTAGAGACACTTTTGCCAAGCACACGCGGGCGGCGTATCGGTAGACGCGCACTTCGCGGTATCGTGTGTGTGTTCGCGGACTGTCTGCCTTTCGGTTGGCTACCAGTATAAGCCGTGGTAGTCGATCGTTGTCGGGTTCACTACCAGTCTAAGTCGTGATAGTGGAACGGCGTCGCGTAGTTAGTTTTTACATCTACATTACTTACTGCAATTCGCTATATTGCGCTACCACAGAATGGGGTAGCACTTAAAACTGCCGTTAAGCCCCCTTAATCCACCGTTCAAAAGCTACATATAAATAACGGGGTATTTACGATACTGACGATATTTTACTTTCATTTACAGTTAGTTCAATGGCGACTTCAACTTGCCAAAAAGTTTACTGGTTAGTGTCAATTTAGCTGTATAGAATTAGTATTTTATGCGTATTCTACTGAGAACTTTGATTATTTTGATTTTTGGCTGAATACTCAAAGACTGAGAGTCAGGCGGAAGTAAAAGAAAAGTAGGCAATAGTACAAAGGCACAGACAACGCTTTTTAAGTGTAAAAACGTACATAGCCAACTGCTGCTCAACGCACTCGTTGAGCACTCGTTACGCTACCAATGGTTACTCATACAGCACCACCCGAGGTTGCTTTTCAGGGTTCCGTAGCCAAATGGCAAAAAATGGAACCCTTATGATTTCGTTATGTCTGTCTGTCCGTCCGTATGTCACAGCCACTTTATTCCGAAACTGTTTAGACTATACAGTTGAAACTTGCTAGGTAGCTGTATTATGTGAACCGCTTTACGATTTTTTTATAAATAAATAAAAAAATATAGGTAAAGGGTAAACAATTTTTTCATCAATTTTATACGTGCGCGGTGTCTATAGATAGGTCTTTGAAAATGACATTGAGGTTTCTAAAACCATTTTTTCTCAAAGTCAATCATTTGAAAGACAGGCATGTCTAAAGTGGTAAAAAGTGTGTCCCCTCCTCTAACTTTTAAAGTAGGGGAGAAAAAAACTAAAAAAATATATGTTGTAGATATCTCAATAAAGACTTTCAACGAAAATTGGTTTGAACAAATTACTGTCAGCAGTTTTTGAGATATAGCGATCGCAAATATAACTTTGTTTTTCATACAAGTACTAAGAAAAACAAAGTAAAGTTTTTTGGTGGCGAAAAATTATAGTTACAAAATACTCTAATGTGTTACCTACGAGTGCGAGTCCGATTTGCACTTGGCCGGTTTGTATTTAATATCTTATAGCCTAGCGTTTGAACTTTATCTAATCTGGTGGTAAGCGATGATGTGGACGTGAACGTGAACACGCTAGGCCTAGAATACTCTGACTCTCAAGGGCTGTGTGCTGCTGGAACGCCGTAAGGTTATAGTGGCAGATTTTCTCCTTGATTGTGATAATATACTTTTACATCTCTCATATTCGGTAAGTAGGCCCTTATTACCCCCAAATGGGGCTTGTAGGTAACCAATTAGCGCTCTAGGGTAATAATGTAGTTAGAAAAGCCCTAGGGCGGTAAGTAATTTAAAAAAAACTCTTCACTCTTACAAAAAGTTAGGGCGGTAAGTAATAAAAAAAAAACTCTTCACTCTTTCAAAAAGCGAAAAATCATAGTTATGGTATACTTAACTGTGTTACAGAACCCTACGAGTGCGAGTCCGACTTGCACTTGGCCAGTTTATTCACAATTTCTAATAATTCATGAAAAAGAAAGTTATCTTTGCGGTCGCCATATCTCTAAAACTGCTGACTGTATCTCGTTCAGACCAATTTTCGTTGTTAGTTTTTATTGAGATCTACAGCATATATTTTTTTTAGATTTTTCACTCCCATACTTTAAAAGTTACAGGGGGGGCGGGGGACACACATTTTACCACTTTAGACGCACCTATCTTTCAAATGATTGACTTTGAGAAAAAATGATTTTAGGAACTTCAATGTCATTTTTGAAGACCTATCCATAGACACCCACACGTATAGGTTTGAAGAAATTTTTTTTTTTGTTTCACTTGCATGTATTGGATGCCCCTCCTTAAACTGTTATATTTTTTATTTTTGTATAAAAATCGGAAAGCGGTTCACAGAATACATCTACCTACCAAGTTTCAATTCTGTAGTCCTAACAGTTTCGGAATAAAATGGCTGTGACATACGGACGGACAGACAGCCAGACAGACAGACAGACATGGCGAATCTATAAGGGTTCCGTTTTTTGCCATTCGGCTACGGAACCCTAAAAAGGCACGGTGGGTGGAAATCCAGCAAGGTGGCTGAAGGTTACATTGAAGATTCCATACAAAATAAAAGTAAAATTACCATCCAAATAACGGAAACTATTCAGCTTTCAAAAAATGACACATCTTTCTCAAGAGATGATCCGCAACCATCAACTTCTGCTGAAGAAAGCTTCATCCCGTCAGATTTTGTCCATGACCAACAAATATCACAATCTCAAACTATTAACATATCCAAAAAACACCGGTCCCTAAAATTTGAAAATTGTTCTCATTTCACTATAAATTTTAACCAACTAATAAAATGTTTTATTCTTGTAATGCCGGTTTTTTTCTACTTACCTCACAATCGAGATGTAAAGCAGATAAGTTAGCTCGGGTGTAAGCATCAATTTCACCCTCGAACTATAGGCGCCCTCGCTGCGCTCGTACGCCTAAATATCTCGGGCTGCAATTGATGCCTTACAGCCCTTGGCTACTAAATCTACTATTTTGTAGCAAGTCAGGCAAAACATCAATATAATATGCTCCTAGAATCTGTGGACGAACACCCGTGCTAGGATTTGAACCGGCAACTTGTCGCTTAGATGTCAAGCCATCTATCCTTTTTATATCAACGGGGCTAACGGGGCTCTAAGTATTTAATATAAACTACTCGATGCAATCGTCATCCTTCCCACGTCCGTTACCTCTCATGTGATTTGTGGCCAGCATTAGCACCTCATACGTTCCTAGGAAAGTAATATCTCTAGATTTGGGCGCTTAGTTAGATCAGAAGTTCGTTAATTAGTTCTGTAGTTATCAGCCAAGTAAGGTGCGAGTAATTAGGTTCAACTTAAACCTCTGTATTCAATGAATGTAGTCTTAGTTGGCTTTGTCTAAGTGAGTACCGAATTATGAATCACTGTTTAAGGTATATCGACTCAATTGATTCGGACGCTATTTTGCAGAATCCATTATTTATCCAATTTAATGAAGTAGATACGAGTAGTTTTTCACTTATCATGGGGTAAGATCAGCGACATTCAAGCAAAGGTAATATAGTGGTAAAATACTTGACGATGCAGTCCAAGATGGAATCGCGTTTATTTTTATTCCACTGATTTACTTTCTAACAGTTTTCACTCTAATTCTGATGCATGTATATTAGTATGTATGTATATTCGTATGTATGGAATATGGATATTTGTGTATGTATAAGTATTTTTTACATTGTTATGTAGATGTATGTATATATACATATATATATGTTTATGTATATATATATACATATATATATATATATATATATATATATATTTATATATGTACATCAGCCAGACAACCTTTGTATGGACAGAATTGTTAAAAGAAGTTGCCGGTGGTACAATGCGTAACATAAATACAGTGCAAAGCAAAAAAAATTGATGTGATCATCATAATATATATATTTATATATATTATTAGCATCAGAAGTGGTATTTTATTAAAAGAAACAATAATTCGAATACAAACTCATTTTATTACAACATCTTTTATTTCACAATTGTCAGGACTCCGATATACAAACAGACATTAGTTTAGCTTTACAACACTGTATTTCATCACGTTAAAACAAAGACAAGAGGTCTTACCGCAAATTGCAACGATCACCCACCAGACAACCTTACTGCTCTAAGTCCAACGACAAAATGCGCTGTGCAGGCGTACATACCCGCTTTTATACAGTCTGGATGGTAATGCGGCAACTCTCAGCAAAATCGCTCGTAAATATGCTAACACGGCCTCTCCTGACCGTGTGCCGTCCTCGGCACTACCTTGAGCTTTATAGTCTTTCATTCATCTCACATACGAGGCCCTCAATCATACTCAGGATGAAACTTTAAAAACAAGAACAAACTCATTCACATAAATACCTATGTGTTCTAAGCTACTTCATAAGAGCTTCTTTATAATGATGAATGTACATCAATTATTATTAAACTGGTGGCTCAGTTATACTCTGAGCTACCTACTTGTACGTACAAGATTTGCGAACCCCCCACACTCGAGTGTCGCTCATGGACTCATGTGTCTGACAGAATCAGACGCATGGTTCGATGCGCTTCAAAGGCCTGTAAAACTACTCAACATCACTGCAAACCGACGTACCGTCTGGCGATACTCGGTAGACTATGATGCCGATGAGGCCCAAAAACATGAGTCCTGAACCTGTCGCGCACCCATAGAAATGTCAAAGCGAGCGTGAAACCTGAGTCACATATCTATGAGTACACTGACTAAGTCCGAGACTTTAGTCTGCACCTAAACCAGATCTGAAGGCGGCTTTCCAAGAGCAGCCTCTAAAAAACTCAACAACATTGCAAACCGATGTACCGCCAGACTTAATTTCAATTTTAAATAACAAATTAATTTATTTCAAGTTGACCCCCATGAACACAATTTAAAATACATTTTTTTTTCGTGTTCGACATCATAAAAAAGTTATTTTAAGCAATGTTAATTTCATAATGCCCAGCGATACTCAGTAGACCATGATGCTAATGGGGCCCAAAAACATGAGTCCTGAACCCGTCAGGCATCAATAGAAATGTTAAATGAGCCCGAAACCTAAGTCATCACATATCTACGAATACCTGACAAAATCCAAAACTTTAGGTCTGCGCCCGGCACATCCAGATGTTTACTGAGCCGAGATCTACGATCTTGCTCATCCACATAAGGACATGTCAACAAGGCTCGAGGCCCAAAATACGTAGCGGCGCGCTGACTCGGTAGCGCTTGATCCGCCGCTCACACGTACTGGACACCTCGACACGCACCCGTCGCACATCCGCGACCAGCACGTACAGCACAACGTCTATAACACAGAAAAACCAAGATGTTACCATGGACCGTAAAAACAGAACACGTAATGGGGTACAATTTCATTTTCACCCGCTAGTTGTCTGGTTTACTGAAGACTACCTTGGTCATTTGGAAACTTTGGACTTCTCATGCTTGTATCCTGTAGCACGCTAGTGTGCTATTATAAAAATAAGAATAAATGACATAATTACATGTACAGACACTGGGAATATAAGGCAACGTAACAGGTGACAAGCTCTGACGATGACATCTATTACAGATTCTGAATTGAACAGAATTCTGCAAATTACTGCGCTGCGCCTGTTACTTTGAGACATAGATGTTAGGTCTTACATGCCCTGTAATTAAAATACAAGAAGTACACAATCCGTACGTAAACGATTACAAACTCCTTTTGGTTGCTACTGCTGCATACTCCAGTACCACTACGCAGCGGAATGCCATATGAAAATAACTCCATCTAGCAATCATGAAATTATTTCACATTTATTTAATTAACACGGCGCAGTAACTCTTATCGAATTACTTCGACGTAGTTATTGTTTAGTTAAGATATGCTACGACCGGCCATTCTATTACTTATAGGACGTTTTACAGGTAGCTTAAAAGAAAGCAAATAGCACCCGTATCGGTTAGAAGTACTTACAGCAAATATGGAAGTGTTACGACGGCAGAACTTAACACCTTCTTTCGAACCTTACACCAATTCACAGGCTGTATGGCTATCACTTAACTCTTTATGAAACTCGCCGTTTCGATTTAAATTGAAAATTGCTTCGTAATATTCGTTGCTAGGTTTTGAACTAAGCAGTAGGTACACACCTTTATACGTTACTGAGTAGGTCTCAGAAATCATCTATTGACTCACTTAACATTTCCTTCCGCTCGGTCTACCTGCACTGTTACATACTAAAAAATAGTTAAATACTTGAACCAGCATGACACTCAAAGAGCGCGCACAGTCGCGCCGCGGAGAGCGTGCACCAACACGCTGCAGTGAGCGCGCAGTCGCACTGCGGAGAGCGCGCACCAGCACGCTGCAGGGAGCGCGCAGATGCGCTGAGGAGAGTGCGCACCAGCATGCTGCAGTGAGCGCCTAGTCGCGCTGAGGAGAGCGCGCACCAGCATGCTGCAGTGAGCGCGCAGTCACGCTGAGGAGAGCGCGCCCCAGCATGCTGCAGTGAGCGCGCAGTCGCGCTGAAGAGAGCGCGCACCAGCATGCTGCAGTGAGCGCGCAGTCGCGCTGAAGAGAGCACGCACCAGCATGCTGCCGTGAGCGCGCAGTCGCGCTGAAGAGAGCGCGCACCAGCATGCTGCAAGGAGCGCGCAGTCGCGCTGAAGAGAGCGCGCACCAGCATGCTGCAGTGAGCGCGCAGTCGCGCTGAGGAGAACTCGCAGTAGCACGCTGCAGTGAGCGCGCAGTCGCGCTGAGAAGAGCGCGCACCAGCACGCTGCAGTGAGTGCGCAGTCGCGCTGAGGAGGGCGCGCACCAGCACGCTGCAGTGAGCGCGCAGTCGCACTGAGGAGAGCGCGCAGTCGCGCTCAGGAGAGCGCGCACCAGCACGCTGCAGTGAGCGCGCAGTCGCGCTGAGGAGAGCGCGCACCAGCACGCTGCAGTGAGCGCGCAGTCGCGCTGAGGAGAGCGCGCACCAGCACGCTGCAGTGAGCGCGCAGTCGCGCTGAGGAGAGCGCGCCCCAGCATGCTGCAGTGAGCGCGCAGTTGCGCTGAAGAGAGCGCGCACCAGCATGCTGCAGTGAGCGCGCAGTCGCGCTGAAGAGAGCACGCACCAGCATGCTGCCGTGAGCGCGCAGTCGCGCTGAAGAGAGCGCGCACCAGCATGCTGCAGTGAGCGCGCAGTCGCGCTGAGGAGAGCGCGCCCCAGCATGCTGCAGTGAGCGCGCAGTCGCGCTGAAGAGAGCGCGCACCAGCATGCTGCAGTGAGCGCGCAGTCGCGCTGAGGATAGCGCGCAGTAGCACGCTGCAGTGAGCGCGCAGTCGCGCTGAGAAGAGCGCGCACCAGCACGCTGCAGTGAGTGCGCAGTCGCGCTGAGGAGGGCGCGCACCAGCACGCTGCAGAGAGCGCGCAGTCGCACTGAGGAGAGCGCGCAGTCGCGCTGAGGAGAGCGCGCACCAGCACGCTGCAGTGAGCGCGCAGTCACGCTGAGGAGAGCGCGCACCAGCACGCTGCAGTGAGCGCGCAGTCACGCTGAGGAGAGCGCGCACCAGCACGCTGCAGTGAGTGCGCGCAGACAGGCACGTCGCTAGAAAGCACAGGCACGCCGCGGTGAGTGCGCGCAGACAAGCACATCGCTGGACAGCGCACAGGCGCGCTGCGGTGAGCGCGCACAGGCACGCTGCGGAGAGCGCGCACAGGCACGCTGCGGAGAGCGCGCAGACAGGCACGTCGCTGGACCGCGCACAGGCGCGCCGCGGAGAGCGGGCACCAACGCTTACAACAACAAGTGAAACGCTTGTATATGATCTCCAGTGCCTCATCGTTTAGACCTTTGCAATAATGTGCAGTAGCTGTGGCACACTATACCCTGAATCGATAAAACAATGCTTCGCGCCACTGCACTACTCTCGCCACCCAGAGACATGTAGACATTGCATCATTGCTTCTATAAAATAAAAATATGGCGTGAGCCACGTCGTAGATATTCAATGTCTGATATAACGCAACGTGCCACACGCTTAAAATTATCACTGAACGCTTAAAACGTAACAAAGTTGCCTTGATACATCACTAAAAACTTAAATGCATGAATCCACAATAAAATCTGTGCAATATCTGCCACTGCGAGGTAATTTAAATGTTTCTAAAACCTGAACAACGCCGATGATCTATGACTGCTCGTTCATCGTAGTATCAGTTTGTAAACAATTTGTAAACACCTTCCACTATTGTCAGCATCGAAATAAACGTAAACAACACGAAATACAAGAGTTGAATACACCACCGTAAACTACACGAAAAGAACAAAGCTGTGGGTGTCAACACTTCTAAAAATCGATAAAATTTCTACTAACGCTAGAAACGGTCAAACTGTCGTTGTCATTTATATCAATCAAAACATTTGTCTCTAAAATAAATCTCAGTGTCGAATCAGTCGAACAACTACATAGGTTATCAGTAGACAGACGTTAAACCTAGGAAACCGACACTACAATTACCAGCTCGGATACTCAGCAACAAACGCCTAGTACGCCAAATTGTTAATACGATGTTAGCATCCCAATAATAATTCAATGAAGTTTAGGTACAGACACTTTAAAATGAAACTACTAAATCTCTGTTACAAAGATAGTAATCGCAGTTAATGCAATTACTAATAACACTCATCATGGTCAGTAAAGGTGACATTCGGATCACGGCAGTCGCGACCTGGCAGTGGCGGCTAACTGCCGCGGCCCATTGTCGCTGCTGTGCGGCGCTGCACAGCAGCGATTCGGATTTCGACCCGGGCAGCGACTGCCACGCGCAGTCCACAGCACCACGTCGCCATTTTGTCACCCACTGCGAGCGGGCAGCGCGACCGTACTGCCTCCGGAGCGGCTCGGCGGCGCTGCCAAGGTCGCGCGTAGGCCACGTCCCCAGGCCGCGCTGCTCGGTCGCTTGCGTCGGAAACTAGCGCCTATAAATCCCTACAAAGCAGTGCGGCGCGACCACGGCTGCGGCTGCAGGGCCGCGGCTGCCGTGCCGCTTCTGCCGTGATCCGAATGCTACCTTAAGACTCAAAATACATTGAACACTATTAGTTGCTTTTTAAGTGTACTTGTGTACTTGAAGAAGAGTAAAAACCTAAGCGACGCAATACACACTTCCTAGATGTATCCAAATCTTCACGTTTCTCCTTGGGGCGTCAACTGACGAAGTCGGATTAAAATTAGGAACATGGACTACTACTAGTAATGTAGTAAACTGGCTCCGCCACTATTCGGACAGCTCACAAATAAACAAGTTTCGTTAAACCACTACCACATATTACGGCATCCACTGTTATTTTTTAAACGGTTAAAACGGAAAACCGGGTTTCTCAGCTAACTATCCACAACACTGTCTTTAGCTAACAATCTTTAAATATAAGCCTAGCACGTACATAAACTACACTGAAGTGTAAAAACGACTAGCAGAACTCTACTAGAACTATTTTACTCAATCAAACGCAGAGTAATAGTGTTCTGTGATCAAACGCGCTGCAAACTACCGCCAAAGAGAATATAAATACTACGTAAACTACCGCACCGCAAATAATATCTGTCAAGTCGACAACAAGTAACAGATCCCTACATCTTGCTATTTTTTTTTATAGTACGTAAGGTTGGGTGTCGTTGCAATTTGCTCGGTGCGTTTTGCTCCATGGCAAAGCGACTCACTAAACGTTTGTGACGATTGCAGAATAACAACACCAAAGCTACAGTCTATTTTGCAAATCAGAGGTAGATCACAGATGGCATACTCGGTAAAATATCAAGGACTAATGTGAGCATAGGCCTATCCCACTTCTGATATTAGCATCAGAAGTGGTATTTTATTAAAAGAAACATTAATTCGAATAAAAACTCATTTTATTACAACATCTTTTATTTCACAATTGTCAGGACTCCAATATACAAACAGACATTAGTTTAGCTTTACAACACTGTATTTCATCACGTTGAAACAAAGACAAGAGGTCTTACCGCAAATTGCAACGATCATCCACCAGACAACCTTACTGCTCTAAGTCCAACGACACAATGCGCTGTGCAGGCGTACATACCCGCTTTTATACAGTCTGGATGGTAATGCGGCAACTCTCAGCAAAATCGCTCGTAAATATGCTAACAATATATATATATATATATATATTATGATGATCACATCAATTTTTGATAGTTATATTATTTATTTGCACTGTATTTATGTTACGCATTGTACCACCGGCAACTTCTTTTAACAATTCTGTCCATACAAAGGTTGTCTGGCAGAGATCGCTTCAAGCGATAAGACCGCCCATTGTATTACCTATAATATAAGTAGCTTAACTTAACTCTGTTATTCTTGTAATGGTGTGCAATAAATATTTTTTCTATTCTATTCTATATCCAGGGTCTGATGATGAAGCTGGAAGGTGGCCACGGCATCTCTGTGATAAATCAATGTAACTCTACCGAGTTTGGGCTCGATTGATTTGTCTTGAAGAGAACTTTTCACCTAGATGATATCCAGGGTCTGATGATGAAGCTGGAAGGTGGCCACGGAATCTCTGTGATAAATCAACATAACCCTACTGAGTTTGGGCTCGATTGATTCGTCTTGAAGTTAACTTTTCACCTAGATGATATACAGGGTCTGATGATGAAGCTGGAAGGTGGCCACGGTATCTCTGTGATAAATCAACGTAACTCTACCGAGTTTGGGCTCGATTGATTCGTCTTGGAGAGAACTTTACACCTAGATAATATCCAGGATCTGATGATGAAGCTGGAAGGTGGCCACGGCATCTCTGTGATAAAATATACGTAACCCCAGTGAATTTGGTCTCAAATGATTCGTCTTGAGGAGCACTTTACACTTAAATGATAGCCAGGATCTGATGATGAAGCTGTAAGGTGGCCATGGCATTTCTGTTATAAAGCAACATAGCCCCACCGAGTCGAATAATTTTCCTTGAAGAGCACTTTACCCATCTCATCAAATATCCGTGGAATATCTTAAAACATCATGCCTTCTCTTAAATACTTAGGTACTAGGTAGGTAGTCGGTATCTATACATACCTGGCGTGTAGGTAAGTACCTACACGCCAAATACTTACTAGAATTTATTTTTAACATTTTAGTTCATTGTCCCAGATAAAAGCTTGTTTTTAAAAATATTTTTTGCTTATAATTTTAATTTTAATTTATTAAATGATATAAGGTAATAATATAACGTTTGACTACTGTCTCACCTGCAGATAAGGGACGATGCGGTCGATATAGGCCAAGAATTGAAATAGTTTTGAATCATATTGTGGCATATAAATGTCTATTATAATGTCTATCTAAAATCTACTAGGTACATAAGTTTGTAAATCTGTATGAGGCAATTCAAATAGCAATTAGTGGTACAACAGCATCCAAAATAGCTACATACTTTTGTATATACTTACTTATAGGTACTGCTTTGTGTACCAACCAGTTGAAATTGGCTACATAAACTAACAAACACTATTTAAACAGTCCAGTTTTATCGGTGCATCTGATTTGCAATTCGTAAACGATTTCGGAGCCAGTCAGTTAAATAAACATTGCAGAACCCAATTCAAAGTGTGAGTGATCCTGCCTAACTCCAATTGTATTTCACGAGTACCTAAATAACTACGTTAATTATAAGAATTTAATGAATAAAAAACCTTATCCAATTTAAGTCAGTACCAAACTTCCGTCTAAGTTTTTTTTTATTTTGTGATTTTTTTTTATTGCAGATAGGCAAGCATCTGGACACTATCTCACCTGACGGAAAGTGACGATGTGATCGTGAGTAGTAGTATGTAGAATGATTTCCTCGAAGATACCTGTTCACTCTTGTCTTGAAGACACTCCATTCCGTTCCATTCTTTTGCGGTTCGGATGATGAACGTCGAACCAAAACGTGCTGGAATTTCCACTCCTCCATGTATAGATGCCGTTTGTTAGTTTGCCTTGTTGTCAGGTTGTAATAGGGGGAAGAAAGTATTAGATTGAGCAAATTCATCGCACACTAAATTAAAGAGTATTCTTATATACTTCCTTAAGTTCTGTGATCAAAACATTATATACTTTCTACTTCTAATAAATCCATCAGTCATTCGCTCACTGCCGAGTTTAAGCTCCCTGAGCATTCGCATTGGCTCAATTTTCTCATGTCGAGAAAATGCAGACAGAGCTATAGGGCCAAAACGGCCTCATAAAATAATGCTAGTAAATTTAAATTCATGATAAATAAGGTCAGCGCTACCGAGGAAGCTTGGTGGTCTAATCTGCGTCAGCATGGGCCGGGTCTGATAGCGCCATCCATCACCACAATAATTGTGTGACGTTGCAAAAGGTTCTAAATAAAGTATAACGGACTTGCGAGTATATGTTTATTTTACTATAGTCTACGTTTGACGTGGAAGGTTTCTCGAACTCAAGCGAAAAATTACTGATCCTGATAGACTAGGCTAAAAAAAGCATAATTTATTAAACCTCGTATTAGAGTCCACACACGGCATTCTCCGAATAATATAAGTCTTCTTGCCAAGAAAATAAAACGTAAATACGTATGTAAGACTTATAGCCTGACAATACGTAGAAAATACCTGCTTTAGTATGTCTGGGAAAAGCTCTAGGATTAAACCCGTTGTACTCCGCCAAACAGCATCTCTACAAAAGCCCTATAATAGCGGAAGTTAATCTCAACCCATTCAACACTCCAATATTTAGCTGAACCGTACCTTAGGAATAGTTGAGGCCAACAAGCCGCATTATTATGCATATTTTATTCGAGCGTTTCTGCGGCAAGAGCAGTAAAATTGCCTATTGTCGATGCACGTAACCCCGGCATTAAACTGAAAGCGATTCTGGAATGCGTCGCGACGTAAAGTATCGGAATACAACGGGAAACCAGCCGAGTCGTCTTGTTTTGTTCCCCACTCGCCGTTTTACTTTACGACTCTACGTGAAAATGAGTTTCCTGTCTCGGAAAGGAAAAAGAGATTGAACTGCATGATGTGACATTTTAAATTTTGATATCAGTCTGCCGCAATCGTAGACAAATCGTATAATCAATTTATTCCCTGCTTGCTGCGTCATGCGTTTATTTTGCTGCGTCATTTTATATTCACGTTCGTATTTGACTCAGATAAATAAGCCACTGTATACTCAAAGTTATTTGAATTAATAAGTCAGGTTGGTGCAAGGAGATTTATAGAATACTAGTTTGACATAAGGTGTTGCTAAGATTTTTAAAAATTAATTTTATTGTCTTTTTTGAACATCTTCTTAAGTTTGAAGGTACTACCTATTTATTCTGAGAGCTCTGACATTGTATACAATGCCTCTGTCGAGGACCTCAAAACCAGGCCTTACTGCGGTCCTACGATTAATGAAATGAAATGAAATATTTATTTGTTAGAATATAGGTGCATTAGTAGATGATTGATGTTAAATTAGTATCACTATATTTGACTGGTATATCAGTCGTACAAATATTTTGATGGCTTGTATTTAAAAAAGTCACCCACAGAGTAAAAACATCTGTCACTTAGCCAATTATAGAATTTTCACTTATAATACCACAAGAGCTTCAAAATTATCGGGTATTTCCCGATAGGTTCGTTGCAAACAAATGAAGGAGTCAAGTTTTTCAGGTTAAAAAATCACGAGCGCGGCGAGTGATTTTTCCTGAAAAACTTGACGACGAAAATAATCTGTTAAATTTTGAGTTGGTCATGTCATTAAATTCATTGGGTAAGTTATTGAATATTTTGATTGCCATACTATGACTATTTTTATTGCACATTTTCCAGTCTGTTTTGGGGCATTAGCAATGGTTTTCGCGCTACTTTCCTTCTCTGCATAAATTTTGTATCTTTTTCGAAAAGTTCAGGATTATATCTTACAAATTTGCACATCTTATATATGTACAGAGTGTTAATAATTTTTCCTTTATAAAGATGGGTTTACACGAATCTCGAATCTCCACTTTAAATCGCAAATCAATGTTAAACATTTTTTGGGGCAATGAAATACTCTTTGTGAATCTGTAATGATAATTAGTATTAACAACTATTGCATATTTTCTATAGATGAAAGAAAATAAAGCTACTTGAGTCTCATGCTGCGTTTCTGGCCAACAACGTCCAAAACAGTTTTGAAAATGTACGTATGTATTTAAAAAAATCTTTATTGCAGGTGATCTTACCTGGTGGGTAAAAAATTGATAATGATCATGATAGATAAGGTACATATAGTGTTTTAAATAGACTGACAGATCGCTGGATAATATAGGAAAACTGTCCTATTTTGTCAGTTCACACCGAATTTATTCAGCTATTAGAAGTTAATTGATGAGTGACATGTTCGTTAGTTTGAATGATAATCAATATCGCACTTATTGCACATAATTGACAGTCCGTAGTAGGTAGGTTTGAATATTTTTTGCTATAGTGGTGGAAACAGCATTTTTTATATGTCCGCAAAGAAGTCGTCTCATAAAAGGCGTGTCAATTTTCCTTCTAAAAATACGATGTGATCAAAGAGCTACGTTGCTGGCGCTCCGCGGGATGCCGGCGTCAATTGCCGGATCCTTTCCGGTTCCGGCTGCCAGCACTTTGCTGCCGGTTTAGATTCATAACTCTAATGCTTAGAACATTGTCGGCGTCCAACTGAAAAATACGATCTCTTTCAACAAATATTTATGTCGGTGCAATTTTCCAACGAGCGTTCAAATTATTGGCTCCATACTTTTCCCCGAGCTTTAGTATTGACCGCTCTATATTATTTAGCCTTATTCGTCGATATAACTTTGACTTTTTAAACGAAGTTGCCGGGTTAAATTTATAAAGGACGGCCGTCTAAAAGTAGGTATTTGTTTGAGGAAATATAGAGCTGGACCGTTGCTTCAACTACTTAAAAGTTCTGTTGCAAATGAAGCGTTACAAAAATGAACGCCCCTTCGGGGAAAGCGGCGCTATTTGTGATAGCCTGGTCGCGGTTGCAACTAAGGCGGTTTAATTTAAATTACAAGTTAATCTCAATATTATGAATTAAATAAATGACATACATATGTATTAGCCTTTACACGTCATCAAGAAACATAGAGCATGTAAAATTACAGAGTAAAAGTATAACTGTATGACATTAGTCGACTTCAATTTTAGTCCATTCAATTCATCATGACAGGTTTTTATGAATGCCATTTTATTATGAATGTAAATGACAAACAGGACTCCATTACAAGAATCGAGGCTAATAAAAATCAAGGAAAACATGGAGCGAAGCCGAAGAAGTGATTACGAGAGTAGCGGCGTGTAATCGCTTCGCTAAGACGACTCGAGCCGTACGTACGGCTCCCCCTCGCAGGGACAAGTAGGGTCGCAGATCCCAGAAGTCACTTTTAAGCCATTACTTACCCGCTTGTTTCCAATTTGTTTTTTTAGAACGGAAAAAAGACAGTGCGAAAAACCAGGACTAACTTTCGGGCAATCAGTAAGCTTGAATCCACGAAGGGTTAAATCAAAGGGTTCCGGTTTTATGAAGACTTATTTCAGACTTACCTTCAAGTTGAAATTAGATTTAATCTGGCTCGAAGCTTTAGGATTGAATTTTGTAAACAATTTCGAATACCTCTACAACTTTCAGGCTTTGTTGAATGCCATTGGGAACTCGGGATTACGTTGTTTAGAAATTCCTTTGAAATGAATTTCTACTTATATGAGGTCGAGTTTTGTAAATATGTGGACCATTTCATGTTCAATGGGCACGTTGGATTGCCAAATGATTATTTAATTTGGTTTGTATTTGCTTCGTACTCGCACTGTATGAATTTCTAAATGTTGTTTTTTTGATTCGGTGATTATTCATACAAAAGAGTTTTGTTTTCGAACAAACCAGAGTAAAATAGAACAAGGTTTACGTTTTTGTATCCGTATTTGTATGCTACACACGTTGGTAGGTACGTAAAAACAAAAATTTCGTAAAGCAATAAGCCTGGACTCTATTGGAGTAGTTTTCTCGTGACGTCACTCACAAAAGGCCCAAACCGGATGCGTGTTTCCTTTTGTACTGAGGCTTTTAAGCTTTGCCACCGATCACTAGTGCGATAGCAGAACAAGTTAGTAGTCACTAGACTTTTAAAAATTGTAATAAAGTGTAAGAACATTTCTTGAGCTATCTGAGATTGTATATGGAAATTTAATTCTCATATTTTATTTAAAATTTTAAACCAAATTTTTTACATAATCTTGAACCAGAGTAAGTCAAGAAAAATCCAACGAGCCCAAACGCGACGGCTTTATTATGTGTAGTTTAGGTGCTATTAAGGCTTCTTTCCGGCTACATTATCAGAATGAGCTCGATGGTACCATTACATTGCATTGTCAACTGATTTACATAAATGTATGCAACATCGTAAATAGGTCAAATTTAACTTGTATGATTTGATCACGACACCGCAAGAGGCGGAACTAAATAAAAGCTTTATCAGCTCCTCTGCATTCCTTTTAGCGGATTGCCCACAAATTATCAGTAACCTTCTATATCACATGAATTGTACATAAATTTGATCGATTTGATTGAAAATCACATAGATTTAATATTTTATTTATGTATATATATATAAATATCTATAATAAATAATCGTAATATTATTTCATCATTATCCTAGACCTTGCACTGTAAGCCCTACAAGGCAAGGTAGGTTTTTTGTAGTGGTAAGACTTCTGCTAGTCCGCCTGGGGCGGTACCGCCACTTTGCCAATAATTTTCAGCCGTGAAATAGGAATGTTTTTCGGTTGAAATGGCAAGGTGTCCCGTGAAATTACAGGGCATGTGAGACTCAACATCTTTATGTCTCAAGGTAACAGGCGCAGTGCAATGACATGCAAAATTCTGGCAGTTCAGAATTTTGCATGCCGCTGTATCTGTTATAGGTAGACGTCATCGCTTACCATCAGGCGAGCGTCGTGCTTGTCCTGTTACCTTTTAACATTAAAAAAAATTTAAAAAAGGTAGATGTCTTGTAACAAAAAATTGCTACTTTTTTGCCTGTTTTGCAAACTGTACCGATAGGGAGTTCTCGTGGTTTTCTCAGGCGACTTTCATTGCGTCACTACTCTGTCCCTTTGTGTACAGCACCCGTGTTTGTCCATTGTTACATTTGGCACCTCGGAAATCGATGACGTGTGGCGAATACTATTGCGAGAAAGCTCTCATTGGCTATTTTACACATACACATTTTTGATACAATATGGTGGCTGGCATCGTCGTCATTAAACTGCCCCGGTTTTGTTTCTAGCCCACTCACACTGACCGTAAGAGCAGTGTGTAATGTTCTAACAAATACCTAAATCTATCCGAAGATAAATTATTTTTCAAAAAAAATAAAACCGACTTCATAACTACAAACCGGCACTCAAAAGCAAAAAATAAATCACTTAATATAATTATTATAAGCGCTACCCACTTATCTATTTGAAGTCGGTGCCAGGCAAGTCTATTGGATAGTAGATAGATACTATGTATGTAGTAGTAGTAGTAAGTAGGTAGATACATCTAGGTAGTATCTATCTACTACCTATTAAACTTGGCTGGCACCGACTTCAAGATAAGTGGGTAGCGCTTATAATAATTATATTAAGTAATTTATTTTTCGCTTTTGAGTGCCTGTTTGTGGTTATGAAGTCGGTTTTTTTTTATAAAATAATTTATTTTACCCTGTTTAGTGCCAAACAATTTTTAATTAAATTACGTGCATCTATAAAATTTCGTGTCTGGGCCGTTATACACTGACGGATATACATTGTGAACATTTAAAGTATGAACGAAGTTATTTAATTATGTATGCAGTGTCGCGGACTGATATGCCCGCCATCTTCGCCAAACGTCATGTCATGTCAAAAAATATTAACTAACTTTGCACCCTAACAAGACTTTGCCCGGTAGAACATTCCTGTGAAGACAAATTAATTCTCCCCGCCTTTGTTTCTATCTCGCTCACAGTTACCGTAAGAATATATGTCAAAAACCAAATTCAACGAGAAGAAAGATGTAAAAACATTATTCAAGGTCATATTTTTTAGTCTTCAAAAGTATATGCAATAGCAACCCCCCCATTGTGTACAATCTTTTAGGACCCTAACAGTTTTGGTTCTTATTATGCCTTAAGAAACCTACTGCGCTAAGAAATTTAGTGACGCTTTAGTTCCTGTTCTATTAACACTGATTTTGCATTAAATAATCCACGTAATTCTACGTAATCTCTAATGCGATAAAAGTTAAGGTTATGTTATGTTACGTTACAGTTAAAAACTTTATCTATGTGCAATATTGAAAAAAAAGACACTTCGCCAATTGGTTTGCTAAGTTGCTAGTGCACTACGTTTTATGTTGGACGTACAGATATTTAGTTTCTACGACTTTAATCTAAAACCGAATACCTTGTCACTTTAGCTGTGTGAGCTTGAATATGAAAGACAGGTTGGGATAGTTGCCCACTGTGGATTGGCCTATAGTCAGTTGTTTACCGCCTCGTCTCTATTCCATCTTAGCTCGCATCTCCACATAATCGTGTACTTGTCATAAAAATAACAAGTAATATTTTAAAAACCTTTTTAAACACAAGCTTTTACATAACCTAGGACTATAGTATGTGATCATTAAGCCCAAACACGACGGGTATAACATGTGTAGTTTAGGAGTTCCTTTGGCCACCTTCCAGCTTCATCATCAGATCAGCACCATGTTGCTATAATATTGCATTTTCACGCAATTTACATACGCATGCAAAATTTCAGCTTAATAGGTAACCGGGAAGTGGATCAAATTTAATTTGCAAGATTTATGACGGACAAATAAATTCGCCGTGAACTAGAGATAAAGCTTGTATTAATAATAAAAAAAACTGGCCAAGTGCAAGTCGGACTCGCACTCGTAGGGTTCCGTAACACAGTTAAGTATTCCATAAATATGATTTTTCGCAACTACAAAATTAACTTTGTTTTTCATAGTGTTTGTATGAAAAACAAAGTTATCTTTGCGGTCGCCATATCTCTAAAACTGCTGACTGTATCTCGTTTAAACCAATTTTCGTTGTTAGTTTTTATTGAGATCTATTGCATATATTTTTTTAGATTTTTCGCTCCCATCCTTTAAAAGTTAGAGGGGGGGGGGAGGGGGGGGGGGGGACACACATTTTACCACTTTAGACGCGACTATCTTTCAAATGATTGACTTTAAGAAAATATGAATTTAGAAACCTCAATGTCATTTTTGAAGACCTATCCATAGACACCCCAAACGTATAGGTTTGAAGAAATTTTTTTTTGTTTCAGTTCCACGTATGGGATGCCCCCCTTAAACTTAATTTTTTTTTATTTTTGTATAAAAATCAGAAAGCGGTTCACAGAATACATCTACCTACCAAGTTTCAAATCTGTAGTCTTAGCAGTTTCGGAATAAAATGGCTGTGACATACGGACGGACAGACAGACAGACAGACAGACAGACATGACGAATCTATAAGGGTTCCGTTTTTGCCATTCGGCTACGGAATCCTAAAAACTGGACTATCTCAAAACATACAAAATAAATATGTTCTCATAGAAATTGTATGTATGTGCTTACTAGTATATTCTTAAACCTATAAATTTTTTTAACACATCACTTAATGTATCTCTTAAATAATCCTATATTTATACTATAATATTATAACATAAAATGTTTTTAAGTATCAAATATAAATCAAGTTGAAATAAGAAGCTATTCAAATTGAATAAAAACGTCGCATAACAGTACATTTTCCTGGTTTATGAATAACCCATTGAGGCACCAGGTCGAGCTAAAAGCTAATTATCCCCCTGTTTCCTTCCAAGAGTACCATCAAATCGCTCGAATCACTCGCTTATATTTATGAGGGCGAGGAGGGCAAAACGACGTGCTGAATTAAGCCAACATTTTTTTTCTAAGTGGGCAGTAAAGACTTGGCCATATATTGAAGCGTCGTATATTTTACGATCCATACCGCTCGAGGGCACTTCTACTGGGCCAATAGGGCGAACATCCCCACTGAGTGGACAAAATTACCTCGGCCTTGTTTTACAAACTGTGCTTGATTGTTTTATGTTTTCCGATCGCATTTTACTCTTTTTTGGGGATGCTCTTATGGAGTATGTTTAGAGTTGAGTGATCGTGATGGAACGTTGTTTTGTTTTGATGCTACAACAAGAGTTACCGATTTACAAAACTCACTTTTGAAAATCGGTAATTCTTGTAGATGCCTCACCATTTTAATATTAGTATTAATATTAATTTTTTTAATTTAATTAATTTTAGTAGTAGTTAATAGTAGGTAATTTAATTTAAGTAGTAATATTAGTAATAATTACAATTCATAAATCTCTAACAACACTGCAAATGCCCTTGGTAAATTGTAAATTTTTTTATGGTTCAAAATTGCTTAACGTAGTCCGTTATTTAAACAATACAGGGTGTATCCTCGAGATGGGACGTTTCTTCGGACATGCAATCAATTAATTACAAGGGTTATAAATGCCTAACATTAGTCAGAAACCGTGTCAGCGGTCTTTCGGACTCGCATACCCGCAGGCTCATCCTTTAGCATATTTAAACCGTCTTAAATAATACCCCCTGTATTTTCTAAAGCTTTTAACAAAGTCTAGGGAAATAATTATCCGTCTTGTATAATGAGGTGGTGATGTATTAGCGCAGAAGATCCTTTCTTCAAAACCACTCAACCTGTGTTAAATAACAGCATACTCGTAAAAGGTTGACAATATTTAAAATGTATATAGTGGTAGGACTTTTGCTAGTCTGCTTGATACCAACAAAGTGTTACTTATTTGACCGTTATGTTTTCCAATTTGAAGGGTATTTACACGGTCAAGACACGGTAGATGTTTCAAGGTAACGGACGTAGTGTAGTAACGTGCAACATTCTGGCATTTGAAGTTTTGTATACAATAGATGTAATACTCGTATCTGATAAAGGCGTGTTCACTTACCTCTAGGCATTTATATGCGAATATCTTGCTTGTACTTTTAATAATACAAAGCACTGATTTTAAAAAAGCACTGATAACGATTTTATCGCATGAAAAACGGTCTACTCAGGACAAAATGTGCATTTTTAGATTTTTTAAATCTGTTGATTGAAAGCGGCTATTTCGAATACTTTACATCGAAACTCTGATAGTGAATTGGCAATGTAATTTTTCGATTTTTCGAATGTGCAAAAGGTCAGTCTAGTCTTCTTAGATCATATTGTCATATTTTTAAATATTATATAGTTAAGCGTTTGACCGCCATGTCACCTGATGATAAGTGATGGTGCGATCTAGAACCAGACACCGTCAAAGAATTAAATTCTTTGGCAGTACGTATGATGAAAGATGAAGCATACCTCTTGATGCGGGTACATGGAAGTCCAACATATAGCGGTGGCGCATATATCAGTACTTGTGATTGTCCGATTGAAAAGGCAAGGTGGTATTCATTTGTACGATTGGATGGCACACTCTCAGAAATGCATCCGATAGGCAATCGACAAACCAACGACTTTGCGCCGATGCTTAAGGCTCTGCAACCGCTTGCCTGCGGTTTACCTAAGTTTGTTGTCGCTAATGAGCTTCTTGGCTCTCCTCTCTATGACATACAATGCTTCAAGATGGGATTACGAACCTTCCCAACGGTGGAAATAGTACTCTATACACGATAGGACTTTTACTCGATACAGGTTGAACAACTATCCCAGTGTAAAGTACTGCCTCACTTTGGCCAAAATTACCAAAAGACCATGCTTTTGTGACATAATCACACAAATAGCGGCCAGAGGCTTCTCTATTCGGTATTAAAATGCAACTCCTCCAAAGAGTAATCGCCTGTGACTTATCTGTCAACTGTTTGGTGTATATAGCAAAATGTGTTGTAATAGAAGAGGATAAAAACAAACTTTCATAAAAAGTATATTAAAAAACTTAAAGAATCCAAACCCAAATACAATTACGCAATCCTCATAAAGATTTGACCATACTCGTAACTCTAGAAACATGAGTTATCCGAGAAACAACAGGTTGTTAAGCAAAGTTATTTTAAATACATATTGTAAATAAAGTTTGAGTAGGTATATAGGATGGATTTTTTAGATGGCACGATGGTAAGCCGTGCCATCTAAAAAATCCATCAATTCTTCTCTTAGGAAGGTACCACATATACAGGCAGGTACATTCATATATGGCTGTCCATATTTTTAATCGACTTCACAAACAAGGAGATAGTTCTCAATTCGCCTGTATTATTGTTTGTTTGTTTTTTGTTAAATAAATCATCAGAACCGCATCATTTATTAACCGATTAGGAAAACTATTTTTTTGTTTGAGCCAGTATGCTTTCCGTTTATAATTTTGATTTTATTGAGCTGATTTACTAATCAGCTCAATAAAATTAAAATTATATCCTCCAATGATTTGTAGATAATCACCTCAAACTTGTATTGAAAATGATTAGCGCGGCATTTGAAGGCGTTCTTTTTTCGTTTTATCAATTATGATCTTAAAGTTTTGACCTCAGTTTGAGCTGATTTCAAATTACAGCCAGCAAGAAAATCCACCATACACATTTTTTATGTCGAATGATCATTATCAAGTGAGTTTGAATTAAAGAAAAATAAAAGAAATATCAATAAAGCTATGACCATGGGGTTTTTATTATAATAGTGGAATGCCTACACATATTATTGTTTGTCTTGCTGCTGGGCAAAGATCATCAAAAGAAGAATCAAAGCTCCAGAAAACGAAAAGTTCAACTATCGTAAAAGGTTATTTATATAAACGAAAACGATTCGGAAAATTATTTTGATACAAAATGATAATTTTTTAATGGGCTCAAATTATTCTGAGTTTGTAGTTACGAGAAGAAAGAATCCTCAATAAAATTATAAACATGAGGTTTTTGTATAAAAACAGCTTGAAGTATATGAGGATGGTGTGTGTCACAAATCACAAAAACCTTTTTGCGATTAATTCTCTTTTCTTGCGAGTCCGTCTCAAAAAGACACCCTGTATAATTTTACGTCAGTTATGAAGACTTTTTGCTTTAACACACCTAGTTATTACAAAAGTTGCCGACAACCTTTGTATCTGCAGACACTTTGTTCACGTTTACGAGGTAAAGATAATAAAATGTGGTAAATTTGATATAGAAAAACATCGTTTGACGTCAATAATATCTGTCTGTAACAATTTTTGGATTGTCGTCTGCCAATCAAGGGGTGTACAAAGGCACAAAGCGATCGCCGCAGGGATCAGAGATAAAGCAGGGCTAGCACGTTTATATTTCACCTTCTTTATTTCTAAACTTAATAAAAATATATATATCTTATAATAATAACATTTACGGTTTTTTAAATCTTGTTAATCCATGAACAATTAACAATGTTCATCGATTAAGCTAAAGTTTACATTATTTGTATTAGTGTATTGTCAATTTGTTGATTTTTTATTTAAAGAGCCAGTTTCACCGGTAGATTTTTGACAGCTTTTATATGACATCATCTGCCAGATAACTATCTGAAACTTTATCAGGAACTGGTGTAACTTGGCCTAAGTCTACTAGCGTTTAGAGTTCTAGACGACCTCATGAACTTTCAACATAATAAATGCACACCTTTACCAATTATAATAAAATAATGTTATATCATTCTAAGTTGCAGAATAAGAAATGGTGGCAAGATGAGAAGGTGGTGCACATTAAATATGGTGGTCTAAAGAGCCTCATTTTGTGAGTACAGAGGTGTAAGTAAATATACCTACTGTCCTCACGACCTCCATAACTGAAAGTTTTCCATGTTTTTTACCAGACAGGTTTTCGAGGACTTGATAGTTAGATTTATTTTTGCCAGCTTTTATTTCATCATCATCATCATCAGCCTGTATCAGTCCACTGCTGGACATAGGCCTCTCCCAAGATGCGCCACTGAGCCCGATCTTCGGCTCTTGTCTTCCAGTCACTGCCCACCGCTTTGCGTATGTCGTCGCTCCACCTGGTCACAGGACGTCCTACGCTACGTTTGCCGATTCGCGGTCTCCACTCTAGGACAAGTCTGCCCCAACGGTTATCAGTCCTGCGGCAGATATGACCAGCCCACTGCCACTTGAGCTTGCTAATCCGTTGAGCTATGTCGATAACTTTAGTTCTCTGGCGAATTACTTCGTTCCGGATTCGATCCCGCAGAGAAATACCGAGCATAGCTCTCTCCATAGCTCGCTGAGCGACTTTAAACTGGTGGACCAGTCGGACTGTGAGTGTCCACGTCTCGGCTCCGTATGTCATCACAGGTAGGACGCACTGGTTAAAGACTTTTGTCTTTAGACATTGTGGTATAGGCGACGAGAAGACTCGACGGAGTTTTCCGAATGCTGCCCAGCCCAGCTGAATTCTTCTCTGGATTTCCTTCTCGAAGTTATGTTTTCCTAGTTGGAGCGTTTGCCCTAGGTAAACATACTTAGTGACAACTTCGAGTGGGATTCCATCTACGGCAATCGGTTCCGGAACAACGTGCTCGTTGTACATGACTTTGGTTTTGTCCAAATTCATCCGGAGACCGATGCTACGAGAAGAATCCGCTAGGCCATTCAACATCCTTTGTAGGTCCTGCAGCGTCTCTGCCATAATGACGATGTCATCTGCGAATCGTAAGTGAGAGATGTACCTGCCGTTGATGTTAATGCCACGATCTTTCCAGTCCAGCGTCTTAAACATATCCTCCAAGGCGTTAGTGAACAGTTTCGGGGATATGACGTCCCCCTGTCTCACTCCTCGACGCAGGTCGATATGTTTAGTTCGCTGGTTCTGTACTTGTACAGTCATCGTTGCGGCATTATATAGACATCTCATCACTTCGATATATCGCCAGTCGACTTGGCAACGCTGCAAGGACTCGAGAACAGACCAGGTTTCGATTGAGTCAAAGGCCTTCTCATAGTCCACAAATGCTAAGCACAGGGGCCGATTATACTCTTCGGTCTTCTGTACAATCTGCCGCACCGTGTGGATGTGGTCTATGGTGCCGTAACCGCTTCGAAACCCGGCCTGTTCCGGAGGTTGAAACTCGTCGAGTCTTCGCGCAAGACGGTTCGTGATGACCCTTGAAAACAGCTTGTAGACATGGCTCAGAAGCGAAATCGGGCGATAGTTTTTCAATAGGGTTTTGTCTCCTTTTTTGAAAAACAAAACCACCATGCTTCTGTTCCATGCCTGTGGAGTTCTCCCAGTAAAAAGAACGGAATTAAATAGCTGCTGCAGCTGTTGAACTGCTGGAGCTCCTCCGGCTTTTAAAAGCTCCGTTGTGATTCCGTCTTCTCCTGGGGCTTTTCCATTTTTGAGTTGTTTAAGGGCCATCACGATTTCGTCTCGGCTAATTTCGGGCAGATCTTCTGTGAAGTGGCGGGTTAAGGTGGCTCTAGAATCCTCAGTATCGGGTTCGGGCCTTGAAGCATGCGATGCGTAGAGCTTGCCGTAGAAGTCTTCAACTTCCGACAGAATCTCCGGCTTGGATGCGACGACGTTCCCCGTTGACGTTGTCAGCTTTGTGAGGTGGCTTCTACCCAGAGGCTGGACGAACACTTTCGACCCCCGATTCTGCTCAATTGATTCTTTAATCAAGAGCGTGTTAGAGGATCGGAGGTCGCGTCGTACCAGCTTCTTTATGGATTTGTTGCGCACCAGGTTAGTTGACAAAGCTGACAAAGGGTCTGTTCGTCTCTCTTCCATTAGCCGAAGTGTTTCTGCCGAGAGTTTGGACTTTTTGCCCGTACGCTTGCTCTCGCAAAACTTCGTCCCTTCATCCCTGAGGATTTCCGCCACTTCTTCGAGTTTCTGGTCTACGTCATCTGTGGTTTCCAAGGCAGCGAATCGATTTTCCAATTTTAATTGGAGTGTTTCGGACCCAACAACGGTTTGGAGTAGGTTCGGACGGAGCGTAGACTTCATCAATCGGAATCTCTCGGCTTTAAAGTCGATATCCAGAGTGCCTCGTACAAGTCGGTGATCACTTCCAGTATTAAACCTAGTGATCACTGAGACGTCTCTGAATATGCGCCGTTTGTCCGTAATGATGAAGTCAATCTCGTTTTTAGTCACAAAGTCGGGGCTTTGCCACGTCCATTTCCTTTGGGGCTGTTTCTTGAAGAACGAGTTCATCAAGAAAAGCCCTTCTCTCTCGAGGAAATTGACGAGCATTTGTCCCCTGTGATTCCTACTCCCAAATCCGTGTGGTCCTATAGACGATTCGCCGCAAGTTTGTACTCCCACTTTGGCGTTAAAGTCTCCCATGACAACGTTGTAGTGAGCCTTGGAGGTGGTGTGTAAAGCTCTGGAGATATCTTCATACATGCTCTCCACCTCATCATCCAAGTGTGTCGAGGTCGGTGCGTAGACCTGGATAACCTTGAGGCTGTACCTCTTGGTTAACTTAATTATGAGGTACGCTACCCTGGTCGACACACTGGAGATTTCTACAACGTTGTCACTGAGAACCTTGTTGACCAGAAACCCGACGCCGCCTTGGGATGGCTGATCTCCTTCTCTGTAGTACATAAGATGGCCCGATTCTAAGGTTATGGTGTCCTCTCCCTGTCTTCGGACTTCACATAACCCCAGAATGTGCCATCTTATGTGTTTCAGCTCCTCCTCTAGCTGCGCCAGATGATCGTCCAGCCGAATCGTGCGTCCATTGTACGTTGCGAGGGTCAGTTTGTTCTGGCGGCCTACCGTAACCCGGGGATTCTTAGCACCCCCTGCCCTGCCGTTACCGTGACCGCCGCCGTGGTCAGGAATAGCAGGGCGGCCGGGAACTGGGGGCCGCGGCTTAATGTGACTTTCCATTTTGCTTTCATCCCTTGGGAGGGATATGCCCTAATCGCCATGCTGGGCAGGCGTGTTGGCGATCGCAGGACGTAGCTTCTCGCACCGGTGACGCTGCTGCCCGTCACCGGCCTGTAGAATTTGGCTACGCCATAGATATGAAATGGTTATACCGCCATTTGTCGGTCGCCAGAGCCCCGTCTGTTGGTCAGCAGGATGCACCACGGGCAGGTGAGGTTGGCTGGGAGCACCGAGGTCGTATTTGTGCTCCCTTACATCCCTTAGCTTTTATTTAGTTTCACCTATCCCAGTGTCTGTAATTAAATCTTGCACGTTAAATTTACCTACTTCCCGGTGTTTTATTGAGCTGAAATATTTCACACGTCGTGTAAATTGGACGACGATGCAATGTTATTGTACCGTCGAGCTCGTCCGATGATGAAGCTGGAAGGTGGCCTCAGGAACTCCTAAACTAAACATGATAAGCCCGTCGTGTTAAGGCTTTTGGATTTTTCTTTTTATGACAGAAGGTAACAGAACAAGCAAGACGCTCGCCTGATGGTAAAAGATGAAGTCTACCTATTACAGATATAGCGGTATGCAGTGCAATGTATGTCACTGCATTGCGCCTGTTACCATGGCATATGAAGTCAGTATTTTTTATTTTTTAAGCGATTCTAATTGAATACAACAAAATATTGTCAAATACGAGCCGTCCGTTGTATAGAATCAGCTGTAGAAAACACTTGAGATTTGGAACTATTTCCGAAACGCAGTTCAAGCCAATAAACAAGACATAGGAAGTTATAAGCACCCTTGAAGTTGCTATTTAGCCACCAGATCTAATATTGATACAACGCTAATTTGGCAAGAGGCTTATTGGCTCATTTCCGCACAACCTAACTTAGCAGCACTATGCAATCGTTACATAGTTGTTGTAAGCCGTACGCTGTTAATTAATCCTCAACATTCTTAAACGAGAATTGGTCAAGAGACGATAAGGTACAAGTCAGTGCAGAAGTGTCATCGAGACACATAATAAGAAGAGTACCTACATAGGAACTAAAAAAATAAATGACGATACTTTTATTGATCCAGTATATATCGTATCGAATCATGTACCCGTCATGTCAATTTTTCTCGACGTCAATTTTCGCAATGTCGAGATCTCTACATGAAAGTTTTGAGGCTCGACGTAAAGAAAACTCTTAAATATTTCATCGTATGCGTATTGCCTTATTTTAATATGTTTATATGTGTATAATAAAATCATACTCATACCGTATGTAGTACATAATATTCATTTTTGGCGAATTTTTAGGATTTTCATGTTGATATAATATTAAATCTCTTCTTAAGATTTAATTGGAATAATCTTGCCCATTATCTTAATGTCTATAAAATAATACTTCAATTAAAAATTTAAAACCACCCGATATTCATAATCTGATCATTGAGACCATTCCAATGAGCCCAAAATCGACATCTCTGCTGTAAGTTGGTAAGGTGTTGAGTATTTGACATATTCTAGGAGTTGTCCCAGCATCAGGTAAAGCTACGAAATTTCGAATTTCGAAAAATCCGAATTTCGAATTGACCAAAATTGCAAAAGGTGATATCATAGCGAAATTATCTAGTAAAAAGCTCATAGTTTTTAAACGACTGAACGGATTTTTATGAATCAAAGCGGACACTCTCAGTCAAGACAACTCTCATACAAGAAAATTAAATCAAAATCGCTTCAGCCGTTTGGGCGTTACGATGCTACAGACAGACACATAGATACACATGTCAAATTTATAACACCCCTTCTTATTGCGTCGGGAAGTGGGAGGGGGAGAGGGAAGTTAGGGGAAGAGGGGGGGAGTGGGGGCAAGAGCCCTCTCTTAGAGAGGGAGGAGGATTACCGTGGCGTGGTACGGTGCGGTGTAGGTGGGATACGCATGTATCTTATTTGTAAAATAATTAGCCTAAATAATTAAAAATGCTACCCAAAGACACAATTCCACGCGGACGAAGTCGCGGGTACAGCTAGTGTTAAAAATAAATTCTAGTAAGTATTTGGTGTGTAGGTACTTACCTATATTTTTAAAAGATCAATCCTGGATATCATTTAGGTGTAAAGTTCTTTTCAAGACAAATCAATCGAGCCCAAACTCAGTGGAGTTATGTTGTTTTATCACAGAGATGCCGTGGCCACCATCCGTCTCCATCATCAGACCAGCTCCATGGTACCATATCATTGTATTGTCACCGATACATAATACACCAAATTTGAGTCCAATCGGACATCGGGAAGTGGGTCTATTTTAGCTTCCAAGATTCCACCCGAATATACATAGTGACATACATACATACATACATACATTGCAAGTTAAATAAAAGCTTGTAATAATAACTTGTAAAAAACAACTTCTATGATTCTAGTGTTCTTCTCGCAATAATTACTCAATTTAAGTGGCTTGACTTTTCCGCCCGAGTGTTCATATAATCCGATGATATACACGTATAGCTCGGCGCTCGCTCGTTATTTGTAATTACGTCTTTACACATTTCGTGGTACGTGCATTTTCCCTCGTGCGGTGCCTGTAGATAAAATGTTATGGAGTTTTTTTTCTGTAAACGGTAACAAGAACAAGGTAATAATGGTAAATGGTACGGCAATGGTTACGCACGGATGTGAAAGATGGTGATGACTCGAATGTATTTTTATTGGTTAGAGCGACTACGATTTGAAGCAAGTGTATTTGACGGGGCAAATTGTAAGCTAAATTATAAAACATACCTGATGAATCTCTTCTCTAATATGACAATGAAGCTTGATTAAACAAAAAAACGTGTTTTTAGGGTTCCGAACCCAAAGGGTACCAACGGAACCCTATTACTGAGACTCCGCTGTCCGTCTGTCTGTCTGTCTGTCTGTCTGTCTGTCTGTCTGTCTGTCTGTCTGTCCGTCTGTCACCAGGCTGTATCTCATGAACCGTGATAGTTAGACGGTTGAAATTTTCACAGATGATGTATTTCTATTGCCGCTATAACAACAAATACTAAGAACAGAACAAAGTTAAAAATTAAAGAAAAGTTTAAAAAAAGTTTTTTACGATAGCGCAGCGCCACCTATCTAGTTGCTAAGATGGCGCTATCGTCTTTACCTTAATCTGAATCTCGGAAGCGGCTCCAACGATTAAATAAAATTTAGTATACCTACAGGGGATTTCGGGGGCGATAAATCGATCTAGCTAGGAGTCATTTTCAGAAAATGTTGTTTTATTCGTGTTTTCAATAATCAACTTTATTGATAATCAACTTAAAATATACTCTTCCCGACATCTATTGGCAAGTAGAAGTACTGTATCAGTAAAGCAGTTAGTTGCTCTCAATTAAAAAAAATAGTATTATTATTCGTCAATAGATGTCGGGAAGACTCATATTTGTCTAAGTGGCAAAAAATACCGAGCAAAGCTCGGTCAACCAGATATTTAATAATATTAATTACTACAATTACTATTACCACTATTACTATTACTACTATACAATACTATTCTACCTTTGTGTTATGGTTTACTTAGTTGGTGTTAGAAGTTCGTTAGAAATTCGACAGATGGCGTTCGGAACCCGCCGTGTGCGGGACAAAGTCTGATTCGCACTTGGTCAGTTTTTTCAGGCGTTTTATGCTTGATCTTACAAATCGTAATAGATAGAGACTTAAAATTTGCTCATAGTGTGTATTACAATAGCTGCTATAGGATCAAATAATAAAAAATAAATTACATTAATTTAAACAAAATTAAAGCTAAAAAAAAATAATTGAACCGACTTCAAATGCCTCGCTAGTCATCATCATCAGCCTGTGTCAGTCCACTGCTGAACGTAGGCCTCTCCCAAGATGCGCCACTGAGCCCGATCTTCGGCTCTTCTCTTCCAGTCACTGGCCACCGCTTTGCGTATGTCCTCGCTCCATCTGGTCACAGGACATCCTACGCTACGTTTGCCGATTCGCGGTCTCCACTCTAGGACAAGTCTATTCCAACGGTTATCAGTCCTGCGGCAGATATGACCCACTGCCACTTCAGCTTGCTAATCCGTTGAGCTATGTCGATAACTTTAGTTCTCTGGCGAATTACTTCGTTCCGGATTCGATCCCGCAGAGAAATACCGAGCATAGCTCTCTCCATAGCTCGCAGTGACTTTCAACTGGTGGACCAGTCGAACTGTGAGTGTCCACGTCTCGGCTTCGTATGCCATTACAGGTAGGACGCACTGGTTAAAGACTTTTGTCTTTAGACACTACGGTATAGGCGACGAGAGTCTTCTGGACGGAGTTTTGCTGCCCAGCCTAGCTGAATTCTTCTCTGGCCTTCTCGAAGTTGTGTTGGCCTAGTTGGAGCGTCTGACCTAGGTAAACATACTTAGTGACAACTTCGAGTGGGATTCCATCTACGGCATTCGGTTCCGGAACAACGTGCTCGTTGTACACTTTGGTTTTATCCAAATTCATCCGATGCGACGAGAATCAGAATCAGCTAGTAGCCTAGCATCTTTTGTAGGTCCTGCAGCGTCTCTGCCATAATGACGATGTCATCTGCGAATCGTAAGTGAGAGATGTACTTGCCGTTGATGTTAATGCCACAATGTTTCCAGTCCAGCGTCTTAATCATAGTCATTTCATATTAATTGCTGGAGATACCCATCAAATCTGGATGAAATTTAAATGGGACCACCTGGGAAGTGTATATATACTTCCCAGATGGTCCCATTTAAATTAAAAAAAGGTAAATAAATATATATCTACCTTTCTTAAATATTAAAGAATTTCCGAAAATGATGCAGGCGTCTTTGAGTAATCAGGGAACATATATAATAACTAAAAAAAGTCGGTTTTTCGTTTTGTACGATCATCGTACACTTCCATCGTACAAACCGACTTCACATGCCACGATAGTGAAAGTATCCAGTAGTAATAATCATGTCATCAAGGTATACAAATTTGTTTATCTTGTTATCTCCACATCTCCGGAGATGATCATCATATCTCGATAAAATTTAAATGAGACCAAACAAGAGGCTTAATCTCTCAAACAAAAAAAAAATTTCAAATCGTTTAAGATTTGACCGAGTTCTGAGGTAACTAACACACATAAAAAAATACGGTCGAATTGAGAACCTCCTCATTTGAATTCGGTTAAAAACAAAATATTTCGGCGAATTGAGAACCTCCTTTTTATTATGTCAGTTAATAAATTAATAGCAATGGAGCCTTCTACTAACAGTCTAGAACGATCAATAGTAAAACACATTGTCACATTAAAAAAAACATATTATTAACGTGTACGCTACCACAATCCACGCATAGAAAACCGAATAAATAATAATAATACACGTATTAACTAATTTACGTATGAAACGTCAGCCAATAGTCATATTTTAATAGGCATTTCTGATTAGGCTAATGGAGCCAGGGATTCAGCCAATATGGACATTATCAACGATATGCAATTAACATAATATGAAAGTTATGACCGGTTTAATAAGCCGTTATATGGACAGGGTGGCAACAGGTCAGATAAATGAGGATTTTTTATAGATATAAATTAGGATTCAACTAAGGTAACTTAGAAATACATGGTTTAATAAATGCCAGAATACATTGTGGCTTCTACGGTACGTTAGGTTATCATAAAAGTGTTGCTGGCAATGCTGAAGACTCGGAGGTCTTCAAGTCACTACTGAAAACTATTTATTAATTTTATTTATTTATTTCATTGCAGTAACTTATTTATACTACAAACATGGCTTTGCTAAGTATTATAACATCGTTTAAAAAACTGAAATAACCGACTTCAAATGCCGCGCTATTAATTTTCAGTACTAAGATTGAGGTGTTTATCTCCATATCTCTGGAGATACTTATCAAATCTCAATAAAATTAACTATGGTACTACTCTTGAGATATACTATGAGATCTCCTTTCCAACCAAAAATAAATCATCAAAATCGGATCATAAACAACTAAGTTATCCGCGAACAAACATACCAAATATATATATATATACGTTTGAATTGAGAAACCTCATTTTTTAAAGTCTATTAAAAACTAAATAAAATAAGTTTATCTAGCTGGATAATAAGTTCTCGTTTATATTACTTTTGTATATTACTACTTCTAGACAAGTTAAATAACATTCTTAGATGACATTCTCTCTTACATCTGGAGAGATGGTGGTCAAACACTTGTCGAAAAACGTACCTGGACGATGTACTACACGCGTAGTTTGGGTCGGATGGGTATACGTATGTAGCATGCAGTATCCGTAGCGTCCCGTAGCAATGAAAGCCGCTTACCGTAGATTTAAAGCTACGCTTCATAGATTTGTAGCCTCATACATACATGTGCTAATTTTCTGAACTGGTCAATTATACCTTGATTATTTTGATAAAATTCTATAATTTTTATTTTCAGTTAGGTGTAAACATTACGTCTACTAATACTAGTCTAATGGGCGAAAAATTTAAATTAAACATTTTATTGGTACATATACAATTTACAACCAACCATAACCAATTTTCACATTTGCATACCACCACAAATATATATCAGGATAATACAGAATGATCATATAATACTTTTTGATTATTTAATTAAACATTTTATCTATATTTCTTTAAAAAATAAACACAACTGCTGGAAAGTTTATCATAACAGGATATTCGCTAAACACACGAAACAATATAATAATCGTTCCCAAGGTGTTGGCCGGCATCCTGCGGTTGGTCAAAGACGTTGCGAAACCTCAATTGCTTAATAAATGTTGGTCGGCGCATCCCTCGTGGCCACTCTACGACCTGCCTCTGACCTAATAATGTATACCGTAAAGTATTTCTTGTTCATAAAGGTTTATTGAAGTTTATTTGTATCCTGACTGGTTGAACTTGCAATAGTTATGCATATTTTATCATGAAAATTGTAAGACCTTTTAATTTTTTTATTTCACTATCTGAATTTTACACCACATCTATCTATATCTATCTATCGTATTATTTTTGGTAGAATTTTCTCGACCTAGGTTTCGAGCGAGTCTATCGCTCTTCCTCGGGAGTGAGCTGTCACGCAGTGAGATCGCGATGATTGCTGGTTCATTGTAAAGACATGATGCCCTTTATTATATAGTACATAAAATTATACTTTTGAATCTTGCTTTGGCTTAGATTTGTGTAGTTTCATATTCGGCAATTTCACATGAGCGAGAAGTAGACAGAATTAAAGAACGAGACAGAGAATTTTTAAGCTAAATGTGCTGTTTATAAATAATCCCGTAAGCAATAAACTTAAGTAAAGTTCAGAATTATCTTTGAAATGCAATGTTTTGACTCCCAAATGGTTCAATTGCATCAGTTGTGAGGCCTGAGTGGTTCTGCAGACCGGCTTTGACTCGCAGCTTCAATTCCACCCCGTTTGATGTGTTTAATTACTTTGTTTGTTCTTGTTAAGCAAACGATGCTTGCTGCGGTCGCCCAAAGCCGTGAACGCCTCGAGAACTGTTAATATTACATTGAGCTATATCTGTTAGATACAACAAATTATGTATTAGAAATTCACAGGATTATTGCAACGCACACTTGATGGTAAACGTGGACGTCTGCCCGTAACATAAATTGTGGCACGAAAAATTGTAGATTGCCATAGTTTTGGGCATCATTGCGCTGCGCACCCTTCACGTAAGGAGATCAAGATGTTTTTGTAAATTGTTAAACACAATCCAAAATTTCATCGTACCGACGGGACTTGAACTTAACTTTAACAATTTACAAAAATATAAAGTGTGAAACACTTCAAAGAAACATAATATTTGATTTACGCAGTGCAACATCTCTCGTCGGATTTGAAAACTGTAATGTATTCTTCCGAATGATTAACTTACGTAATAAGTAGTCATAGATGGCGCCACCAATGCATAATTGGGTTAACAAAATGCAATCCACTAATTTCGTCGTAACGATACTTCGCACCGTGGCTTAATTGGCAAAGCACCGGAACATGTTACTCCGGAGGTTGCGGGTTCAAGTCCCGTCGGTACGATGAAATTTTGGATTGTGTTTAACAATTTACAAAAATATAAAGTGTGAAACACTTCAAAGAAACATAATATTTGATTTACGCAGTGCAACATCTCTCGTCGGATTTGAAAACTGTAATGTATTCTTCCGAATGATTAACTTACGTAATAAGTAGTCATAGATGGCGCCACCAATGCATAATTGGGTTAACAAAATGCAATCCACTAATTTCGTCGTAACGATACTTCGCACCGTGGCTTAATTGGCAAAGCACCGGAACATGTTATTCCGGAGGTTGCGGGTTCAAGTCCCGTCGGTACGATGAAATTTTGGATTGTGTTTAACAATTTACAAAAATATAAAGTGTGAAACACTTCAAAGAAACATAATATTTGATCAAGATGTTGTATCCCACATGTTTGGTATGTATGTTGATCTTTAATTTCGATTACTTTTTACAGGTACCGATGCCATGAATGCCTAAGAATGTAAAGTTCCATATACTATAGCTGTAGCGTCTCTAGTAATAGTATTGTACAACTCAACAGTCGTCCCAAATTACACGTTACTAGAGCACCCACGTCAAGCTAGCCGAGTGTCGAATAGTTTTATGCTATACGCAACGTAATAATTAAAAGCTGATATTGAGGCGGGAGAAGTGTCAATCATGTTGGTGATTTTGTGTTTTCCAACTCTGATGGTTACGAGTTTGTTAACATTGATGTTTGTTGTTGGGTTCGGGTTAATAGAGCATTGTAAAACGATCTAAGGCATTAGTTGATGGTTTAATGGGTAGAGGTGTTATGGAATAGAGCTCTCGGTCTCGAATGGAGTATGGGTCGCCTTTTGTAGCTAGGAGGAGAGACAATATCTATGACCAGCAGCGAATGAGAAAGAGATTTTGAAGATGGGTGTATGTGCTCAGTGAAGTGATATTGGAGTTGCATATGTCCAGCTGTGGACGGAGATGGGATGGTAACCATGGTATTAAGTATTATACTTTTCTTAGTTGTGTCAATGAAAATATTTTTTGAGCCAGTGTCGTACACTACTAACAGTACACTACTACTAGTATTTAAATTAAAGTTATCAATAATATTATCATGAATCTATCACAATATTTACTAAAAAAAAAAAATTATAGACGAATTGAGAACCTCCTCCTTTTTTGTGAACACGGTTATTAACATTAAAATAGCTTGCTGTTTTTCTAAAATTTAGGGATTCTTTCATAACTTAGCTCAACTTTTAACTTTACAAAACTTACATCTACAAAGGTATCTAAGTGCGCTTTTTCAAGACCGTATAACACACTACCGAAAACACTGCGGTTGGTCAATCTAGGTAAGGAATAATTACCAAAATGGTTAATTTTAAAGTAGCAAGGGGTCCGGGGCGTTCCACAAGGGCGCTCCTGGGGTCCACAATATATCTTGTGGGCAGGCAACCGCGATTTGAATGACGGCCCACTCTGAAAGGACATTTATCAGTCTCACTACTCGGGTTACTCTAAACCAAACAGCAATGAATTCTCATTGACAAATTATCTCGGTATTTGTTGTTGTTAAGTCCATTCTTTTGACTAATCGATGTTAAGATTATTGCATGTCGGCGAGAAATGGCCGGCATAGTTTCTTAGTAGCTCAAGGTGTTGAGTTTGTTACATACAATTTCACCTTACTGAATTCGAATTCGAATTTCAGGTTAATTGAATCATATTGTTTCTTTTTATACTTTTATTAATTGTTTCTAACATAACTTTTAAACAATGCACTTCAAACTAGGATAAGCTATTTTAGAACCGTATAGTTCGAGTTACGTTGAAAGGATGCGGCGGTACTTTGTGTAATTTTCAGTAGACTGTAATTTGTTCTGAATAGGTTTGTAGACCAAAATACATACTAATATTTATGGAAAAAATTTATTATATAAAGCGCATATATTTCCCTTATGATTATTATGCACATATTAAAATATATTTTTTCATCTTATGCTTAGGTTTTTTACACACATAAATCACGCCCGTTTCCTGTTGGAGTAGGCAGAGACTATGTTTTCCGCAGGTTAGACTTAGGTTAGGTTTTTTACAATAAAATATATATATACATAAAAAACAAATTTGCTATAAAATATTATAAAAAAAAAACAAAACTGAGGATGCGCGGCAGGTCCCAAGCTTTCGGTGCCATGTTGCTTTCGTGCCTTTTGTATCTGGCTGTTGATCCAGCCGTCTAGCGAGAGTCTTTTGAGATGTTGGTCAAGACTCTTCGCTTTTAAGCCGTTCGCAGGAACGACTAACGGGACAATGCTAGTCGAGTCAACATGGCGGTAACCTTGTAAGCCGTGTCAAGGTACTTGCTGAGTGTTCCTTCTCGGCTTTCACGAGGTCCTCTTCTTATGGGATGGTTATTATTATTATTAATACTTTTAATTTGGTTGGTAAAACATGATGAGTACATAACACGCAACTTTAACATAATTTGAGGAGTATTTTAATTGTTTATCATCTTATTACAGATGTTAGTGAGTCGAAACCACAAACTAGATAAACAACTAATTAGAGCACCAAAATGACGTATACTCTCGGCTTCATAAATTTTTGACATAATTTTGCATAACGCATTCTATTTATAAAGCGTCTATTTATTATGTTAAAAATATTATTGTATAATGTATCCCTGCAAGATTGCCTATGATCTTTACAAAAAAAGACTAGCTAAGGAAAGCAAAAGGCAGGTTGCCTTTTTCTTTGTTTGCTTAGACTTCAGACAAAGAAAAATATCTGGACATATATTTTTTATAAACTGTATTTTTTAATCCCCGACGCAAAAAGAAGGGGTGTTATATGTTCGACGTGAGTATCTGTGTATGTGTGTGCTTGTCTGTGGCATCGTAGCACCCAGACGGGTGAATCGATGTTGTTGTTTTTGTGTTTAAGTTTATTTTTGTTTGATAGGTGTATTCATTGAAAGTGTTCTTAGCTTTGATTCATGAAAATCTGTTCAGCCATTTTAAAATTATAAGCTTTTTCTAGTTGATCGGGGTCAAATGCCACCATCCGATTCGTCGGTCTGCCCAGCGACGAGTTTAACTTGACTGTGCACTAGGCGCAAAAAACGGAAGAGGCCCGGCCCGAAAGAGACCGAAACTTGCACGGCTGACCACTAAAGAAATATATATATATTTCTTGTTCTATTTACTGTGTTTGTACTTGTCATGTTTATAGCAAAATGTCATTGTCATACCATATCACTTTCATTTACTTTAAATGTGAGTATATGATGGTCTTCAATATGTAAGAAGAATGGCATTTGACAGAAAACATAACACTTTTAGTCAACGTGAAGTTTGCCAGAAAATATATTTCGGATTAGGCCTTATGCGAAAGTCTATTATTAAGGAGTATAAACTCCAAAAATCTTACTTGTTAATAATTTAAGACAACAGGACAACTAAACGACGCCTGAATGTAAGCGATGACGTCTTCCTGTAACAGATAATATGGCATTCAGAACTCTCTGTATTGGCAGAATTTCGCGCCTCAACAATATGTTTTGTATGTATTGCTAACTTGGATAGGTGAATTGAGAAACTGTTAGGCCCATCCAGAGTACGATTAATAAATAAATAATGTCGATGTTGAGTCTCACACGGCCTGTTATTTCCACCGATTTCACTACGAGTGAAATCCTAGGTCTGTGGTTATTTCACTGGCCACATTGCCATTTAATAGAAAAGCGGTACCGTCCATAACTTAGCGGCAGTCCTAACACTGATACACTGGCTCGATGTCTCATTGACAACAGAGACCAAAAACGGATAATTATGATAATATACGAAACTCTAAACTCAACCGTTTTGCCAACTGTTAAAGGATCATTTAAAAATCTTTAAAACAACGCTTTGCAACCATTTATACGATTAGTATGGAGTAAAGAGTTTAAAAAAGAGTACAGGAATATTTAATACTTATATAAGGGCGGGCTATCATCTCAATCTTTTCACTAGCATCCGTTTTAGAAGCACATTCGAAACGAAAGCCACTTATGAAAATGAATGTGAAATGCGGATAAACCAAAGCCTATTTTCCGCGGTGCAAACCGGGCGGTTACAAATTGCTTTGGGCAAAGCGTAAATTTTAATTTTATCTTTAATACCCGAATGAGTACCGTGACTCGACATAATAAATGTACTCTTGCCACGGTAGGGAAACGTGCATAGTAATTGTTGTATGCACAGTGACTGAGACAGAACTGAAGATCGTTGCAGTGGATTGGGAAACATGCAATTTTACGGTAGCACATAATTTAATATTGTATTCTGAAATTGTATAATTGCTGAAACTGTTTGTATGTTTGTTTCTTCTTTGTGCAGCACTGTAATATAGTAACGAGTCTTTTTCTGAGCTCAAATTATGTATTAAATATGTGTTCAAGTTTTTCATTGGAAGGTCGTGTGTGAACAGGGACTAAAACAAGAAACGGAGCTTTAGGATCATCATGCCAGAGCAAAGTATACATATGGATATGTATCTATAAGGCGTATTCATAATAATTACCTTGCTCTAGCATGTACATCGTTATTGCTATACTTATAGGCTTGTTTTTATTCGTGCAACTACAATTGCATTTTGTAAATGCAGTGACTGCCTTGCAGTCGGCAGCGTAGCTCGAAATAATGTATTTTTACAAAACATTATCTATGCTGAAAATGAAATTGAAAATCTATAGCAAAGTAAGTCCCATGCTTATCGTACATTCATCGTGAACATGTAACATTCTCGCAGCTCTCAATATCAGCGTGCGAGTCACGATGGGACAGTTTATTTCAACTTCTCAACTTCTCGGGGCGTTCGAATGGGGCATAATTTTCATAAGGAACGTTGCGTCTCGCAAAAATTAGATTCATCAGAGTTCGAGGCACATTCGTACGAAACATCCGCGCCGCTGAATTCGATTCTACTTCATAACGAATGCGTGAACAATGTGTAGTTAACTTTTGTTACTTTGCATTTTCCTTTGTAGCAGAGACAATCACTCTTAGTATTTTAATAACATGATCATAACATTTGGGAAAGGGTTGAATTTTGTTAAAGATTATGATTATGTATAAAACAATACATCGCAATATATTGCATAGTATTTAAAAAACCTCAATAAAAATTGATATGGAATTAATCAACTTCAATATTCAACTTGCAGAGAATATAGTGAGGTCAAAAATCTGAAAATAAATATTTCTTTTGCATCACAGCAAATACACGAATATTCAAACATTCTTTTATAAAAGTAGGTAGGTACGTACCTGTCTAGTCTAGTACTCGATGGGTCTGTGCGCTGCATGCATAAGAACGGAGTTTTATGAAATTTTTCCATTTGGAATACAATCTTGAAAATAGAAGGAATGTTTATTTGAGCATATCGAATCGCGGCGGGCGACACATTGAATACAAGGTGGCTTTCGGGACGCAAACATAATTTAGTTATCTCACGCGAGACCAGAAAGTTTCGTTCAAACAAATAATATAGGTTTCCATGCGGGGAGCACCTGGGCGGCACTACGATCGGTGTCTCCCCTGGGAAATAAAAACTTTGCTACACGTCGCTTGTCCTAAAGCCTTACAGTCTCTGCGACACGTTCCTCGATTTGCTACCGACGACCGACGAGCACTTTATGGCTTTGATTCTCAACGAAACGTTTACGATATTGTTTGGCATTACTGCTGCGTAAAGCGCGAGTGTAAAACGCTGACGGAGTCTCTACGGACCGGATATAACTGGTTCGATGAAGAGATAACCCTATCTATTTATGGGTTAAAATAAAACCTGTTCGACCCGCTTCACAAATAGAGTCTCATCAGGCTGTACTGTATATTGGGTGTACGTGTGTACATCCAGTCATTTCAGGCCTCTCTCAAAACAAAAAATGTAATCGTATTTTGTTTCTAGAAAGTATAAATTAGAATTTCTTACCGAAGTATGTTGTAAACGATTCAATCTATTGATTAAGTCTGACACTTCGTTATAATTTACACACATATTTAGGTGTTATGGTCGTAGTAGAATTTTATCACCCCTGTCATACAAGCTCTCGTCGAACGTGAGCGCTCCTCCGACATTTGACCAGTATTAGACGCTGCACGTTAATTATAATATACTAGCAGCCCGCCCCGGCTTCGCACGGGTAGAACATATATGTCTTCAAAATTTGCATTAGTTTGTTGCATCGAATGTAAAATATCAACATATTTAACAATCATCGTCATATTTCAACCAATTTATACAAAACCTTAACGAATTATGCACCTAAACCTTTCTCATAAAGACTCTGGCTATTGGTGAAAACCGCATGATAATCCGTTCAGTACCTATTGTGATTATTGCGAACAGACAGACAGACGCAGTGATGGACTTTATTTTATGATACTTACGTAGTGATATTGGACGGCCCTTTGGCGTGAAGGATAGTTACCCTGATTCTGACCCGACGGTCGTTGGTTCTAATCCTAGCTATATACCCACCAATGAAAGTTTAGATTCAAAATTCTTTTACAATACTAATAAACTATAAATATAATATTTTTTTCTTTAAATAATACTTTAACCCCCATTAAAATAAATTTAAAATTATTTTTATTACATAAATTTAATTAATTTTTCCCCTCAAATTAATTAATATTATTAATATCTTTTCAATGTAAATGAAATACTTTATCAAGCTCTAATTTGTTCGTTCTAGAAACACTTTCCAGTACCTCTACTTTGTTACGAATCATGGGTTTTCGTACAGAGGTAGTGGGATCATTAAATCTACCAATAATTAAGATAGTTAAAAAACTAAAACAACCGACTTCAATGCCCCGCGAGTCAATTTCAGTAGCAAGTTTGAGACGTTTATCGTCATATCTCTGGAGATACTTATCAAAACTCGATGAAATTACAATGGGACTACCTCGGAAACGTACCCTACCGATTACAAAAATAATCATTCGAATCGGTTCACAATTGACGGAGTAATCGCGTAACATCCACACAAAAAAAAAGAAAAAAAAAAACATATCTACCTTACCAAATCTCGATAAAATTACAATGGGACCACTTCGGAAACGTACCCTACCGATTACAAAAATAATCATTCGAATCGGTTCACAATTGACGGAGTGATCGCGTAAAATCCGCACAAAAAAAAAATGAAAAAAAAAATGAATTGAGAACCTCGTTCGTTTTGGAAATCGGTTGAAAAGTAGCTTAACACCAAACAGAACATCTGCCGCCGTAACCTTACGGCGTTCCCCGACGCAAAAAGTAGGGGTATTATACGTTTAACGTGTGTATCTGTGTGTCTGCATAGCATCTTAGCACCCAGCCGGATGAACCAATTTCGATTTTATTATTGATCGTTTTTTTTTGTTTGATAGATGTCTTCATCGAGTGTTCTTAGCTTTGATTCATGAAAATTCGTTCTATTTTTATAAAACTATGAGCTTTTTTCTAGTTAATTGCGCTATGAAATCAACTTTCATAGGTCTGATCAATTCTAAAATCTTCTTTTTCAACGATATTGTAAGAATATGGAAACATTGACTCTACAGAATACTCAAATTCTCACCAACTTATAGCTCATATTTCAAATGTCGTGCTTAGAGTCATTGGAATGCTTTTAATGAAAAAAATAATACATAGATCAGTCGGGTCGGGGTGGTTTAAATATGATATTATTATATACATATAGATCAGTATTATTTTACACAAAAGATCATATTATTATACTATATTGACTTCAAATTGATTGTGATCGGTGGGGATCTGCAGAATAGCTAAGCCTATAATAATATTTTCGCAGTAACTATGACCTAATCTGTGGTTTCACTGCAAATATTTTATTAATTTTGCGATGCGTGTATGTGAAATCTGTGATATCTTCTAGAGTTTTCATTTGAATTATATACTGTAAAGGACAATTTTAATCTATAATATGTCGCCAAGCTAATTAACGTAATTATTTGGATAAGAATTAATACTATATACTTAAAAATAGCCTTGGAAGTTATGTAATATTTTTTAACTAAAAATTTAAGATTAAAATGGTTACTGTGAGTCAACCTTAAGACATATGCTGTCGCGGACTTTTTTGTAGGTCTTATTAAGTTGTACAACTCTTGCATAGAAAATATTCTTCTATCTATTTTCAATTGAGCAGCGTTCGAAAGAAACGTGTTTTTTCGACCGTTTTTTTATCGACTTAGGTTGCAAATTAGGTCTCCACGGATGTACCTTTGATTTAAACGGGATAATATATAGCCTATTTTCATTTCGAAAGTCCATTCTATATATAAGTGAAAGAATTTTTTAAATCGGTCCAGTAGTTTTTGAGCCAAATCATTACAAACATACAAAAATACAAAAATACAAATGTTCTCTCTTTATAATATTAGTATAGAGTATAGACTAGCTGATACCCGCGACTTCGTTTACGTACACAAAGGATTTTATCACTGTAAAGCTCCGTAATACAAATGTTGATTATTTGTGTGATCTGAGTATTTAATTATGTGTGGTATTCATGATTTTATTTTTACAAAAAGAAGTCTATGTTCATTCTCATCCTATAAACTTTATAGTATAAAGTATAACCTTGTTCAATTTCAGTCAGATCGAATCGTCCGTTTATGCGTGGTTGGGTAACAAACAGACAGAGTGACAGAGTTACAAACGTTTTTATAATATTAGTCTGGATTAAAAACAAATTAAAATTCGAAAGTCAGTTTGTTTGATTGCTCTTCACGGCTTATTGAATCGAGCGATTAGGCTAAAAAACTAAACATTGCACAGAGATAAAAAATATAGTGGATTAGGACATAGGTACAATTCGATTTTTGACACTTTACTTTGGTTCAAACAGAAACATAGACTGTTTTAGGGTGTAAACAGGCGTATGTTTCAAAAAGGTTTCTAGAACACTAGCAGAAGTCCCATTAACTCCGTACCTACCAAATGCACTACCTATGTAAATTCAACTAGGAGTTTCAATTTAGTAAATCAAAAGCATCTACAGAATTTCTCGGCGTGACATTTCAGATATTACTAGTGTTGAAAGTTTGCGATGCGACGTCCCAAGTTCGATAACTGCCGGATCTCAGCTGGAATTTTTAAATTAATTCAAACGAAAAATAAAATTAACGAAGTTGGTGAAGATTAAATTATGCTCGCAGTAATTTGTGTCAAGAAAGTTGGGTGTAGATCGCAGCATTGAAAAGTTTTAAGACTTTTTACTTCGTCTGGGACATGACTTTGTGTTATCTGATTCTGTTTGTAGACATGAATTCTTCTTTAGATTCTTATAATGTTAGTAGAGTATGATGTTCTATGTTTGTTCAATCTTAATCTAAGAAACAAGCTTCTTAAGCTCAAGCTTCGAACTTTAACCCAGATTTGTCGTCAAAAGATTTCCTAAACTCTCAAAGTGGAAAAGAAAGTAAACTATAGAAAAGTTGATCCAATTCCGAAGCCTACCTGTACTTGAAGTTAAACCTATTTTGTCGTTCTTTCTCCACTGATCTATGAACTCCTCTCCCTTTACTCCATACAATCTATAAAATCTTTGAATAAACATTTGCCTTCTTTGCCCTTTTGCACTCGTAAAAGGGGTCTGAGAAACTCCCCTAAACTTATTTAAACTTTTACCCTAGGAAATCCTTTTCGCAAGCAGTTTAAATGTGGAATTGAATATGTATTAGAGAATGGGGTTAGGTTATTGGGAATCGGTTTGGCAGGTAAACAAATGTTCGATAAGCGTTTTCTAATAATGTTGGAGATGAATTAAGTTTACGGAGACTGTGGGGTAAAGGTAGATTTACTTCGTGCAATAATGTGAGCAGTTCAATAGGATGCGATTCACAGTTGAATATAATAAAGTACTACACACTACACTCAGTTAGCTCGTCTCATTTTTCACATTCAGCCAAGCAAGATTCGACCATAGAATATCGTATCGTCACTGTGATAGTGGTCAAGCGCTTGTCTGTTCTCAATAAAAAATGTGATGGATTGTTTTCAGTTCTGTATCTAACAAGTACTAGCCCAGTCCAATGGTTGTCCCCGGGTGATATTAAAATACTCACCTATGTACTTTAAATCCCATTTATTACAAATACTTTTCTCCATTTTAATTAATCATAAAGGACCACACCGCGGCGTCCTGCGTCCGCGTGCGCTTACGCGATCTGATTTTCAATCACTTTCTGATCGCCGTAGATTTCGTTTGGTGTGAACCAGTCGGTACAAATACTACTGCGCTATCTGATCGCCGCCTAGATCGCGCACGCAGGACGCCGCGGTGTGACCGTACGTTTAAGCTTAGAAATAAAATATTGAAGCTACAACACTACTAAAATGTGTAGACACACATAATAAGCTATATGTTTGAAGTCCTATAATGATAAAACCCTTCATTTTCATGGCAAACGGTAAACACCTAAATTATAATCGATCAACCTGGCAGTCAATATCTAAACTTTTTAAGCAGTTCAACATACTTAGCTGATGTTATTGACAAGGGTACTTACCCCCTAAACTAAGCACCAACACTTTCAATAACGTCGAACGGATGGATCAGTTTTACAGTTTCAAAGGGCTCGGTGAAGTTCGCCTGAAGGCATTTCTCGGATCATCAGGGTTTTCTAATTTCAACTTTGACTAAGGAACGGCGGCAATTTTCAAATTAACCTTTTTTAGAAGCTAATCAAATTTTTGTTGATCTTTGTGGAAAGTATCCGCAACTCGTGCTCTACAAAGAATGTAAACAACTAGCAACAATTTTAGTTGATGAGTTTAAGAAGAATCTTGCTTAATTATGTAAGTTGCGTAGTTTGAGGTTTGCGGTGTTTATGATAAGGGTCCGGCTATTATCAGCAACCTTCATCCAACAGAGATACAAACATTAATTGAAAAACAGGCGTAATATCATGGAATATTAATTATTTAGGCGTAAGTCACAACTTTGCTATCAGCTAAGGGCCACCCAATAGCCTTGTAGAATAATTTGAAATTTTTGTTTTCGTGACGATATTCATAAATTTCCCATAAACATATTAAACCTTTTCTTGATTCATTAAGCACTACAGTGCTAGGTTTCTTTAAGGTACGGACACACCGCAGCGTCCTTCGTGTGCGATCTAGGCAGCGATCAGATAGCGCAGTAGTATTTGTACTGACTGGTTCACACCAAACGCGATCAGAAAACAATGAAAAGTACTACGATCGCGCCCGCAGATCGTAGGACGCCGCGGTGTAGCCGTACCTTTACTCTGTGAAGCAAAACTTTCTCAGAATAAAAATAAATAACAACAGCTACTTAATATTAATTTGTAATATTAACTAGCGGAGCCTCACACGTCTTTGCCCACGTTTAAAAGTATCATATGTGGTATTTTACAATATTAGCTATCCCCGGCATCAAGATATAACAAATATAGAGAAAAATCAATATATATATATATATATATATATCACCACCAATATTATAAATGCGAAAGTCAGATTGTTTATTTTAGAATATAACTCACCCATATGGTCTCCTTTTTATGCTGTTCACTCTGACCGCATAGAGAGGATACAAAAAAAGTGTCTCTATATTATATGCTTCAAGCATGGCTTAAAACGCAAGTTACCATCGTATGCTGACAGACTTATCAAATTTAATTTATTACCCCTTGCTACTAGAAGAACATATTTTGACTTTACAAATATCTTTAAAATTATACATGCATACATAGATTCACCAGCTCTTCTTTCTCTTTTAAACTTTAATATCAAACCTAGGTTACGTCATCCTCATTTGAAAATATTTATATTAGAAACTTGTACGAATAACACATCATTCTACAACCCAATCGTTCGGATGTGTCGCCAATATAATGATCTTCTAAGAACACATAATAATCAAATTGATATTTTTGACCTAAACTTTTATAAATTCAAGAAAGATATATTATACATCCTCCGTCAGAGGGGATGCCAAATCAACCAATCTGATTTGGTATCCTCTCTGGTGAATCCTAATTTCGTCAATGTATTATATCTAGGTAATGTAACTGCTTGTTAATTTTATCATGCTGTGTACACATAGTCTAGGAATTCTTTTCAGCTCATAAATTGTTACAATGTTTATATTTGTTTAGTTTTAAGGGAATTCTGTTTTGTGTGCCAATAAATAAATAAATAAATAAAAAAGTTTGTGACTTATTCACGGTCAAACGGCTTGACCGATTTTGCTGAAATTTTGTACAAAGATAGTACATAAGGCAGACTAGGATATAGGATACTTTTTTTTGGCTATTGAGTCAGAGGGTCCAGATATTTTTAATTGAATTGAATTTTGTAAATATAAGACTTCTTCTCAAATAAACGGCTTGACCGACTTGCCTGAAATTTTGTATGAATACATGTGATACGGCAGAAGAGGATATAGGATACTTTTTTTCTGGCTGTCTGGCTGTCGAGTCAGGGGGTCCAGATACTTTTAATTGAATTTTGTAAATCTAAGACCTCTTCTCGAATAAAAGGCTTGACCGATTTGCCTGAAATGTTGTATAAGGACAGTTCACAGGATAAAATAGGATATAGGATACTTTTTTTTGGCTATCGAGTCTAGGTGTCCAGATTTTTTTTATAGAATTTTGTGAATGTGTGGCCTCTTATCAGCTAAACAGCTTGACCGATTTAGCTAAAATTTTATACATATTACAGTTCATATGGCACAGAATCACATTTTTTTAATTGCACTTTGTAAATGTGTGGACTACTCTTGGTCAAACGGGTTAACCATTTTAGCTGAAATTTCGTACACAGACAGTCAATAAGACATAGAAGGACAACGAATACTTTTTTTTTGGCTGGCAATTTCGGGTGTCTAGATTTTTATTATGGAATTTTGTAAATGTGTGGCCTATTTTCGGCCGAACGGCTTGACCGATTCAGATGAAATTTTGTGAAAAGACATTTAATAGGGAATAATAGGGCAACGAATACTTTTTATCGGCAGTTAAGTGTGGGTGTGCCTATATTTTTGTTGACTTTACATAGAGTTTGCATAATCATAAAAGTTTGACCTTAGGTTCATCTATAATGACTAAACTTAATACTTAAGTGTCTTAATAAGGCCAGGCCATAAAACTGTCAGGGTCATTAAAAGTCATCAAAATTTACGCGATGGCTTTGCTTACCCAACGTGTTTTATTTGCTTTGTGGGAAGTATTTCAGAAACATTTAACCTTAAAATAAGTGGATATCAAGTTTAAACTTAGGGTCATCGGTGTTGACTTAATAGGTCATAAAAACTTTCAGGGTCATATAAAGTTAAAAAAAAAATCGCGTTTGCTTCGCTTGCGCAGTAATAACGCTATATAGCGTATAATACTGTGTTTTAACAGCCTCATGCATTAGACTGACTCAAATACTTAAACAGTGAAACTTGGTAAACCTTAGTTAGGTTTACCAAGTAATGATTAATGACTTTATCAATAGACGATATCGAGTTTGACCTAAAAGTCATCTATAGTGACTTGATTATTAGGTCATAAAACTGTCAGGGTCATAAAAAGTCATAAAAAATGTTCGCTCGCGCAATGATAGCGCTCGCTGCGCTCGCGCAGCTATTCACCTTAGTTTCTTTGTAAGAAATGTTTCAGGAACTTTTATGTTGAGCCAAAAATTTAAACAGCACAACTTCGTATTCCTAACTAAAATGATTAATGACTTTGGGGTCATCTATGGTGCCTTGGCCTAAGAGATCATCGATCTAGACATCAAAGGTCATAAAGACTCAAATAACGGTGGCGAAGCCGCGGGTAACAGCTAGTAATTATATATACTTGACTTTCACACTAAAATATTACTTTAAAATTTAATTATTGCGTCAAAAAGTTACCTAATAGAATCTTAAAACAAATTAAAATTGAAACAATGTACTCACAGCTTCAAACAAAACAATATCCACAGTCGATCAGTCACTTCAAACCAGCTCAAAGCGAAAACTCCAGATCCTTCAATGTTTTTACTAGCAGACGAATCTAATTATCTTTGAGCAGCAGATCGTCAGCTCTTTAATCAAGTAGATTAACCAGCTAAGTTCTAGCGTGCCAAGTCGCACATACTCGTACCTGAACTTGGGCGTGTAAGCTTGAATTGTTATAAGTAGTTGAAGACAGGTAGAAATCCAATTCACAGTGTTGAAACTTTTAATAAATCTTTGACTTTATGTGGTGCTAAATGTTTTAACTTTTAAAGTAGGTGTGAAGTTTTTGTAATTTTTATCATTGAATATTTTGTATAATTGTTATAAACATAAGATTCTGAACGTATCGTTAGGTATTTTACAAAATATTATTTGTTGAAAACATTATACACTGATTATATTGTCAAAATTGCTTCGACCAATTTCAGACGTAGTATTTGACGTCGTTCTTTGGTAGCTAAGCCTACCGCATGTCCGAAACTGATCGGTACCTAATCGGAGCAATTTCGATAATACTATCGAACAATTTCTATATATATATTATGAGGTACCACTATCTCATCTGGTGGTAAGCGATGATATGGTCGAAGGTGGTGAACATGCTAGGCCTAGAATACTCTGACTCTTAAGAGCTGTGTGATGCCAAAAAACCGTAAGGTTATGACGGCAGATTTTATCCTTGATGGTGGTTAGTTACTTTTTGGTAGGAAGTCATGCGAGAAATCGATATAATGTGCTCCTACTACCTGGGGAAAATAAGATAGTTATAGATATTGGTTATTCTTAAGATGATTAAATATAAGTGTAGGCGTTTCATAGATTTTTTAAAATTTCTTACAGGCTAGCGTTTGACCACTATCTTACCTGTTGGTAAATGATGATGTGGTCGAGGATGGTAGCAAGCTAAGATAATAATTATCAGGCAAAATTTTTTTTTAAATGCTCCGATTTTAATGATTCCATTTTATGTGGATGAAGTATAGCCTAACGGTATTCCTATACAAATTCAATACAAAACAACACAAATCTTTATTGCATACCAATTATATAACTATATAAACAATAAAAAAAATCTAATGTTAATACCTTATAATGGGCGGTCTTATCGCTAATATCTCTTCCAGACACATTTTGGATGGACAGTAAGTAATACAGAAAGTAGAAGACCTAGACCTCACATTTAAATGCAATTGAAACACGAAATTTCCATTTCACACATTTTCATTTCCAAATATTCCATTCACTGAATATGTAATGCTACCAAACAATAAATTCTAATATAAAAAATGCTAAAGTGCTCTCACCGTGATAAAAATACAGCACTAATTGAATCATATTTTTTAGGGATTAAAAATCAAAAATCATCGGTGTACATTTTAGAATTGTTGACTTTATTGTTGATTTTGATTCGTGATATAAATTCTGGCAATACAGTGTTTTGCGAGCCACTATTTGTACTCAGAAAGATATGATCACTTAGCAGTAGGTGAGCATAGTATACTGTATTATTATAATTATGTGAAAGTTTGTAGGGATGGATGGATGTTTCTAACTCCTTCACGTAAACTATTCTTTCTATACTGATTTTGATATAACTTTACACTGTTATACATCAAAATAGCACATGGCTCTATTATATAATTATAATAATTGTAATGAGGCATAATTGATCGGTGCCGTACGTCATCCCATAGACCAGCAATCCGATATCAACCAGCAATCATTCGTAGCCACGATAAGGTTAAATTAAAATAAATTAAATCTTTTTACAGTTTTCCATCTCTCTATCCACAAACCATACCTAGATAAATAAAAGTTGTAAAGAGCCTTTTCATGTTGGATTTAGCTCCATCAATGCCTTCTAAAGGACCGGGCATTTATGACCCGTGAGTGTAATTGAATAATAATTAATAACATTTTTATTTATTTCAGGAACACAATAGTACCAAAATAGGGTTTAACTAAATAGTAAATTGAGACCGATACCTGTGATAGGTTTTACAAGAAAACCTGTAATACAGGACACTAGGACTCCACGCTTAAAGTACTTAATATTTTTTGGCAAATATTTTTCATAATGTTGCATTTAAAATAGATTAGAATAACTTATTCCAAATTAAATTAAGCAAGGAAGATTGAAAAATATTTTGAAATTAACGTATAAGTAAAATAATATGTACTCGTGCCTATCATAAAGATATTGTGTTAATTGGTCTGATAAATTGTCAAGTTTGTTGACAAAAATCCTGCCGTTTGAGAGCTATATCAGCGTGTGCTGTATAAACCGTGAGTGCACGAAAATAATGTGTGGTGGAATTGTTGGACTTATAAAGATCTAAAAGAAATCCGGGATAGCCAGTATCTATATTTTATGTGAAAGCCAGTATAATCAAAATTGGGACATAAGATTATAAACCGCTAAATTGATAGATTGACGTAATAAAACGTAAGAATTGTATACTGTATTTACAATGCATATTTATGGAATTATAAATTAACCCTTATCCAAATAAATACTTTTATCGCCTTTGGTATGTTAAGTTGGTATTCCTTGTGTTTTACACTAAGTAATTTTGGCTAGTAGTTTGAAAGTTATGGTGTCAAAAGTAAAACATGTGTTAATGAGCTGCGTGGTGCGCAGTTTATGCCACCCGAACACGGGCATACGCAGAGGGCAGACGTCATGATATTATAGTCAGCAGAGTAGAATAGGACGTAGAACATATATAAGCAGACAAAGCCGTGGGTCGCTCTAGGTCCTTAATAAAACTAAATGGTATTATTTAAAGTAGTAGAGTTACGGATATCTTGAGAGATACAGACTATAACTCTGAATAACCAAAACAATATACTGGATTTGTACTTATATATAGATTTTATTGGAATCATTTTTCTGGATTAATTTGGCCTTAATAAGGCTTCCTCTTCCTTTTTATACGATCACGCCTTAAAACGTATGCATCTCCATAATAAATAACCAAGAGTTCTGGATAGCACGACTTATCCTACTCAAAGAGTAGTTCTGGTTTACTGGTTCAACTCAGTTCCGTGTGTCATTGTTTAGAGATCTCGAAACGTCGCCGGAGTCAATATGCGGAACATTTCCTATTACACGCCTACTTCTTTCCGTCGGCTCACATATCTATACAGAGCTGAGTAAATCACTGAAGGTTCAAACAAAATTTTTACATTATCTCACAATGATATAGTGTAAGATAAACCACGTTTTCCTCAAAGGTCGATTTAATTAGATTTTAAAAGTATACATATCGGATAACACTGAGAGGCGGTGCATCGTTTCTCGTGTGGCGGTATGTCACGCTCCTACGAAGAAAAATGTTCTTCGTAGTGTCACTCGATAGATGCAAGTTTTCATCAAAGTTGAAGTACCTATCACAGTGTCAATGGACCTACTTGTACTAGAAGGCGCTCTTTATAAAGAGTACTCTCGTATAAGAAGAATTATGTACACGCATAATTCGAAAAACGATTCTTTTGTTAATCAGCCATTTTTATCATCAGCTTTTGGTAATAATTTTGTAATGAAGCGGTTTTAACATCTGCATACATATCCAGCCATATTTTTATTCCAACACAATTTGTAATGGAAGCGACACGCAGAGACAAGAGAGCAAGCCAGGGGTGAAAAGGGGAAGTGAGGGGTAAATTACTTGCAAATTCCATTTACGAACTCCGCGGCCAGGCGACAGAAGAAACTGCTCGTCTGTTTCGTAAATTGTGGACTACCCTCAATATTCGAAAGTAAAAAGTCCAACACTTGTTTTTTTAATTATTTGTATCTAGCTGTGTTCCGCGGCTTTGCCGTGTTTATAAAATATTCTGCGATGTAGTATTCTACTCTGCTGGCTATTAAAGTCTGCTGAAGTTCTTATGTTCTACTGATGATATTCTCATCATCGTAAGTTTTTAACTTTTAGCCCAAACTACATGTAAAAGACAAAAAATATGTACTTTACATTCAAAAGCAATAAAGTACAACACATTAATCCTGATCCAAATTTTAATTTTCAGCCGTCGTAAATTTCTTCAGAAAATGAAATTATAATATAATAGTTTATTTGAATTGTGATTACTTTGTGATTTAAATTAGATTTAGACTCTTAGGAAATACTACTGAAAGGTTGAATTATAAACTTAGATACTCATTTAGTCACAATTGCGTAGCTAAATTAGTTTTAAAGTCCTTTTTGACACTCTGACGCCGACTTTGCGCCGAGTTTCAATTAATCTATAATCCTTAGTTTAGTGAACAGGTATTAATTAAGATGGACCATGTACATTTATTGCAATTAAGAGATATTTTATGACTTTTCAAAATGTTGTATATTACAACACTCTAAATTAAAGAAAACTATGTATATTAAAATATAACATTTAAATAAAGTAATTATATTTAAATCTTTAATGGATTTAAAAAACCCTTATCGCAATTAAATTACATAGCTGTGCCTTTCTCAGTCTTTTAAAGAATTTAGACTTTCAGACAAATATTATAAAAAAAAAAAATATTTTTATTTATTTATTTGCACACTTAGCACAACAAAAACAGAGTTTAAAATTAGCTTAGGACTTACTTACTAGACAAAGCTTAAGTATGAGCTCTGAATTTCACACTAGGATAATCCTGTGTTGTGAGAATTCAGTATCTTCCTACTATGAGCAATAACATATTAGATTTAAAGTAATTAAACACATACTATGACAAATTAAAAAAGTATGGAGTACCTAGTCTACTAGAATAAAATTAAAAAAAAAAATGTATAAAACAAAATCAAATGAATAAACAATCCCAAGAATACAGAACAAGTTGATATTTTATCTAAGTATAGTGTTATTGGAGTAGGTATTAAGGGTTGATCGTAAAAGTAATTTTATATAATATAAAATAGTTTGTAACTGTGTCACTGACTGTTTGTTACCTAATCAATCAATCGCCTAAACGGACGATCCGATCTTACTGAAATTTAACAAGGAGATACTAATATATAATATATGAGGATGAATATAATATAAGAAGAACTTAAATAACTCTAATTACACAAATACTTTTGTACATTATACAATCCAACATTTTATCGTACCAACGGGACTCGAACCCGCGTGTCCGGGAAACATGCCCGGACCAACACAAATGTTGATACACAGAGCTTTACAGTGATCAAATTCTTGGTATGTGTGAACGAAGCCGCGAGTATCAGCTAATTGTATATAAATAATGAACTTTACATAGTTCCACCAAACATATTATGTGTTCCGGCAGCTATACTTGAGAGCCAGTTCCCATTCTAGGCCTAGCGTGCTTACCATCTTCGTCCGCATCATCACTTACCAACAGGTGAGATAGTGGTCAAACGCCAGCCTATGAAGTATAAAAAAAAAGTTCACAAATAAATATTCATTATACTGCTACAAAATTTGATAATATAAAATAAATAATCATAGTTCGTTTTAATAAACTGGTTAAGTGCGAGTCAGACTTGTATACGTATGGTACCGTACACAGTACAATAAATTTAATTAAAGAAAATTTGCCGAAAAAATACGTTTTTTGGGTATAGGACTATGCATAGGTGGTTTATATATTTTCGTGCTTCGGCGTAAACAGTACTGTTTATTAAATATTAAAAAGTATCCTATGTCAACTATACTGGCTGTCCCTCTGCAAAATTTTAGCCAAATCCGTAGAGCCGTTTGACCGCGAAGAGATCCCAAACAAATATACAAACTGGCTTTCGCATTTATAATATTTGTATTAATAAACCTAATATATACAATTGTAAGCTTACTATAACACTGTAGGTACTGATACAATGCGAAAAACATTCCTTGTTTGCAGCAGGATTATCAATGTTACTGGAGAACGGACCTTCCGATTGGTATGTAAGTTACGAGGCGTTACCGCGAACTTAGCTCATTACCAGTCGAGCGCAGACGGAATGACAATGCCGGGTATTCTTACTTTATTCTTTTCTACGCTTATTATCACCCTAGTTGCCCCCACAGTGCTCAAACTCACGCGAAACCTCTGTATTAGTAGAGCATTTCCATACACTATTGGTGTGAACACAGGCGTAAGATCCACTACGTTAGTGAATCCTAGGTCTGTGGATTCACTATAACGTAGTGACTATAACGTGGTCTGTGGGTGTGAAGTGGGAGGCTATTTTGATACAAGCGACATATTTGAATCATTACAGTTAACAATCTTTACTATTTAATGTTCCAGTTTCAGAAAAAAACATATATAAACTAGCCAGGTGCGAGTCGGACTCGCACACGTAGGGTTCCGTACCACAGTAGGTACAATATTTAATAAGATTATTAAAAAATCTGTGGAAATAACAAGTTTCTTGTATCCCCATACAAAAACATGTGTATTTCGACTGAGCATCTTTTTGCACAAGGTGGTAATGTAGGTATGATTATTAAAGACAATATTGCAATATTGTATAATGGTGTAATAATAGGTAATTACAGGCTGTGTTTTTTTTCACCTTGTATAGTCTTGCCTTTTGCCCGTTGATATATTATGTTATTTATTAGTAGAATAGCCTTTTGTCATGGGTAATAATGGTGCACACAGAATTAAATGTGCACTTTGCAGATGTTCAGATAAGACATATTAGATTTTAAGAAAACATGTCACTTAACTCATCCCACTAAATGTAATTAAATTAGCAAACTAATTTCAATTACATTAAAACTGTATAATTTCAAGTAAAGCTGGACTTTTTATGAGCTGATGGATTATCCGGGCTCTTAATCAGCGTGAAGCAAATAATGAGAATGACAAAGAGCCAGTTTCTGTTTTACTTTGCGCTTATTAGGCAGGAGTGAAGTGGTAAAGAATCCACCAGCAATACTGAATGCTAGTTCCTTTTTTCACTCAAAATGCAGCGCGAGATTCAGGTGCAATGTATCCCCTTGTGAACACAAAATTGTTATTAAATTTGAATAACCCAAATGCTAAATGTGTAGCCACAGAAAGTCCTATTATTATATTTCTTTAATTTCACTCAACGAAGAGTTATGTACTCTTCAGCAATTAAATACGCAACTTTTCATGAAGAAAGAAGACTATGAATAAAATCCGAAACGAACGAAGTACATTCAATGGTTATAAATGTACTTAACGCTCTGAAAATTCAATTTATTTCTGAACTAATACTTTGTAAATTCTTTGAGATAGATTTACTTACATTTAATCAACAAGAATTGTATCATCTTGCTTAAAATACTAAAACCAAACGTGTTTATTCATACTCCCAAAACATTATGTATACAGAACAGCAGTATACAATATTGACAGTATCTATTCCAAGAAGACTTGTCACAAACCTTTAGCCTATGAATAATTTACAGGCTCCGCTGCGACCGCAAAGTGTTTATTGTGATAGCGCCTGACTTCACTACCGCAACCTCATGTGAAATAAAACACCTAGATTTTCCCTCTCAATCTTTGAGGTATGTCTATGAACGAAACACGTTCCATAAGATCACATGTAGACCGCTCTTCGTCGCAAAAATGAATTATATGTCACCCGCTATAAGTTGTAAAATGTACCAACTTTTTCTGTGACACTCGGGACGTGGTTTGCCAAGACAAAATCAAGAATGTAAGGAGTTATGCAGGATGCTAAATTCGAAGAATTTTATGCCAAATACCGTCGGATTAAGGTCGATAATAATTTGAAGACATCACGGCCGTTTACTGTGAGAGCCGGAACCGAGGGAAAACGGCAGTAAATAACAAGCGAGATCGGATTATTTCGATAAGATCGTAAAATGAAACAAGGCGCGCCTCGACGGGACGTTTTCTTTTTGAATATGTTGCAAGTTAACCAGCACATTTCACACCCACTTTTTTAACACGTAAAAGTTTGTCTGAATTCATTTTTTAACGGATTTTTTGACTTCAGATATTTTAATGCTTGATATATTCGTATGCAATGCGAAGATACTACACGAATTACTAAGATACTACTACGAAGATGCTACGAATGTGCTCCGATAATGATACGAACATTCTACGGTATTTGCGAATAGTTGCCATCTACGAATATCTTCTATGCTCGTAAACGTAGGTGGAAGGTACTTCAATTACCCGTACAGTATGCAGGAGTCGGCAGGATTACTTACTGACTATATACATTTTAAAATAAAATTGTTATGCAAGTGGAAACTGCTACACTTACCTAAGTTCGAGTAATGTAGGCGTTTAACTTCACGTATGCTTCTATATCTTACAATATAATGAATTGTTTATAAGTAGAAAAAACGTAAATATACAATTTACAGTAAAAGATTTATATAAATTTAGCTTTTGAATTAGCATAACATAAAATTGAGCTGCAGTACTGAAAAACTTTCGCAACAATTTTATTTCAAAAACTGTTCAAAGCAAGATGGCATTTTGAGCAAACAGCCCAAGAGCCTGCTGGAGAGCTAGAACGATCGAACAAGCGAGCTATAAGGGGCAGCATCGATGTAAGTAGGTGGGCGATAGCGTATGTAGGCACGCGCGACGTCCAAGTGCAATCTTATTTTTCCGGGGCTGGCTCGCTGCCTGTGGCTTATTGCCTACGTGCCGCCGGGCCGGTCGCCGGTCGCCGGCCGCGCACCCGTCATATTATTCTATCGGGCGGCTATCGGCACAGCCCACATGCTTGCCTCTAGTATCTTGACAGTACATTACATTAAAACATTTTCATTATGTTTATGTTTTTTAGGGTGCCGTCGCCGAATGGCAAAAAACGGAACCCTTATAGATTCGCCATGTCTGTCTGTCTGTCTGTCTGTCTGTCTGTCCGTCCGTATGTCACAGCCATTTTATTCCGAAACTATTAAGACTACATTGGTATGTAGATGTATTCTGTAAACCGCTTTCCGATTTTTATACAAAAATAAAAAAAAAAGTTTAAGGGGGGCCATCCCATACATAAAACTGGAACAAAAAATATTTTTTTTCTTCAAACCTATACGTTTCGGGTGTTTATGGATAGGTCTTCAAAAATGAGATTTAGGTTCCTAAAATCATTTTTTCTCAAAGTCAATCATTTAAAAGATAGGCGCGTCTAAAGTGGTAAAATGTGTGTCCCCCCCCTCTAACTTCCAAAGTAAGGGAGTGAAAAATCTAGAAAAAATATATTCTGTAGATCTTAATAAAAAATTTCAACGAAAATTGGTTTGAACGAGATACAATCAGCAGTTGTTGAGATAAAGCGACCGCAAGTATAGCTTTGTTTTTAATACAAACACTATGAAAAACAAAGTTATTTTTGTAGTTGCGAAAATCATAGTTATAGAATACTCTACTGTGTTACGGAACCCTATGAGTGCGAGTCCGACTTGCACTTGGCCAGTTTTTTTTACACCGAACTGGGTAGCACTTGATCACTATCTCACCTGATGTTAAGTGGTGATGCCATCGATGATGCGAATTCACAAGGCAATTCAATTTAATTTAATTTCAACACACATTCAATTTTCGATTTCACAAGGGCGCTACTCGTATCTACAATAATACAGTGCAGGTGTAAAAAAGTTATGTTTTGAATACTGGCATAATCGTTCTTTTATATTTTTTTTATCTTTAGGTTACCGTACCTCAAAAGAAAAAAAAGAACCCTTATAGGATCACTTTGTTGTCTGTCTGTCCGTCTGTCTGTAAAATACTCAAATCTTCGGTTTGGTTGTGAAAAAATCAAACTTGTAAGTCAATGCGATCAAAAGATATGGCCATTTTTCTCTCATTTTTTGCATATTTTTCGATTTCACAAGGGATTCAAACCTATGGGGTACTTCCTGTTGACCTAGAATCATGAAATTTGGCGAAAAGCAAGGTCTTGAAACATTTATAAAGGAATAAATCTGGAAACCGTAAATATACTTTGATAACAAAAAAAGGTAAATTAGCTTTAAAAAAATAAAAATAGGGTATTGTTTTATTACGTTTATATTTATTATTTATATAATTCTTTATATATATGATATCCTATAGGCTAGCGCTTCACCAATATCTCATCTGTTGGTAAGTGATGAAGCGGTTGAGTATGGTAGCACACTAGGCCTAGAATGGCTTAGAATATAAATCATATCTGAATATTCACTGAGTACTAAGAATGTTTTAATGAATGAATGTAGTAGCATTATCTATATTTTAAGAAGGTTTTGTGGTATTCAATTTTGGGACGATTGCAAGACATAAGACTGATTTCTGCCACACACGTAATATGTATTAGAAAATAATTATAAAATACATTATTTTAATTAACCGAGAATGTTTTTCTTTGGCAAAACAAGCGCAGCTCATTCACTTTGGTATACGGTACATTTGATATTAGTATACTCGCCTGCCTTCTTCAGATATTGCCAGAACCGTAAATAAAACTGCTGCGACCGTGAGCTAGTGGGCACTAAAGCTGTATTTGTCACGTTAAGAGTGTTGCAGGGGAATAATCGTGTTTAGGGCAAATTGGACGATTTTTCTTGTGACATGATAATACCTACTTCTAGGGACGTTGTTTATTGCACAGCTGGACATAAATAACAGATTCGAAGGTTCTATTTATGTTGTTTCTTTTTGAACGGAAAATGTGTGTCTGGAACTTTTATTTTTACATGTGTATTTCTTAACTTTTATCTATTTGCCTACCTTTAGTAGTCTAGAATTGCTTATTTTATTGACTGAGTTAAGCGAAGGTCTCTGTTTTAGCTTGGACAAAATGCTTTCGTATGTCTAGATGTCCCTATGTCCGGATGTCTGGTACTCATCTAAAGGTCTCAGTTCTCTCATTTTGTGAGCAAGTTCTATAATTACATGGATTTTTGTTTGGTGATTAAGTTTTTTGATTTTTTCAAATGGCGAAGGTATGGGTATTGCAAACTTTGAAAACATTATATTTCAGCCATTTTGAAAAATGTTCTAATATGTCACTATACTTTTTTATTATCCTTATTAAGACGCAACTTTGATATAGATTCTTTAGTTGTATGATTGAAGGACGAGCAAGGTTTACACAACTAAGTTTAAAAAAAATGATATTAAGCTTAAAGGCAAAATATAATAAAAGGTAATTTACAAAAATCTAACAGTTTTCCACCTGTAATGAACTAGGCGAACACTTTCACTACAAGCGTACATTTATGACAAAACTTGTTTATCACAATTACGCAAACAATAACGTAATAAAGGCGGCCACAGCCGGCGTTATTGTCAGCGCGAATGTCGCCGCCGAGGGTAGTCGGAAAAAGTGAAAGTTTTTATCTGCGGCGGTCCCAGGCCGGTCGTTCTCATTTCCACCGCGCTCTTGATCGCAATCGCTCGCAGGGTTCTGTACTGTAGCCGGATAATTGCTGATTAACAGATACTCGTACCTCAACCATTGAGCAATCGATTTTGATCGTTATGAAACGAGGTAGTCGTTTGTTTTATTTTAAATACGAATCATTAAGGTTGATATTCGAGATAAATGAAGTAGATTAACAACAATGTAAAATTTTCCTCTTTATCTTGACACTTGCTTTAGTTAAAGGTAGTATTGAGATATTAACCGAAGTTTTTTTTTAATAACTAGATTATATTCATTGTATTCCAAGTCTAGCGTTACCACCAGGAGATAGAGGTCAATCGCTAGCCTATAAGTTATTAATAAAACCAGAGTCACGAACCTATGTGTGAATATATATTGCCTTCCTACTCGTCAATAAACAAAACTCATCTTATCAAACTTCAACTTTAGAAACTAACGTTAAGTGACAAAACTTCGCTTAAGTTAAATTCAGAAACCTTGTAAACAACACTTAAGTCCATCTAGTTTCAAAACAAAGAAACAACCCTACTCTTAACAAGTGATGGAAAACAAAGAAAAAAGGTATACGCACAGGGGGACGATACGTCAAAAAATTAGGTGTCTCGCAAGGATGGGTCACAGCTTCTAACTTGTACGATCACTGTTATGTTGCCATTATGTTATTACACACCTACACGTCCCTTTCATATACTGAGAGAGTTAAAAACAGAAGTTATTGTTGAACGTTATTTTTTCCTGCTTATTATTTTCTTCCACTTTATTTAATACTTGAATTGGTTTATTGACAGATAATGGATTTTGTCTATAAGATGGGTTGTAAAGTAATTGAGCCTTAAAAATGAATTTCAGAAAATTCATCCACAAAGGCGTTAGGAGTTTAAATTTAAGAAAGTTCAATTAAATATACGGGTTGTATTAACATATTTTCTTTGTCTTTCAGATAATTTATTTTCACTGTCTGTCTGTCCATTAGTAGTTATTCTGTCCACGGATTTTCATGAAACAAAGCTAAGAACACTCTCGATGAAAACACCTATCAAACAAAAAAAAAAACTAAATCAAAATCAGTTCATCCGTTTCAGCGCTACGATGCCACAGACAGATACACACATACACAGATACACAGACACACAGACACACAGATACACACGTCAAACTTATAACACCCCTTCTTTTTGTGACAGAGGTTAAAAGGGAAATCTATGGAAATGACAATTTATTTCTTTATGCGATTCATTGTTAAAAACCATAAAATTGTAGCGAAGTTTACAAGTTGACAGTTCGTTCGTAGAAATATAATTATTATTGGCTTTTCTTCAATTAGTCCATTGAATTGTTACATTTTTTATGCTCAGCGTGCATTTTTGACCCAGGATGCAATTATATTTTTTAGATGTCAAGGGTATTTTTTAGATGTTTAAACCATAAAAGCAATCTGCACCCATTTTTTTGCATATTTTTTTTTAATGTTGTGGTGCGCTTTTAAAGAAGAAGTGTGGCTAAAACGCCGACAAAGAGATTTATAACGTCAGTGCATGGAAACAATGCAAGAAATGGCGAACACTTTATTTATACAATGATTTCAGTTAGACAAAGTGATTTTCGAAGCTTTTGTTCAAGAACTACCATGGAAATCTTTTATAAAAGGGAGCGCCAAATTATAAGCTCAAATAAAGTTAAAAAAAAATGACTTCCATGTTGCACGAGTCGGTTTCAGTAGCAAGTTTACGACTTTTATCGTCATAATTCTGTAGATACCTACTCTACGTTAGAAAAAAGGAAAGAAAAATAATTTATTTTGCAACAAAACAACAACAGTACCTATCTGCTACACTTATTTAAACATGAAACACAAAATTAAAATGTGATTAAAAAGTAAAATTACACATCCTTACGAAAGAGTTTGTACGTAGTTGTAATTATTCGTCTTCAGTAGCAGGCCGGCAGTACCCACAGAGTACTGAATCACTCTACTACGTTATAAGAGTAGGCACTTCCCTACATTGTTGATACCTGAATTATGAACGTACTTTGTAGCCAACCTAACTTAACGGAAAGTATATCTTATAAATTTCATAGAATCTTTTTTGCAGTGTTGGTTGGTACAGAGTACGTTCATAATTATGAGTTATTTAATTATGTATGCAATGTCGCGGAACTGGCAGTACCAGTACGCACACATGCGTGGTGGTGCGTTGTAAATACTTTCACAAATACTTTCAAACGTTTTTGAATTTTGGAGGGGCGAGTCATGTTATCGTAAAAGATCTCTAATTAAAGTTAGCATATCAGATCTGAATAACATTTTAATGGGTTCATAATGGAGATGACATCATAGAGCACCCGCGCACCTGAGCCGCGCATGAAGTCTCAACCGTGACTTTGACTGACGTTTATAAGAGCGCTCACTTCAAGCTAATAAACATTTTCTTTCTATCTTCATTATAGAATGAGCGATCAACAGTGTCGAGTTGCCTAGCAACAAATCTATTTCTACAATTGACATCGCTACCAATGACAGTTTCTAGCATGGCTAAGCCCCCAAGGATGGAAGCCTCTACATTTATAGCAATGCGTCTTGTCATCGCAAACCTCCAAAAGAAGGAGATGCAGCGTAGATGGATAATTAAAAAGATCTGACATTAAAATAACAATAATAATATGAGAAGGATAAAACTATACAATCACTAGTATGAGTGAGCAAGACAGACAACATTTTTTTTTATCCTTCTCGCGTATGGGATTTTATTGTTTGCCACCAGCTCTGACCACAGCTCTAACGGCGCCTAGCGCCTATTGGCTTTCACCAGGTGTCATATATAACCCGACCAAATTACGTTGTTCATTTTATCTTATAGCTGTCATTTAGTCGGGTTATATCACTATAGCTATTTCATCGTATACGCTTATGTCTTCTCCATTTAATTTTCCCTCCACGAGATGCAGCTAAACAGTGACAGCTAAATGACTGTATCTCTTTTCTTAACCACGATCATCGCTATTCATGTAGAGACTACCAGCCCTCAAATATTCCTTAAACTTAAATTCTTACTTATTTCAGAAAACTTAAATTCTTAATTTTTTTTAAGCTTTTTAACTCAGTCAGTTCAAATCACGATATAAAACGTAATAAACTAGTTCTTACATTGTAATTAATATTATGCCTTATTACCTATAAAGACTTAAATAATTAAGATAGTTTAAAACTAAAACAACCGACTTCAATGCACCGCGAGTCAATTTCAGTAGCAAGTTTGAGACGTTTATCGTAATATCTCTGGAGATACTTATCAGATCGCGATGAAATTACAATGGAACCACCTCGAAAATATACCCTACCGATTACAAAAAGAATCATTCGAATTGGTTCACAATTGACGGAGTAATCACGTAGAATACACACAAAAAAAAACATAAAGGCGAATTGAGAACCTCTTTCTTTTTGGAAGTCGATTGATGTAATTGTATGTAAATCATATTTTTACCATTGCCATAAGAGCACTTTATTCATCGACAGCAGTGAATAAAACGCTCTTTTACTCACTCGGTGAATAAAAACATTGAATTTGGAACAAGCACGAAATACGAATAATGTACAAAAAATAAATAAAACTTGCTAAAATTGCCTACTAGCTGGCTAAATGAAGGTATACCATAGAAGCTATATTAAATAAAAATTAAAATCCCGCCAATTTTGGTGATTTTTTTTTTGTTGTCATGTTGCTCCACGCGATTAGTGATTCAGCCAGAATAAAATATAAAATTTATTCAAGTTCTTGTAAATGCAAGTCATAAAGTAGTCGCATTTCTGATCAAGTTGAAGTCACAGTCTAGTCCAAGTCATACCCTCAGTAAAAATGAGGAAGTTACTGATGATTTTCACTGGTATTTTTGTTAGGTTAGTAGGTACTAGTATTTATTTTCTCGCAGTCAATGGTAAAAAGAAGATTACACGACTCGTGAATAAAAAATTTAATCTCGGTCCTTGTATCCGCTCATTATCTAGAATCCCGAGCGTAGCGAGGGATTCTATTCTATAATCCTTCGCTGCTCTCGGGATCTAACTTAGTCCCTCGAATTATATTGCCTTTTTATTCACTTGTTGTATAATCTACTATTGTAATTTTATAGCTAAATCTAGAAATAATTATCTATATATGGTCCAGTGTTTAGTATTTATATTCACTTTAAAGGATCCACAAAAGTAAAAATCTGTTACATCATTTTTAATTGAAAATAATCAACAATACCAATATTATAAAATGCGAAAATCAGTTTGTATATTTGTTTGTTTGGGACCTCTTCACAGCCACGCGGTTCGACCCGTTTGTCTGAAATATTGTACAGGTATATCCATTGACATAGGACACTTTTCAATGCGGATAAAGCCGAGGTGCGCAGCTAGTTATACGTTTTCTTTCGAGTAGCAAATTTAAGTCACGTCAAGTCATGACTTTTCTCAAAATTTGGTATCCACTCGTAAAAGTTGGTATCTAGGAAAAATCTGGTTTCATTCCGTCCATTACTCACTTCAGTAGGTGTGCAAAGATTCGCGTTTCGTCGACACGGCCACTGCCGCAGATTATTATTACTACAACACAGTGGAAAACAGTGCTTTAGATCTAGTCCGTCTAACTAACATTTTCCTTACAACGTTGGTTTTACACATCCCTTACCCACCACCCCCGCGTATATAATTTGTTTTAAGGTTTATTTGTACCGAGTTTTGATTAAATTGGCCCAAGGAATAAAATTTTCCATAGCAAATTTTTACACCATATTTAACCCTATTCGGGGCGATTTTTATAAATTAGATTAGCCAAAGTATTTCTTATTCCAGAGCCAATACTATCTATGTTTTAAATTTCATTATCGGTTTAGCGGTTATGGAGATACGTGGAAATAAACATTCACACATACTTACTTTGCATTTATAATATCAGTAGGATCTTAATAATTAAATACGACTATAGACAAACTTGATAAATAGAGATAAGCAGAACAGAGAGAGAGAGAGAGACAGAGGGACAAAAAAGAGAGAAGAATGAATTTAGAGGCGTCAATTAGGAGAGCCTGTGTCCAGCAGCAGTCAACAATTAGTGACTGATAATAATAATTTTGAGAGACTAGTATCTTTTTCATAGCCACGGCTGAAGCAATTACCTTACTTTCACTTCACTAGCACTTCGAATGACTTAGAAAAACAAGGGCATGACATCAAATTTGAAGCTATGACGTCAAAACCCTTAGACTACATATAGACCTGGAACACTGTCGTTTACGTGTACATCCCGTGGCCACAGGTTAGACAACAGTTATTACAGCCCGGGCCCCTAATAAAATGAGCGGTAGTAACGCGGTGTTTGCGTTGAAGCGACGCTGATGATAGATACGGCACGCCACCATCCCGCCACCGACGGTCTTATAAACTAACCGTAGTGAACGAAAATTTGAAAATATTTTTAGATACCTATTCGTCTATTTATGATAAAGGATGCTATTGTTCGGGCGTACTATACTAAACAGGTTGTTGTTAAAAGCGAAAACTTAAATATGTACTTAGCAGAATGTAGTTTGAAATTTGGTTGGTTAGAAGAGTTTTAATGGGTTGCACTGTTTTCTATAGTTTCACTTAGTGGTATTTTCGTTATAGTTTGTTTAAAAATAAGATAAATATTAAATTCAAGAAATTTCATTTAATCATTTTCAAAATGATCGTTTGAAATAACTTTACTAGAATTATACGACGAATATTGCAATGTCACTTTTATGCAGAGCTTTCATGAATCCAGGAAGCAGCATAGACATACTAAAAATACACTCGAAACATTATGTCACTCACACATCCATTTTTTATATATACGAGTATATATATATACTTTATAGGCTAGCGTTTGACCACTATCTCACCTGTTAGTAAGTGATGATGCGGTCGAAGATGGTAAGCACGCTAGGCCTAGAATGGGAACTGGCTCTCAAGGATGGCTGCCGGAACACATTAGATGTTTGGTGACAGATTTTCTGACTTGAGGGTGGTAGGTGGCCAGGCGGACACTAGATAGTGTCCTACCACCATGCAGGGGGTTTTATGGTTTCTTAACGATGTTTTCCTTCACCGGAGGGCCACTGTGAGAAGCGCACGTATATTTTTCTATAGAAAAATCCATTGGTGCACGGCGGTTTGAACTCGGTACCACGGCATCAAAGCCGACCGTTCTCCCGATTACGCCACCGGGCCCTCGAATTACAACATGAATATACTTTTTCTGATACAGTCGGCTGAAAACATACATTACCGGGCGTAAATTAATTCAAAAAGATCAAATGAGCAAGCGATAACAATCATTGTTTATTCATAAAGTCCGAAAACGGCCGTAACTCAAAGCGGAGTTGTGTATAAATCAACAATTTAATATCATTATGCCTAAAGTTCCCCGCTTTTAATTTGCTTGCGAGAGATTTTAATTTAGAAAACTGTTTCCTCAAAGTTGTTATAATGTATTCATATATTAACAAAGTACCGGCTGAGCCGAGTGGATGCGTAACTGCAAAATGTTATGTTAATTTTGAGTTGCTTGGCTAATACATTTGTTGGCCAGTTGAGCAGGGATAATATGTTTATGATTATTTTATATTTGTCTAGAATTCATTTTAAGCCTTCTGATATTATTATAATGAGTTTGTTAGTACTTTTTTATGTCTGGCAATTTACGTTGTCCTTATCTGCGGATAAGTGATATTTTAGTACAAACATAGATTAACAGAGTGTAATTCAAGGTCTGTAAGTTGAAATTGGAATCAACATGTCTCGAAAAGAAGCTCAGTTGCAAGAAGAGGGAATTAATATCCATAAAAATCCCTAAGAAAAGGAATACCAACACATCAAAGTAACACAGTTTCTCAACTTAATTCACCAGTAGAGTTTCGTGAATCCGCATTTGGTCCGTTCCGTTAAAACGAGAAAGCATTACTTTGCACTGCAGTGACATTTTTCTTTATGAACTCCCCCGGCCTGTTTTTATTAATTCCTACTCCCTCATGACCCCGAATAAAAGCTAAAAAGGAAATGTTTTCATACTTGGAATGTGCCTCTTAAAGCGAGAATCTTTCGCTTATCGCAAGGCGGATCTAAACTCGTGTTTTTGCTTATAATTTCATTTAATAAAAATGCACGATTTTTCTATCTGAAATCGGTATATACTAAAATTTATCGATGTCGATATAGCAAGTAGTAAAGTTTCTTAAAAGTGGAAAAATAAAATGTAAGTCTACTACTAAAATGTAACTAGCAAACATGATAACGGCGGCGATGCAATTAGAGTAAGATCGTATTAGTATGCTCTGTTGTGTAGGTATTAGTTTACCATTACCTTTGTACAAGCAGCCTTGTGCAGTGAACTGTTCATGCGTATCGCTACTATAATTTAATTGGTATATTATTGCACAGTTTATCAAAAGAAAATTTATGCATCGTCCAAATGCCGCGCGGCAAGTCTGATATAAGTTAAACATTTTTATGAATTTGCGTGTCCATTTAATTAAAATTCTTCGGAGTTCTTGAATATTAACTGCTTAATTTTTGCGTTTAAATTCAGAAGTACGTTTAATTTGTATACTATGAAGCTGTAGTTTTATTAGTATACGAACGATAGTGCACGAATTTTAAAGACATTTTTTTCAGACTTATAGAGCTGTGTTGTATTATAACTCTAGTGTGAAATTAATCTGATTATTGAGAGTAACATACTATTGTATGTTACTTTCAATGAATAGAGTTCAATACAGTACTCTTTATTGATCACCAAATAAATTACAAATTGTACTAATAAAATGCTATGAATGAAGCTAATAACATACTTTTAACTAAAAGTAAAACAGTAGAATAATAAGGCAATACAATCGGCGGTCTTATTGCATAGAGCAATTTCTTTCAGGCAACCTTGGCATGGAAAAGAACAATACAAATAGAAATTTGGGGGTAGCGTACAATAACTGATGTCTATTAATAACTAATATTCAGAGAAAATAAATTATTGTGATAAAAAAATTATACACAAAATTGACTACTAAAATTATAGTTTATTATGATATAATACATAAAAATACCATAATAATAATAAATAAAATATAATATGCCTGAATAAAACATACTCATTAAAATTAAAACTTTATTTATTTTCTTTTTGAACATGATTACCTATACCTACTATGGATATTAAGTAAGTTAATGATATATTTTTCACTGTGTTCTATTGCTGACTGTACCTAAGAGATCTAGAAGTAGAGTCAAGTTACGGTATTTTATAATAGAAATATAGCTATGAGGTGAAAACAAATTGATTCGACAACTTAACGACTCATTCAAGAAGTCGTAAAGTTGCCGGCGTCTCACTGCTTAATATAGTCGCGTTGCAAGAAACAATTAGACAAGCGGCACAATCATCCTAGGGGGTGCCTGAGATGTAGGAATGCGCTCGACTTTGTGGATATGACAATAATTTGAAAAGTTTGTAGCTTTCTGAAAACTTTGTATGCTAAGATGTTTATTCAAGTAACATTTCTGTATCGGGGTTTAAAAATTAATGACTATATGACAGTCGGACAGATATAACATATTCATATTAACTATATATACAAATTGTGTTTTATAACTATATATACAACTAGCTGTTACCCGCGGCTTCGCCCGCGTTATTTGAGTCTTTATAAACCTTTGAGGTCAAGATCGATGATCTCTTAGGCCAAGTCACCATAGATGACCCTAAAGTCGAACTCAATATCCTCTATTGTTAAAGTCATTAATCATTTTGATTAGGTATACGAAGTTGTGCTGTTTAAATGTTTGACTCAACACAAATGTTCCTGAAACATTACTTACAAAGAAAATAAGGTAAATAGCTGCGCGAGCGCAGCGAGAGCTATCATAGCGCGAGTGAACATTTTTTATGACCCTGACAAATTTACGACCTACTAATCAACTCACTATAGATGACTCTTAGGTGGAACTCGATATCGTCTATTGTTAAAGTCATTAATAATTACTTGGTAAACCTAACCAAGGTTTACCATGTTTTGCTGTTTGAGTCAGTCTAATGTATGAGGCAGTTGAAACACGCTATTATACGCTATATAGCGTTATTACTGCGAAAAAATTTTACGACTTTTTATGACCCTGACAGTTTTTATGACCTACTAAATCAACACCGATGACACTCAGGTAAAACGTGATATCCACTTATTTTAAGGTTAATAATCATTATGATAATTGAAGGTTGTACTGTTTAAATGTATAACACGTTTTGATGCATGTGGTTATTAATATGCAAAAGTTGCTGAAATATTACCTACAAAGTTGATAAAATAAATGCTTGTGCGAGCGTAGCGAGCGCTATCACAGCGCGAGCGAAGCGAGCGCGAAAATTTTATACGACTTTTTATGACCCTGGCAGTTTTTATGACCTACTAAGTCAACACCGATGACATAAGGGTTCAATTTGATATCCACTTAATTTAAAGTTAATAATCATTATGATTATTGAAGGTTGTTCTGTTTCAATGTATGATGCGTTTTGATGCATGTGGCTATTAAAATTCAAAAGTTGACGAAATATTTCCTACAAAGTAGATAAAATAAATGCTTGCGCGAGCGTAGCGAGCGCGAAAATTTTATACGACTTTTTATGACCCTGGCAGTTTTTATGACCTACTAAGTCAACACCGATGACATAAGGGTTCAATTTGATATCCACTTAATTTAAGGTTAATAATCATTATGATTATTGAAGGTTGTTCTGTTTCAATGTATGATTCGTTTTGATGCATATGGCTATTAAAATTCAAAAGTTGACGAAATATTTCCTACAAAGTAGATAAAACAAATGTTTGCGCTAGTGTCGCGAGCGTTATCACTGCGCGAGCGAAGCGAGCGCGAAAATTTTTTACGACTTTTTATGACCCTGACAGTTTTTATGACCTACTAAGTCAACACTGATGACATAAGGGTTCAATTTGATATCCATTTAATTTAAGGTTAATAATCATTATGATTATTGAAGGTTGTTCTGTTTCAATAGATGATTCGTTTTGATGCATGTGGCTATTAAAATTCAAAAGTTGACGAAATATTTCCTACAAAGTAGATAAAATAAATGCTTGCGCGAGTGTCGCGAGCGTTATCGCTGCGCGAGCGAAGCGAGCGCGAAAATTTTTTACGACTTTCTATAACCCCGGCAGTTTTTATGACCTACTAAGCCAACACCGATGACATATAAGGGTTCAATTTGATATCCACTATCCATAATGATTATTAACCTTAAATAAAGGTTAATAATCATTATGATTATTGAAGGTTGTTCTGTTTCAATGTATGATTCGTTTTGATGCATAAGGCTATTAAAATTCAAAAGTTGACGAAATATTTCCTACAAAGTAGATAAAATAAATGCTTGCGCGAGTGTCGCGAGCGTTATCGCTGCGCGAGCGAAGCGAGCGCGAAAATTTTTTACGACTTTCTATAACCCCGGCAGTTTTTATGACCTACTAAGCCAACACCGATGACATATAAGGGTTCAATTTGATATCCACTATCCATAATGATTATTAACCTTAAATAAAGGTTAATAATCATTATGATTATTGAAGGTTGTTCTGTTTCAATGTATGATTCGTTTTGATGCATAAGGCTATTAAAATTCAAAAGTTGACGAAATATTTCCTACAAAGTAGATAAAATAAATGCTTGTGCGAGTGTCGCGAGCGTTATCAATGCGCAAGCGAAGCGAGCGCGAAAATTTTTATGACCTACTAAGTCAACACTGATGACACTCAGGTTAAAGTCGATAATCACTTATTTCAAGGTTAATAATAATTATGATTATTGAAGAATGTACAGTATTAATTTATGACTCGTTTTGATGCATGTGGTTATTAATATACAAAAGTTGCTGAATTATTACCTTCAAAGTTGATAAAATAAATGCTTGCGCAAGCGTAGCGAGCGCTATCACTGCGCGAGCGAAGCGAGTGCGGATATTTTTTACGACTTTTTATGGCCCTGACAGTTTTTATGACCTACTAAGTCAACACCGATGACATTAAGGTTAAACGTGATATCCACTTATTTTAATAATCATTATGATTATAGAAGGTTGTACTGTTATAATTTATAACTCGTTTTGATGCATGTGGCTATTAAAATACAAAAGTTTCTGAAATATGGCATTTAAAGTAGATAAAATAAATAATTGCGCGTGCTTCGCAAGCGCAAAAAATTTATACGACTTTTTATGACCCTGACAGTTTTTATGACCTACTAAGTCAACACCGATGACATAAGGGTTCAATTTGATATCCATTTAATTTAAGGTTAATAATCATTATGATTATTGAAGGTTGTTCTGTTTCAATAGATGATTCGTTTTGATGCATGTGGCTATTAAAATTCAAAAGTTGACGAAATATTTCCTACAAAGTAGATAAAATAAATGCTTGCGCGAGTGTCGCGAGCGTTATCGCTGCGCGAGCGAAGCGAGCGCGAAAATTTTTTACGACTTTCTATAACCCCGGCAGTTTTTATGACCTACAAAGCCAACACTGATGACATATAAGGGTTCAATTTGATATCCACTATCCATAATGATTATTAACCTTAAATTAAGGTTAATAATCATTATGATTATTGAAGGTTGTTCTGTTTCAATGTATGATTCGTTTTGATGCATAAGGCTATTAAAATTCAAAAGTTGACGAAATATTTCCTACAAAGTAGATAAAATAAATGCTTGTGCGAGTGTTGCGAGCGTTATCAATGCGCAAGCGAAGCGAGCGCGAAAATTTTTATGACCTACTAAGTCAACACTGATGACACTCAGGTTAAAGTCGATAAACACTTATTTCAAGGTTAATAATAATTATGATTATTGAAGAATGTACAGTATTAATTTATGACTCGTTTTGATGCATGTGGTTATTAATATACAAAAGTTGCTGAATTATTACCTTCAAAGTTGATAAAATAAATGCTTGCGCAAGCGTAGCGAGCGCTATCACTGCGCGAGCGAAGCGAGCGCGGATATTTTTTACGACTTTTTATGGCCCTGACAGTTTTTATGACCTACTAAGTCAACACCGATGACATTAAGGTTAAACGTGATATCCACTTATTTTAATAATCATTATGATTATAGAAGGTTGTACTGTTATAATTTATGACTCGTTTTGATGCATGTGGCTATTAAAATACAAAAGTTTCTGAAATATTGCATTTAAAGTAGATAAAATAAATAATTGCGCGTGCTTCGCAATCGCAAAAAATTTTTTCGACTTTTTATGACCCAGACAGTTTTTATGACCTACTAAGTCAACACCGATGACATTAGGGTTAAATTTGATATCCACTTAATTTAAGGTTAATAATCATTATGATTATTGAAGGTTCTTCTGTTTCAATTTATGACTTGTTTTGATGCAAGTGGCTATTAAAATTCAAAAGTTGACGAAATATTTTCTACAAAGTAGATAAAACAAATGCTTGCGCGAGCGCAGAGAGTGCTATCTATAACTAAGCGAGAGAAGTGAGCACGAAAAAATTTTACGTGTTTTAATGACCCTGACAGGTTTTATGACTTACTAAGTCAACACAAATTACCCTAATGCTGTTAAAACACGAAAGTTTTTGAAATACTTCCCACAAAGCAGATAAACACGTTGGGCAAGCAAAGCTAGCGCGTAAATTTTGATGACTTCTAATGATCCTGACAGTTTTATGGCCTAATCAAGACACTTATTACGTCATTATAGACGAACCTAAGGTCAAACTTTTATGATTATGTTAACTCTATGTAAAGTTAACAAAATATAGATGCACCTCACTTAACTGCCGAAAAAAAAAGTATTCTTTGCCCTTTTATGCCCTATTAAATGTCTTTGTACAATATGTCATGTGAATCGGTCAATCCTTTTGGCCGAAAAAAGGCCAAACGTATACAAAATTCAACAATAAAAAACTGACAACCGGACTCGATGGTAAAAAAAGGAACCAATGTGCTCGGATAATAGACTCTACTCTTGGTCTATGTCTTATTGACTGTCTCTGTACAATTTTAGCTCAATCGGTCAACTCGTTTAACCGAGAAGAGGTAACACGTTTAAAAAGTTCAATAAAAAAAATTAGTTACCCAAACTCAACTGTTAAAAAAAATATCCTTTGTCGTTCTATGCCCTATTAACTGTATTTGTACAAAATTTGAGCTGAATCGGTCAAAACGATTGCCGCTAAGAGGCAACACATTATTCCATCATAAAATTATGGACACCCGAAATTGCCAGCCAAAAAAAAAAAGTATCCTATGTCTTATTGACCGTCTGTGCACAAAATTTCAGCTGAAATGGTTGACCCGTTTGACTGACAGGAGGCCACACATTTACAAAATTCAATAAAAAAAATCTGGACCCCTGGACTCGACTGCCAGAAAAAAAGTATCCTATGTGCTTCTATGCCATATGAGCTGTATATGTAGAAAATTTCAGCCGTATCGGTCAAGCCGTTTAGCTGATAAGTGGCCACACATCCCCAAAATTCAATAAAAAAAATCTGGACACCCAGACTCGATAGCCAAAAAAAAGTATCCTATATCCTATTCTGCCTTATGAACTGTCTTTATACAACATGTCAGGCAAATTGGTCAAGCCGTTTATTCGAGAAGAGGTCTTATATTTACAAAATTAAATTAAAAATTTTTGGGCCCCCTGACTCGATAGCCAGAAAAAAAATATTCTATATCCTATTCTGCCCTATGAACTGTCTTTACACAACATGTCAGGCAAATCGGTCAAGCCGTTTATTCGAGAAGATGTCTTTTATTTACAAAATTCCGTTAAAAATATTTGGACCCCCTGACTTGATAGCCAGAAAAAAGTTTTCTATATCCTATTCTGTCCTATAAACTGTCTTTATACAACATGTCAGGAAAATCGATCAAGCCGTTTATTCGAGAAGACGTCATATATTTCAATTAAAAATATTTGGACTCCCTGACTCGATAGCCAGAAAAAAAGTATTCTATGTCATATTCTGCCCTATGAGCTGTCTTTACACAATATGTCAGACAAATCGGTCAAGCCGTTTATTCAAGAAGAAGTCTCATATTTACAAAATTCAATTAAAAATATCTGGACCCCCTGACTCGATAGCCAAAAAAAAAGTATCCTATATCCTATTCTGCCCTATGTACTATCTTTGTACAAAATTTCAGCCAAATCGGTCAAGCCGTTTGACCGTGAAGAAGTCCCAAACAAACAAACAAACAAACAAATAAACAAACTGACTTTCGCATTTATAATATTGGTGTTGATATAAACTACTCCTAAAACTATAATACAGACTATATAAAATCTACAAATAAAAAACTGAATTAAGGTCGCTGTCCGCTGGTAAGGTACCCAAAAAGCTGGCGACATTACCTCTTTGAATGGCAAGGCTAATTCGTTGGCCGAGGTACGCGCCAGCTCTTTGATCATGGGAGACATCTATCAGATGTTTAATACTTACATATTTTGTTGTGATGTTTGTAATCGTGCTGATTTCAAACTATCCAGTATTCTATTAGTAGAAAGATTAGGTAAGTACGTATTTAAATGCCATATTTTTAGTCCGTAATGTAACATCTAGGTTTTTATTTATTATAACATTTTATTATTCAGTAAAATCTCATACGCCTCACCTCGAGACTCTTGACTCACACTGATAGGATAAGGCAGAGACAAAAATATCTGGATAACCAAAATTTTAAATACCGCTGTGTCTTTAATAGGTAGAACGACGTGCTTGTCCTGTTAGTCTATTTCATAAAAAAAAACTCAATAATATAAAATAATGAATTATTTGAAAAACGTAAGGTTTAGGTTTAGGTGGTTTTTAGGTGGTGCTCTATCGAACTGCACCAACAGTGAAGAATTATTGAAGGTGTACTTTGTTGAAGGTCTTATTTGTTCTACACGGCAGTCGAACTAATTCACAAATAATATTTTTTAACTTTGGCTGACGAAAACTATCTAACGGAAGCGAGACTAAGGGCCAGTTCCAGTTCCTGATAGCGCTAATACGAATAAATCCAACAAATTTTAGACTGCTTTTGTATGACGTCATGTGTCAGATAACTATCAAACGCATTATCAGGAACCGATTAAACTGGCCCTTAGTCACTCCCAGGCAATCTTTAATATCTCATCAGTAAATAGTCTGTAATAGTATATCAGTAATCTCATCGCAGCTGGGTTTATCTCACTGCTGGGAATCAGATTTTCCTGTTCAGGCATAGACACATACATCTTTTAAATATTAATAAAAAATAATTATTGACAGATAGGCCTCTCTTTAATGATACTATTTGTCACGAGTGAGCCTATACTACTACAAACGCTAAGCTTAATGCTAACTTTATTTTACTAAGAGCCATCTTTTGATTGGCTTATGATAAAGAGACATATTGATATTTGACTGATGACTCCATGAAAAATCTATCAAAAATCTGTCAGATAAGATCCTCCTAATAGGGCGGGCTATCAGCAATCGCTGAAACTAGTAATTTGGCGTAAAGTGACCCTAAGTATTTTGTTTACAAGTAAGGCCCATAACATTTGCCTGAGTTCCCATCGACTTCTCCATTTATTACTCTTCATTTATGCTCTTTGGCCAGAGCGGAGTGTCGAATGGCGTGTAATACTGCGCGCATAAATCGAGCGACACGGTGACGAGCGCACACTTACACGCGGAATGAGAGACATCCGACGTCTGCCAGGAACACCCTAAAATTTCCTTTTAATCGTCTCCACCTACCAACGCCTTATTACATACCAGAGTTCAATATCAATTAACATTTAGCATAGTAAAACACTAGGTATCTTGGATAGTTAACACGTCAAGTATGTTGATGTGAGATATTATCGTTGGAAATGATGATTACATTCTTGTACGAGTTCTCTCGTTAAGCATCTATGCATAGAAATAGGAATAATAATTATTCCTATTTCTGTGCATCTATGTATATCATACGAATGTATTTGTAATTTGTAAGTGTATTATCCTGTGTTACCTATTTTTTCGAACTAAAGTTGATACTGGAGTGCCTATGCAAGAAAGTATAGAACTGATTTGTCCAGGTTGGAGCTAACTAGGCTAGAGGTTAGCGTATGTTGTTTTTCTGTTCGGACATATCATCATTCTTATATTGAGTCTAGAGCCCAGCTAGTCTAAAAACAGCTTGGCATTTTGGCTAAGGCGAGACAATACTTCACACCGGGACAGTTGCTCAATCTTTACTAAGCACAAGTCCGATCGTGCATGGTGTACCGTTCTCACCTTTGGGATGTTTCTACCATCGCCGCATAGTCGCTTGTTTATCGGTTTTCTATCGGTTACATTTTTTTTTTTTTCATTTTGGCGTGTGTCTGTGAGTGAGAGAGAGTGTCTATGGAACTGTATAATTTGATTCCACCTTCCTCATTTTATTATAGGACATCCAGAAACATTTAAAGGCGCCATTGATTTATGGTAGATATACCATCTACTCTACCCGAACGAAGAGATTTGAATCTTCGTTCATCATACGAACCGCCAGGGAATAGAATGACCTGCCTGAGTCTGTGTTTCCGGCTAAATATAATATGGGGGTCTTCAAATCGCGAATGAATAGGTATCTTCTGGGTAAGCGGGCTCCATCATCGAACGTATCATCACATAACATCAGGTGATATAGTGGTCAAGTGCTACCCAGTTCAATGTAAAAAAAAAACTTGTTAATGAGCAATACATAAGTCGAGTTTTTCTCCACATACCAATTTTAATACAAGCTCAATATGATGGACCCATTACAATGAACTACACACAAGAAATAAAACACTACCATGTACATATTTTTAGCAGCTGACAAACACGTACCTACTCGTAGTGCTTTGTTAATATTAATTATTTCAGTCAGTTATATTAGTTTTATTAACCATCTTCCAGCACAGAACACGTACACAAGGTATGTTAACAGAAATAGAAGATCTCGCTCTGCAGACTGCAGCGAAAGAAACAAAGAACACTGAAACTATTTCACAGCCATAACACTGAAGTTGCAGAGTATTCAAATGAAATTGCATCTTTGCCAAAACTAGCGAGAGAATGGGCCGCTCACATTAATATACAATAGCGTTTCTGACCCCTCTTGTGTCGCGGGCGCCTCTTTGTTTTTATAGGTTGTTGAATAAGCATTAACTAAGTAATTTCAGGGGCAGGTAGGTGCAAATTGAACCGCGTTTAGAAGACCTTTTATGTTTCTATAGGTGTGGAAACAGCACACGTGGCGTCACGTCATTACAGTTCCACGAATTCTAGGACAATTTTTGTGCTTTAAAGTTTGAATTTGTATGTTGTTGAATTTTAAAATCATTTCGAACGTTTTCTTTCTTTTTTAGGGTTCCGTACCCAAAGGGTAAAACGACTGACAAAAAGAATGAAAGAAATGAAAACAAAAAAAATGAAAGACTCCGCTGTCCGTCTGTCTGTCTGTCTGTCTGTCTGTCTGTCTGTCTGTCTGTCTGTCTGTCCGTCTGTCACCAGGCTGTATCTCATGAACCGTGATAGTTAGACAGTTGAAATTTTCACACATGGTGTATTTCTGTTGCCGCTATAACAACAAATACTAAAAACAGAATAAAGGTAAATATAATAGAGGGTCCCCAGGGATACAAGAAACGTGTTTTTTTCGGCATTTCACGCCATCTATGAACGCTTAGTTAAGTTATCGTCCCATAGATGGCGTTATATTGAAATGTTGATCCCTAACACCTTTGTTCGACGTTAGATGGTGTTATAATATAAGAAATAAAATTTTTATTAATTATTATTTTTTCTGGCGAAAATGATAGTGGTATTTTTTGCTCGATCTTATAAAATACTGTAGTGTGGTACGGAACCCTACGAGTGCGAGTCCGACTTGCACTTGGCCAGTTTATTATAGTCTAGCGTTTGAGCACTATCTCGCCTGCCCTAAGCGATGATGTAGTTAAAGATGGCAAATACGAACGTGACTCCTCAAAATTGTACAACCCTATTTATTTATTCGTAATATTCTTGTATAGTAATAGAAGTAGTAGAAAAAAAAGTAATAGAAACATTAGCTCGATTACACACCATTTCTAATGTACTTAAGCATTTCTTGAGTAACGAAAATCTAAGAGATTAAATCAAACTACGTAGTAATTAAGTATCAGTAATATTTTTAAGCGCGCTTCGTATTAAAAGCAGAGTGAGGCAAAGTTTGTATAAAACTGCTACTAAAAATACTTGTAAAATAGTAAAGGTGCATAAGTTGAGTTGAAAATCGTACTTTTCCAAATGAAGCTGTAAAACTCTCCAATCAAATCTGTTTACAAAGTAGCGCAAGATAGCTTCTGTGAAGTATATTCTTAATTTATTCAGAATATTTTATGAAAATGCGAATATGATTTCACACGAACTTTAAGCGATAAGCGACAGTGAGGGGAATTCCAAAGTAATTAATTTTGGGCTATAGCACAGAATAATGAATAGTACAAGCTATAGGTACCTACATTAATGTTTACATGATCATATTTAGACTAAATGTTATATTGGCGAGTATTCCCTCTCCCATAGCCCAATACATTTACGCATAACCAGTTCAAGGTAACTGCGTATCCATTACACAGGTAGATAAGTACTAGGTATTCATCAGTTCTGAGCCTACATACTGAGCTTCATAGGTCCGTATCAATAGCAGATGCAATTAGTTTGAGTGCACCGTTTTTGATGTAGTACCGGACGCCGACAGAGCCGTGTGTGGAGAGCCTGTCGGATATAAATAAATCCACTACGTTGATCGGGTATAAGAGTAGTTGATTTTAGCTTGCATATACGAGTAAATAAAGGCGAATACATACCTATCTAAAGAGCGGTGCGTGTTTCGCTGCTTAGCTGTTCCTGAAATTGTGGTTTGTATGATGATTCTGTTGTTGCTATTGTTTTGGAGCTAATACTTTTCAGGGTTCCGTATCCAACGGGTAAAACGGGACCCTATTACTAAGACTCCGCTGTCCGTCTGTCTGTCTGTCTGTCTGTCCGTCTGTCACCAGGCTGTATCTCATGAACGGTGATAGTTAGACAGTTGAAATTTTCACACATGATGTATTTCTGTTGCCGCTATAACAACAAATACTAAAAACAGAATAAAATTAAAAATAATAGAGGGTCCCCATACAAGAAACGTGTTTTTTTTGGCATTTCACGCCATCTATGAACGCTTAGTTAGGTAAACGACCCATAGATGGCGTTATATTGAAATAAAATATTTATTAATTATTATTTTTTGCTGGCGAAAAATGATAGTGGTATTTTTTGCTCCATCTTATAAAATACTGTAGTGTGGTAGTTGTGGTACGGAACCCTACGAGTGCGAGTCCGACTTGCACTTGGCCAGTTTATTTAATTATTACCTATGTATTCAGATAATAATTTTAAGTGCACAAATATGAAACTATATATTCAGAAAAAATCAAACCAGGGGCCTTATTCAGTATGGCCAATGAGATAACGCGTTCCTTAACGCGTCACGTTACGTTATTGAAAATTTGTATTTTGTATGCCACACGATAGATAAATTATACAAAACGCGCGCGTTACACGTCCTCATATGTCACGATATTTTGACAGCTCAAAACGCGCTCATAACCGTACCCTACCGCATTTTAATTGGCATAGAGAATACCATAACGCGGAGATAACGTAACACGGCACGGTAAGACTTTAAAATGGTCATACTGAATAAGGCCCCAGCTGGTTTTGTGTGTTGTTGAGTGTGCTCTAATATGACATTTTATAATAAATATTTTAAAGGATGTTTTCATCAATGAGTATCAGATGTTTTAATTACAGTACAGTATTCATTGGCATTCAATGGCAAGGTGTCCAGTGAAATTACAGTGAGACTCAACATCTTTACGTCTCAAGGTAAGTAAGGTAACAGGACATGCATGATTCTGAGTGCCAAAATTTTGCATACCGCTGTATCTGTAATTGGTAGACGTCATCGCTTACCATCAGGCAAGCGCCGTGCTTGTCCTGTTACCTTATATCATAAAAAAAAACATTGCTTTATACGGATAGGCATTAAAAATATTCTGTGGATAAATTTCGCATACAAAAATTATAAATAGAAATCATATTCTGTGAATAAATTTTGCATACAAAAATTATAAATAGAAATCCGTTAATTGGCGCACTGTGCTCATAAAATTTTAATTCTATTAATTAACAAGGCGCCAGTCGATCCAAGAGTAATGTCGGAATGCACAATATTTGCACGAAATCTGTCGATTGTGCACGCTGTTGATTTACGATTTCATTAGTTGCGTAACAACTGACGTGACAGAAACAACGCAAACAACTGATTGTGATGATGATTATGCAAATTTGATTCGTAGCGCAGTCAAAGTCAAAGTTAAAGTGTTTATTCTGTAAGAAGACATTATAAAATACTAGCTGGCCCGGCGAACTTCGTAACACCTAACAGACATTGAATGTCGTGTTACCTTTTAGATGAACTTAATTTAGGCTTTTATGAACATAAAATTAGCTAGTTAATAATAATATTCGCACACAAAAAAACTGCATCTTTTAACCTTCGTGATAGATCTTAAAAATTGTTTTTAGAAATATAAACTTTTTTGAAAGTTGCTTGTAAGCATAGATTTCTGAACGCACGCATATTTGACAATCAATAAATATGTCAAACAATTGCGATTACTGACAATAATTGACATTTTTTAAATCTACATGACTTGAATTCACAAAAACTTGAAGAATTTTTATACTTTACTGGCTAAATACACTAATCGTTTGGAGCCATAATTATACCAAAAAAAACGCGATAATCCGAATATTGCGTGGAGGGAAAATTAAATGGAGAAGAATTTGGCGTATACGATGAAATAGCTATAGAGATATAGCCCGTCTAAAATGATGAACACGTGATACATATGTCAGCTTTGAGATATAATTAACAACGTAATTTGGTCGGGTTATATATGACACCGGGTGAAAGCCAATAGGCGCCGCTAGAGCTGGCGGCAGAGCTGGTGGCAAACAATAAAATCGTATACGCGAGAAGGATAAAAAAAACGTTGTCCGTCTCGCTCACTCATACTAGTGATTGTATAGTTTTATCCTTCTCATATTATTATTGTTATTTTAATGTCAGATCTTTTTAATTATCCATATACGGAATATTGTAATGCTATCCACACATGGGAAGAATTTTTATACTTGACACTGGCTAAATACACTAATCGTGTGGAGCCATAATTGTACAAAAAAAGCGATAATCCAAATATTGAAATGCTATCCACACATGGCTATTTGTATTTGCATATTTGCTATGTGTGACAGGAAATTACATCTGTGGAGGGTATATTTGCGAAATTCTTCGCCTATATGCTTATTTGGTATATATAGCAAATAACGAACATGCATTACCGCACGTCTGTCGGTTTTTAAGGCACATAAAAGAAGACAAACAATATTTAGAAATATTTTCAATAAGCAATCACGAATGGCAAATAGCAATGTATGGGCAATGACCCTTTGCGGTTTACCGTATCGACGGGATAAACAATTGAACATCAAATGATTGGCAGTTTAGAAGCCCAGGAACATTTTGGCAAAATAACTTTTCTTATATATATTTTTTAGGTAAATTAATATTTAATATATAATTTAATTAAATTTTAATTAAATAAATATTTAATAATTTAATATTTATTATCCTATTCCTGACAAAGACGATTCCTAAAACACAAAAATCATAAAAATTAGCCGTTCATGAGTTATAAGCGTTGTAACTAACACGACTTTCTTTTATATATATAGATAAGCACTTATACTTATTACTATTTGATTTTCATTAATCTATCGACATCGTACTATGAATGAATAAAAAATAAGTTCAAAAACTAAAACCCGACTACTGAAATATCACGGGTATCCACTGAACACCACTAAGAATATGTACAAAATACGCTAAAATATTTATAAAAAGTAAGTTTTTTATATAATAAACGATACATATTGAATAGTTTGTATATAGCGATCTCAGATGAGAATATTTTCTTGTTTCCTACTTTTTAAAGCGTGATATTTCAGTAGTCGGGTTTTAGTTCTTGAACTTATTTTTTATTTCAGGTATTTTGGGGTTTTTGCATAAATGTATGCATGCATGCATACATGTCAACATACTTATATACATACATAGCGATCAACAAACACATAACCCTCCCTATTGCTTCTTGCGACGCCGCGCCGTGGGGTAAAAATTAGTTTTTCTTGACTTCGACGGGATATATCTCGCAAACGTCACGCTTGACAAAAATATGATGTACCAATCCCTACCTTCATTTTAAAATCCCTATTTAACGATACCCGATGGGGTGGGGGGAATTTTTTTTTTAAAGTTCTTAATTTCGTGCCCTCTAGAGGGCGCCACATTCAGTTTGTTGTGACGCCATATAGACTATAACCAGCAAACAAATAAGACGCGTCCAACGACACCTCATTTGTCAAATTATGATAAGTAGTTTAGAAGTTATGAGGGAACAGATGAACATACATACATACTTACATACATACCCACATACCGGTCAAAAACATAACCCTCCTTTTTGCTTCGCGGTAGTCGGGTAAAAAATAGAAAATTACACGGTACAAATGTGAATGATAGTGGATAAAAAAAAAAGTTCAAAAACTAAAACCCGACTACTGGAAGATCACACTCTAAAAAGTATGAAACAAGAAAAATATTCTCATCTGAGATCGCTATGTACAAACAATTCAATATGTATCGTGTATTATATAAACAACTTACTTTTAATAAATTTTTTATTGAATTTCATAAATATTCTTAGTGGTGCTCAGTGGATATCCGTGGTCGTATGCTACTTTGCAGAGTGTATTGTTTTGTTACGGTTACACAGCCACGACGGACGGACATACGACCACAGCTATCCTCTGAGCACCACTCAGAATATTTATGAAATACAAAAAAACAATATTTATTAAAAGTAAGTTGTTAATATATTACACGATACATACTGAAAAGTTTGTACATAGCGATCTCAGGTGAGTATATTTTCTTGTTTCATACTTTTTAAAGTGTGATCTTTCAGTAGTCTGTTTTAGTTTTTGAACTTATTTTTTATTTAAAGCACTGTGGGGTTTTTGCATAATTGTATACATGTATACATGTATACATGTTAATATAGTTACATAAATACACAGCGATCAACAAACACATAACCCTCCCAACTGCTTCTTTGCGACGCCGTGGGGTAAAAAATAGTTTTCTTGACTTCGGCGGGATATATCTCGCCAACGCTACGCCCGCCAATAAATATGAGATATGATGTACTAAACCCTATCTTCATTTTAAAATCCCTATTCAACGATACCACACACGATGGGGTGTGGTGAAATTTTTTTTTAAGTTCTTGATTTCGTGCCCTCTAGAGGGCGCCACATTCAATTTGTTGTGACGTCACATAGCTTATAACCAGCAGACAAATAAGACGCGTCCAACGACACCTCATTTGTCAAATTATGATAAGTAGTTTAGAAGTGATGAGGGAACAGATGAACATACATACAAACATACATACTTACATACATTGTCTGAAGTACTGAAACACACAGTTACATGTATGGTTGGTTTTAACCTACTTTAATTTTTTTTAAATATTCTGACGTAAACGATTGGATGACAGCTGAATGGTTCATTACTTTTTTTTTCTAATTCAAAGCGTTAGATTCTGCTTTTGCTATGTTTACTTGATAATTGGTTATGATTTATTTTATGATTTATGATTTTGACGTGTATATGTGCGTATATTTATACTGCCTACATACTGAATAAATGCTTTGATTCTTTGATTCTTGATTCATACATACATACCCACATATCGGTCAAAAACATAACCCTCCTTTTTGCTTCGCTGTAGTCGGGTAAAAAAAATATGCTCACTTTGGAACTATGTTGATGAACTTGACGTTTTACCCGACTACGGCGAAGCAAAAAGGAGGGTTATGTTAAATAACCTAAAGCATTGTAGATAATATAAGTGCTACAAGGTATGTTTGTTTGTTATCCCTCGACCGTTAAAGATCGGTCTGTTCTATTTATTCCTAAATTGCATTAGAAATTTAGATAGGAGTAGGTCATGGGCATAGGTAAAAATGTTTTTCACGGCCATGGGATTTATTTAATGAGATGGGATTTTTTTGCCACTTGCTGAATATTTTGTATCTCACTTTTTGACAAATTTGGAGAAATAATATTGAGTATAGAGTTTGTGGTGTGAATTAGAACTATGACATTTTGGTAACGCGAGATTCATAAGCAAATGCTTACTTAACTTACTTAACAGTATGTCATACATAAAATCACACAAATTTGTTATATGAAATACATTTCAACCTAATCATAACTTAATAGCAAACAGCAAACATAAATATCACACATTGCTTAAGAAAGGCTCTGGTTGCGTTACCTATTTTGGAACCCATCCAACCTAGTAATACGTTTGCGCTGGGCTTGGCAGCAAAAAGAGTCTGTTATTTGGATTAATAAATAATGTGTCTAATATTTTACACTCAGCATAAAACAAAAATAAGTCTTTCCAGTGAGTGCGCACCCCTATTATATGCGCATTTTAAATGGATATATTTTGGGGTTAAGCATGACATTTCCGCTCTTTTAGGATAGTCTCATAATATATTTTTCAGACATTACTTTTAGGGTTCTGTGGTAGCTACAAAGAACCTTTATAAATTTATCTTGTCCTTCTGTCTGTTCGTCTGATTTCTTAAAAGCGTTCTTGGTTCTTCCTATTAGATGTTAGCTCTTGTCAGGATAGGTAGTCGACATGGAGCTTAAATACACCTAAGCTTAATGTCATCCCACAAAGTTTTTTGAGAAGAGTTTACACTGATCTAGCTGCACGCACCTCCCTAGGGCTGTTCAACGTTTGTGATGAAAGCAAGCGTGGGTATCAAGCTGATGATAAGCTTCCCAGGTATGCCAAGGCCGAGAATATCTTCCATATGTTTTCCTATAATACTTTTATATCTCAAAGAATAATGTAAGATCCCACTAATTCATAACGCATACGTTTTTCTCAAGATATACAATACTTAACATAAAGCTTTTAGGCTTTAAAGCACCAACACAGCTTTATAATAACAAGCTTTCTTTACCGATAACCATCCAGCGGAACTTTAGTTGGCACTTGTCTGTGAAACTAGTAGCCTCTACAAACGGTTTACAGTTCGAAAGCTGTATTTGATCTATTTTATCTACCTTACGTTTATCTCTTGAAAACATCGAAACTATTTGCTAGCGGTAAATTGAAGATCGCAATCTAGTTCTTAGTAAAAGACTTTTGGAGCGGGCTTCCTTTATTTCCAGAAATATAATAACTAATAGCTGTAAAAAATGTTTTTTTTTTTTACTAGATAGGTAAGCGTTTGGCCACTATCTCACCTGATGTTAATTGACGATGCGATCGACGATGTAGCACGCTTACCTAGAAGATACCTGTTCACTCGCGATTTGAAGACCCCCGGGTTATAGTTACTGGGAAACACAGACACCGGCAAGGAATTCCATTCCTTGGCAGTACGTTACGTATGATAAATAATGAATCGAAACGTTTTGTGCGGGTAGATGGAATGTCCACCATAAATCGCTGGCGCACATCGGTGCGTCTGGTTGTCCGATAGAAGAAGGGGGATGGTGGGAAATGTATATTAAAAGCCCTGCTCGAATTATTTGGTAGTAGGTAGCCTTTTCATTTTCATTATATCTAATACTATAAGAATCTTTGTCCTGCCTGAGTCCTGACATACTGACTGACAGACTTAGATAGATAGTTAGATAGATAAAATTCTTTATTGTACCACCTCTTAATATATCATAACAAACAGTAGTATACAAGTTAATTACAGTGTTACAATGGGCGGCCTTATCGCTAAAAGCGTGTGTGTTTGGTAAAAAACATACCAAAATAACAAACTTAATATACTTAACCTAGTCTACATAAACAATTTTCAAACATCTACCCGCTTAAACACACACATTATATACAACTGTTATTAGTATTATTACCAATTTGTATAAATTACGTTTGATTGTGTAACTGCTGACGCAGAAAATGATTTTTTACCTGCGTTTTAAATGAATTTGGAGACTGGGCCTTTCTAATTGTTAAAGGCAAAGCATTCCACAGGCGCACAGCGCGCATTGCAAATGATCGATCATAAAATCCAGTAGAGTGACCGGGGATCTCGAGTAAAATATTCTCTGATGACCTCAAATTTAATGTGTTTGAATCCGAGAGAAAATTAAATCATTGGCGAAGATAATGGGGAGCAGAAGGAAGAAACAGTACATTATAGAAGTGAAAGGATATGTGCATCCCGGCGAAAACGAATAGGAAGCCACTTGAGTTTAGCCCGAAACTAAGACACGTGGTCATATTTTCGTAACCCAAATATAAATCTTATGCAGAAATTTTGGAGGTGCTCAAGTTTATTTAGCTGGTCCTCAGTGAGATCGAGATAACAGACGTCAGAGTAATCTAATATTATATATTGGGAGAAGTAGAGATTGTGCAAGAGTAACTTTAGTGGCAGTTGGGAGAAAATGTCGTAATCTTTTTAGTGTGCCACCTGATGCAAACATCTTGCGACTCAATGAACTGATTTGTGAACCCCATGATAGGTTACGATCTTCGATTACATCGTCGTATGATGCCCAGGTTTTTGACTTCTTTGCTATACGGAATAATGACGCCATCAAATAAAACTGGTGGAAGATTTAGCCAATCAATCTTTTTCATTAGACAGGAGCTGCCGATTATAATAACCTGCGTTTTTAAAGGATTAATTGTAAGACCTAAGTTCTAGCCCAGTCTGCAATGCGAACAAGGTTTAAATTAACAGACGATACAGCATCTGCTATTTCATTTAGTGGTGATTGAGTATATATTTGATTGAGTATATATTTTGTAGTATATATTTGTGTTGTATATATTTGTATATATGTGTAAATTGTAATGTCCGTCTGTCTGTCTGTCCGAGGTTTTGCTAAGAGACCGTTAATACTAGAAAGCTGTAATTTTGTGGGGGTATGTATATCAATTACGCCGACAAAATGCTGAAATAAAATTTTGAAAAATATTTTCTTAGGGTAGCTCTCCTATATGAGAAGTGGGAATGATTTTTTTTTTCATCGTCTACCCCATTGTGTGGGGTATCGTTGCATAGGTCTTTTAAATTGATTTAAGAGTTGCTAATATAATTTTTCAATTGAATGCTCCATTTACGAACTTTAAAGTGCAAATTTTTGTTTCATAGGGCGTCTCCCCCGCCTAAAAGCTAAACTGCTGGGTTTAAAAACCTGGAAAAATTCGTGATAATAGTGCATTCATGAATTTTAAAGCAAAACTATAGCGGTTAAGATAACTTTATTAGTTAGGCAGTAATAGTTGTTGAACTTGGGTGTTGGATAATTTTGTACCAAATACAAAATCCTTACAATAAATCCTTTAAAGTGACAAAGACGGAGTACCTAGTTGCTTGTTTATAACGGGTAAAGACTTGCATTGAATAACAGGCTACTACGGAACCCTACACTGCGCGTGGCCCGACACGCACTTGGCCGGTTATTTAATGTTTACAAGCACTAAGTAGTCGTTTATTTAAGTGAGATGGTGATTATTCGCTTCTGAAGCTGGCAGTTTCTCCAAACACACCGTGCAAAAATCGGAGTCACTAAAACTACGACCAATTCCGCTGGCCGAGCGCACCAATCAACGAACGTTTTTCCATCGATTTACATGTCGGCGTCCCTGTATCGTGTAGATTGATTGCGTTTCAGGCGTCATCGTATAGAAAATATTGCGAATGCGTAATTGGATATGCGAATACGCGTCGCTCGCACCCGTCGTGCCGTTGACGCGCTTGACAAATAATATGACGGACGATGAATGCTTGCTATTGGCTAAATGCAATTTCATATGCGAAGCACTATCGAATATAAGTTATTTTTCAAAAAAAATAAAACCGACTTCATAATCACATACAGGCACTCAAAAGCGAAAAATAAATTACTTAAAATTATTATAAGCGCTACCCACTTATCTATTTGAAGTCGGTGCCAGCCAAGTCTAATAGGTAGTAGATAGATAATACCTACATGTATCTACCTACTTACTAACCTACATGTACCTACTTACTACTACTACATACATAGTATCTATCTACTATCCAATAGACTTGGCTGGCACCGACTTCAAATAGATAAGTGGGTAGCGCTTATAATAATTTTAAGTAATTTATTTTTCGCTTTTGAGTGCCTGTTTGTGATTATGAAGTCGGTTTTATTTATTTTGAAAAATAACTTATTTTACCCTTTTTAGTGCATAACAAGTTTAAATTAAATTACATGCATCTATTACATTTGGTGTCTGGGCCGTTATACACTGACGGATATATACTTTTTGAAAATTTCAAGTATATACCTATAACGGTTAAGAAGATACAGATCTGTAAAGTGCGCACATATGTATAGACACACGGACGGACGGACGGACGGACGGACGAACGGACAACAAAGTCTCAGAAAGTGTTCATTTGGTACCCTTTGGGTTCGGAACCCTAAAAAAATTGACTTTAAATGCCTTGCTAAAGTGAAAATATTCACTAGTAATAATTATGTCATCAAGGTATCAAAGGACAATGTCCAAATTGTCCCTGTGCAATTAAAGCATCTGACACACACGATAATTAATTGTCTATTTTATTACAATAATTGCAAATACTTTTATAACACGGACTAGTTGTATTCCAAAATGAATATAAAAAAGTATTATTTGCGATTATTAACATTACTTGCCGCCATATGGCCAACAGAGTACTGAATCACTCTACTACGTTATAAGAGGCACTTCCCTATATTGTTGAAACCCGAATTATGAAAGCACTGTGTAGCCAACCTAACAACGGAAAGTATTATTTACGTAGTAACTATTATATAATCTGTGGTATTATGCTTATACATTTTTTTTGCAGTGTTGGTTGGTACAAAGTACGTTCATAATTCTGAGTTATTTAATAATGTATGCAGTGTCGCGGGACTGAAATGGCCGCCATCTTCGGCAAACGTCATGTCATGTCAAAAAATCTTAGGTATGTTTAAAAAAGTTTGCACCCTAACAAGACTTTTCCCGGTAGAACATTCCTGTGAAGACAAATTATTTATATTTATATATAATTATTTATTATAATTATTAATATATAATTATTTATTGAGGGCCCGGTGGCGTAATTGGGAGAACAGTCGGCTTTGATGCCGTGGTACCGAGTTCAAACCGCCGTGCACCAATGAATTTTTCCATCGAAAAATATATGTGCGCTTCTCACAGTTGCCCTCCGGTAAAGAAAAACATCGTTAAGAAACCAACAACCTCCGCATGGTGGTAGGACATATCTAGTGTCCGCCTGGCCAGCTACCACCCTCAAGTTAGAAAATCTGTCGCCAAACATCTTATGTGTTCAGGCAGCTATCCTTGAGAGCCAGTTCCCATTCTAGTCCATTTCTCTATCTTCGACCGCATCATCACTTAGCAACAGGTAAGATAGTGGTCAAACGCTAGCCTATAAGATATTAAAAAAAAAAAAAAATTATCCCCACCTTTATTTCTATCTCGCTCACAGTTACCGTAAGAATATCTGTCAAAAACCAAAATCAACGAGAAGAAAGATGTAAAAACATTATTCAAGGTCATATTTTTTAGTCTTCAAAAGTATATCCAATAGCAACCTCCTTTGTGTATAATCTTCTTGGGACTCTTCTACTAAAACCAGTACATTCTCCTATGTTTGAGGCATTTATCTCCATATCTCTGGAGATACTTATCAGATCTCGATAAAATTAAAATGGGACCACCTCGGAAACGTATCCTACCTATTAAAAAAAGAATCATTTGGAATAAGAATTACTCTTACCGAACGATGTTTGAAATGTGAAATACATTTAAGTTACGAGCCGTTGCGAAGTGGTCTTGGCCATCCTGTATGTAACTTTGGTGTACAGAATCGATCAAGTTTACTTATAACTGTTATTTAAAATGTATGTTTTGTACGCTGTAATATGCACCTTATAAATAAATAAATAAATCCTTGAGGGAGAAGTCAGCCATAATTCATGATCGCCTCTTTAAACTACTCTAAAATTAGAGCTTCTTTACACACTAGAAACGGTACTGTTTTATAGATTACATACATGTGTTTAGTCGACGAGTAGTCCATCACTAGTATTAATCCTTCAACAAAAGCACAGAATAATGAATAGTACAAGACAAAAGTAAGTGATCAATGGTAACCCTACCATTGATCACTTACTTTTGTCGTGGTTTACCTTTAAATACTTTTAAATAGAAATATAATATTAATAATGTTTTCTCAACTACGTGAACAATGTTGATTTAAGACAAATTGAAGTAAAGTTTTAAATAGCTTAACGGTGTAGCGCATTACAGGCATGGCTGAGACCAGCTGCCAAAAGATTCGTGATAACGAAAACGAAGAAGATATCTTAACTAGTAGTAAATATTTAACACGTTACTCGAACAACATGAGAGGTCCTTAAAATAAAAGCCAAAATAGCAACACCTATTTGGACTATTATCTACCCCGTGTATAAGTTTCATGCTATTCTCACAGCCTTTACAAAAATAGTTTTCCATTTGGCTAAGGTGAGAGACGATTGAATCGAATATTCGACTTGCGGAAACGCGATCCCACTTCGGCGAGGCTTTTGGCTCTATTCTTGACTTTGGATTCAATTGTGAGTTTAGTTCTGTTAGTTGTGTGTGTATTGCTTAGATAACTTAAATGCTATTTAACAGCGATATCATCAGGTGCACAGGATTCCAGTAATACTTATAAAATTAAGCATCTACTTAGTTGTTTGAAGTAGCGAATCAGTTTTATAAAAATACTAGCTGTTACCCGCGGCTTCGCCCGCGTTATTGTGTCTTTATGACCTTTGAGGTGTAGATCGATGATCTCTTAGCCCAAGTCACCATAGATGACCCCAAAGTCGAACTCAATATCCTCTATTGTTAAAGTCATTAATCATTTTGGTTAGGTATACGAAGTTGTGCTGTTTAATTGTTTGACTCAACACAAAAGTTCGTGAAACATTTCTTACAAAGAAATTACGGTAAATAGCTGCGCGAGCGAACATTTTTTATGACTTTTAATGACCCTGACAGTTTTATAACCTAACAATCAAGTCACTGTAGATGACTCTTAGGTCAAACTCGATATCGTCTATTGTTAAAGTCATTCATCATTACTTGGTAAACCTAACCAAGGTTTACCAAGTTTTGCTGTTTAACTATTTGAGTCAGTCTAATGTATGAGGCTGTTAAAACACGCTATTATATATATGCTATATAGCGTTATTTTTTATGACCCTGACAGTTTTTATGACCTACTATGTCCACACCGATAACCCTAGGGTTTAACGTGATATCCACTTATTTTAAGGTCAATAATCATTATGATTATTGAAGGTTGAACAGTTTAAAATTATAAACTCGTTTTGATGCATGTGGCTATTAAAATACAAAAAATGATGAAATATTACCTACAAAGTAGATAAAACAAATGCTTGCGCGAGCGAAACGATGGTGAAAAATGTTGACTTTTTATGACCCTGACAGTTTTTATGACCACCTAAGTCAACACCGATACCACAAAACCGAAATTTTTTTACGACCTTTTATGACCCTAACAGCTTTTATGACCTACTAAGTCAACACCGATAACCCTAAGGTTAAACTTGATATCCACTTATTTTAAGGTTAATAACCTTTATCATTATTGAAGGTTGTACTGTTTCAATCTATGACTCGTTTTGATGCATGTGGCAATTAAAATACAAAGTTGCTGATTTTTTTTCTACAAAGAAGATATAACAAATGCTTGCGCGAGCACAGCGGGCGCTAACAAAGCGCGAGCGTAGCGAGCGCGAAAAATTTTTACGGATTTTTATGACCCTGACGTATAAAGTTATGACGTAATAAGTCAACACTGATGACACAAAGGTTAAACTTGATATCCACTTATTGTTATGTTAATAATCATTATGATTATTGATGTTTGTACTGTTTTAATTTATAAACTCGTTTTGATGCATGTGGCTATTAAAATACAAAAGTTGCTGAAATGTTTTCTACAAATTAGATATAACAAATGCTCGCTACAACTGCGCGAGCGAAGCGAGCGCGAAATTTTTTTACTACTTTTTATGACCCTGACAGTTTTAATGACCTCCTAAGTCAACACCGATAAAACAAAGGTTAAACTTCATATCCACTTATTATAAGGTTAACAACAATAATGATTATTGAAGGTTGTACTGTTTTAATTTATGACTCGTTTTGATGCATGCGGTTATTTATATATAAAATTTTCTGATATATTACCAACAGAGAAGATAAAACAAACAGCGAAGCGAGCGCGAAAATTTTTTACGACCTTTTATGACCCTGACAGCTTTTATGACCTATTAAGTCAACACTGATAACACTAAGGTTAAACTTGATATCCACTTATTTTAAGGTTAATAATATTTATCATTATGGAAGGTTGTACTGTTTCAATTTATGACTCGTTTTGATGCATGTGGCTATTAAAATACAAAAATTGCTGAAATGTATTCTACAAAGTAGATATAACAAATCTTGCGCTAACACAGCGGGCGCTGTCACTGCGCAAGCGAAGCGAGCGCAAAAATTTTTTATGACCCAGACAGTGTTTATGACCTAATAAGACCAACACTGATGACACAAAGGTTAAACTTTATATACATTTATTTTAATGTTATTAATCATTATGATTATTGAAGGTTGTAATGTTTCAAATTATAAACTTGAAATTTTGTACGGCTTTTAATGACCCTGACAGTTTTAGTTTTGATGACCTACTAAGTCAAAACCTATGACCCTAAGGTTAAATGTGGCTGTTAACACGAATGTTTCTGAAATACTTCCCACAAAGCAGATAAAACACGTTGGGCAAGCAAAGCTATCTTGTAAATTTTGATGACTTTTAATGACCCTGACAGTTTTATGGCCTAATTAGGATACATATTAAGTTTAGTCATTATAGATGGACCTAAGGTCAAACTTTTATGATTATGCAAACTCTATGTAAAGTTAACAATAAATAAAGGCACCCACACTTAATTGCCGAAAAAAGTATTCCTTACCCTTTTATGCCCTATTTAATTTCTTTGTACAAAATTTCATATGAATCGGTCAAGCCGTATGGCCGAAAAGAGGCCACACATTCACAAAATTCATAATATAAATCTAGACACCCGAAATTGCCGGCCGAAAAAGTATTCGTTGTCCTTCTATGTCTTATTGACTGTCTGTGTACAAAATGTCAGTTAAAAAGGTTAACCCGTTTGACCGAGAGTAGGCCACACATTTGCAAATCTGGGCACCTAGACTCGACAGCCGGAAAAAAAGTATCCGATATCCTATTCTTTCCTATGAACTGTCTTTATACAACATTTCAGGCAAATCGGTCAAGCCGTTTATTCGATAAGAGGTCTTATATTTACAAAATTCAATTTAAAATATCTGGACCCGCTGACTCGACAACCAGAAAAAAAGTATCCTGTATCCTATTCTGTCCTATGACATGTATTCATACAAAATTTCAGGCAAATCGATCAAGCCGTTTATTCGAGAAGAAGTCTTATATTTACAAAATTCAGTTAAAAATATTTGGAGGCCCTGACTCGACAGCCAGAAAAAATGTGTCCTATATCTTATTCTACCCTATGAACTGTCTATATACAACATTTCAGGCAAATCGGTCAAGCCGTTTATTCGAGAAAAGGTTTTATATTTACAAAATTTAATTTAAAATATCTGGACCCCCTGACTCGACAGCCAAAAAAAAAGTATCCTAAATCCTATTCTGCTTTAAGACATGTATTCATACTAAATTTCTGGCAAATCGGTTAAGCCGTTTATTTGAGAAGAAGTCTTATATTTACAAAATTCAATTAAAAATATTTGGACCTCCTGACTCGACAGCCAGAAAAAAAGTATTCTATATCCTATTCTACCCTATGAACTGTCTGTATACAACATTGCAGGCAAATCGGTCAAGCCGTTTATTCGATGAGAGGTTTTATATTTACAAAATTCAATTTAAAATATCCGGACCCCCTGACTCGACAGCCAGAAAAAAAGTATCCTATATCCTATTCTGCCCTATGACATGTATTCATACAACATTTCAGGCAAATCGGTTAAGCCGTTTATTTGAGAAGTAGTCTTATATTTACAAAATTAAATTTAAAATATCTGGACCCCCTGACTCGACAGCCAGAAAAAAAAATATCCTATATCCTATTCTGCCCTATGTACTATCTTTGTACAAAATTTCAGCCAAATCCGTCAAGCCGTTTGACCGTGAAGAAGTCCCAAACAAACAAACAAACAAACAAACAAACAAATAAACAAACTGACTTTCGCATTTATAATACACTAGCTGTTACCCGCGGCTTCGCCCGCGTTATTTGAGTCTTTATAACCTTTGAGGTCAAGATCGATGATCTCTTAGGCCAAGTCACCATAGATGACCCTAAAGTCGAACTCAATATCCTCTATTGTTAAAGTCATTAATCATTTTGATTAGGTATACGAAGTTGTGCTGTTTAAATGTTTGACTCAACACAAATGTTCCTGAAACATTACTTACAAAGAAAATAAGGTAAATAGCTGCGCGAGCGCAGCGAGAGCTATCATAGCGCGAGTGAACATTTTTTATGACCCTGACAAATTTACGACCTACTAATCAACTCACTATAGATGACTCTTAGGTGGAACTCGATATCGTCTATTGTTAAAGTCATTAATAATTACTTGGTAAACCTAACCAAGGTTTACCATGTTTTGCTGTTTGAGTCAGTCTAATGTATGAGGCAGTTGAAACACGCTATTATACGCTATATAGCGTTATTACTGCGAAAAATTTTTACGACTTTTTATGACCCTGACAGTTTTTATGACCTACTAAATCAACACCGATGACACTCAGGTAAAACGTGATATCCACTTATTTTAAGGTTAATAATCATTATGATAATTGAAGGTTGTACTGTTTAAATGTATAACACGTTTTGATGCATGTGGTTATTAATATGCAAAAGTTGCTGAAATATTACCTACAAAGTTGATAAAATAAATGCTTGTGCGAGCGTAGCGAGCGCTATCACAGCGCGAGCGAAGCGAGCGCGAAAATTTTATACGACTTTTTATGACCCTGGCAGTTTTTATGACATACTAAGTCAACACCGATGACATAAGGGTTCAATTTGATATCCACTTAATTTAAAGTTAATAATCATTATGATTATTGAAGGTTGTTCTGTTTCAATGTATGATGCGTTTTGATGCATGTGGCTATTAAAATTCAAAAGTTGACGAAATATTTCCTACAAAGTAGATAAAATAAATGCTTGCGCGAGCGTAGCGAGCGCGAAAATTTTATACGACTTTTTATGACCCTGGCAGTTTTTATGACCTACTAAGTCAACACCGATGACATAAGGGTTCAATTTGATATCCACTTAATTTAAGGTTAATAATCATTATGATTATTGAAGGTTGTTCTGTTTCAATGTATGATTCGTTTTGATGCATATGGCTATTAAAATTCAAAAGTTGACGAAATATTTCCTACAAAGTAGATAAAACAAATGTTTGCGCTAGTGTCGCGAGCGTTATCACTGCGCGAGCGAAGCGAGCGCGAAAATTTTTTACGACTTTTTATGACCCTGACAGTTTTTATGACCTACTAAGTCAACACTGATGACATAAGGGTTCAATTTGATATCCATTTAATTTAAGGTTAATAATCATTATGATTATTGAAGGTTGTTCTGTTTCAATAGATGATTCGTTTTGATGCATGTGGCTATTAAAATTCAAAAGTTGACGAAATATTTCCTACAAAGTAGATAAAATAAATGCTTGCGCGAGTGTCGCGAGCGTTATCGCTGCGCGAGCGAAGCGAGCGCGAAAATTTTTTACGACTTTCTATAACCCCGGCAGTTTTTATGACCTACTAAGCCAACACCGATGACATATAAGGGTTCAATTTGATATCCACTATCCATAATGATTATTAACCTTAAATAAAGGTTAATAATCATTATGATTATTGAAGGTTGTTCTGTTTCAATGTATGATTCGTTTTGATGCATAAGGCTATTAAAATTCAAAAGTTGACGAAATATTTCCTACAAAGTAGATAAAATAAATGCTTGCGCGAGTGTCGCGAGCGTTATCGCTGCGCGAGCGAAGCGAGCGCGAAAATTTTTTACGACTTTCTATAACCCCGGCAGTTTTTATGACCTACTAAGCCAACACCGATGACATATAAGGGTTCAATTTGATATCCACTATCCATAATGATTATTAACCTTAAATAAAGGTTAATAATCATTATGATTATTGAAGGTTGTTCTGTTTCAATGTATGATTCGTTTTGATGCATAAGGCTATTAAAATTCAAAAGTTGACGAAATATTTCCTACAAAGTAGATAAAATAAATGCTTGTGCGAGTGTCGCGAGCGTTATCAATGCGCAAGCGAAGCGAGCGCGAAAATTTTTATGACCTACTAAGTCAACACTGATGACACTCAGGTTAAAGTCGATAATCACTTATTTCAAGGTTAATAATAATTATGATTATTGAAGAATGTACAGTATTAATTTATGACTCGTTTTGATGCATGTGGTTATTAATATACAAAAGTTGCTGAATTATTACCTTCAAAGTTGATAAAATAAATGCTTGCGCAAGCGTAGCGAGCGCTATCACTGCGCGAGCGAAGCGAGTGCGGATATTTTTTACGACTTTTTATGGCCCTGACAGTTTTTATGACCTACTAAGTCAACACCGATGACATTAAGGTTAAACGTGATATCCACTTATTTTAATAATCATTATGATTATAGAAGGTTGTACTGTTATAATTTATGACTCGTTTTGATGCATGTGGCTATTAAAATACAAAAGTTTCTGAAATATGGCATTTAAAGTAGATAAAATAAATAATTGCGCGTGCTTCGCAAGCGCAAAAAATTTATACGACTTTTTATGACCCTGACAGTTTTTATGACCTACTAAGTCAACACCGATGACATAAGGGTTCAATTTGATATCCATTTAATTTAAGGTTAATAATCATTATGATTATTGAAGGTTGTTCTGTTTCAATAGATGATTCGTTTTGATGCATGTGGCTATTAAAATTCAAAAGTTGACGAAATATTTCCTACAAAGTAGATAAAATAAATGCTTGCGCGAGTGTCGCGAGCGTTATCGCTGCGCGAGCGAAGCGAGCGCGAAAATTTTTTACGACTTTCTATAACCCCGGCAGTTTTTATGACCTACAAAGCCAACACTGATGACATATAAGGGTTCAATTTGATATCCACTATCCATAATGATTATTAACCTTAAATTAAGGTTAATAATCATTATGATTATTGAAGGTTGTTCTGTTTCAATGTATGATTCGTTTTGATGCATAAGGCTATTAAAATTCAAAAGTTGACGAAATATTTCCTACAAAGTAGATAAAATAAATGCTTGTGCGAGTGTTGCGAGCGTTATCAATGCGCAAGCGAAGCGAGCGCGAAAATTTTTATGACCTACTAAGTCAACACTGATGACACTCAGGTTAAAGTCGATAAACACTTATTTCAAGGTTAATAATAATTATGATTATTGAAGAATGTACAGTATTAATTTATGACTCGTTTTGATGCATGTGGTTATTAATATACAAAAGTTGCTGAATTATTACCTTCAAAGTTGATAAAATAAATGCTTGCGCAAGCGTAGCGAGCGCTATCACTGCGCGAGCGAAGCGAGCGCGGATATTTTTTACGACTTTTTATGGCCCTGACAGTTTTTATGACCTACTAAGTCAACACCGATGACATTAAGGTTAAACGTGATATCCACTTATTTTAATAATCATTATGATTATAGAAGGTTGTACTGTTATAATTTATGACTCGTTTTGATGCATGTGGCTATTAAAATACAAAAGTTTCTGAAATATTGCATTTAAAGTAGATAAAATAAATAATTGCGCGTGCTTCGCAATCGCAAAAAATTTTTTCGACTTTTTATGACCCAGACAGTTTTTATGACCTACTAAGTCAACACCGATGACATTAGGGTTAAATTTGATATCCACTTAATTTAAGGTTAATAATCATTATGATTATTGAAGGTTCTTCTGTTTCAATTTATGACTTGTTTTGATGCAAGTGGCTATTAAAATTCAAAAGTTGACGAAATATTTTCTACAAAGTAGATAAAACAAATGCTTGCGCGAGCGCAGAGAGTGCTATCTATAACTAAGCGAGAGAAGTGAGCACGAAAAAATTTTACGTGTTTTAATGACCCTGACAGGTTTTATGACTTACTAAGTCAACACAAATTACCCTAATGCTGTTAAAACACGAAAGTTTTTGAAATACTTCCCACAAAGCAGATAAACACGTTGGGCAAGCAAAGCTAGCGCGTAAATTTTGATGACTTCTAATGATCCTGACAGTTTTATGGCCTAATCAAGACACTTATTACGTCATTATAGACGAACCTAAGGTCAAACTTTTATGATTATGTTAACTCTATGTAAAGTTAACAAAATATAGATGCACCTCACTTAACTGCCGAAAAAAAAAGTATTCTTTGCCCTTTTATGCCCTATTAAATGTCTTTGTACAATATGTCATGTGAATCGGTCAATCCTTTTGGCCGAAAAAAGGCCAAACGTATACAAAATTCAACAATAAAAAACTGACAACCGGACTCGATGGTAAAAAAAGGAACCAATGTGCTCGGATAATAGACTCTACTCTTGGTCTATGTCTTATTGACTGTCTCTGTACAATTTTAGCTCAATCGGTCAACTCGTTTAACCGAGAAGAGGTAACACGTTTAAAAAGTTCAATAAAAAAAATTAGTTACCCAAACTCAACTGTTAAAAAAATATCCTTTGTCGTTCTATGCCCTATTAACTGTATTTGTACAAAATTTGAGCTGAATCGGTCAAAACGATTGCCGCTAAGAGGCAACACATTATTCCATCATAAAATTATGGACACCCGAAATTGCCAGCCAAAAAAAAAAAGTATCCTATGTCTTATTGACCGTCTGTGCACAAAATTTCAGCTGAAATGGTTGACCCGTTTGACTGACAGGAGGCCACACATTTACAAAATTCAATAAAAAAAATCTGGACCCCTGGACTCGACTGCCAGAAAAAAAGTATCCTATGTGCTTCTATGCCATATGAGCTGTATATGTAGAAAATTTCAGCCGTATCGGTCAAGCCGTTTAGCTGATAAGTGGCCACACATCCCCAAAATTCAATAAAAAAAATCTGGACACCCAGACTCGATAGCCAAAAAAAAGTATCCTATATCCTATTCTGCCTTATGAACTGTCTTTATACAACATGTCAGGCAAATTGGTCAAGCCGTTTATTCGAGAAGAGGTCTTATATTTACAAAATTAAATTAAAAATTTTTGGGCCCCCTGACTCGATAGCCAGAAAAAAAATATTCTATATCCTATTCTGCCCTATGAACTGTCTTTACACAACATGTCAGGCAAATCGGTCAAGCCGTTTATTCGAGAAGATGTCTTTTATTTACAAAATTCCGTTAAAAATATTTGGACCCCCTGACTTGATAGCCAGAAAAAAGTTTTCTATATCCTATTCTGTCCTATAAACTGTCTTTATACAACATGTCAGGAAAATCGATCAAGCCGTTTATTCGAGAAGACGTCATATATTTCAATTAAAAATATTTGGACTCCCTGACTCGATAGCCAGAAAAAAAGTATTCTATGTCATATTCTGCCCTATGAGCTGTCTTTACACAATATGTCAGACAAATCGGTCAAGCCGTTTATTCAAGAAGAAGTCTCATATTTACAAAATTCAATTAAAAATATCTGGACCCCCTGACTCGATAGCCAAAAAAAAAGTATCCTATATCCTATTCTGCCCTATGTACTATCTTTGTACAAAATTTCAGCCAAATCGGTCAAGCCGTTTGACCGTGAAGAAGTCCCAAACAAACAAACAAACAAACAAACAAACAAATAAACAAACTGACTTTCGCATTTATAATATTGGTGTTGATGGGGTGTTGATGGTGTTGATGGTGTTGAAGGTGTTGAATGGTGTTGATGAATGGTGTTGATTGGTGTTGATTGGTGTTGATTGGTGTTGATGATTTGATGATTGTTGATGATTGTTGATGATTGATTAATAATAAGTAATATTAGAAATTATACAAAAAATAAGAAAGTATTAAAGTATTTGATAAAAAGGACGGTATTTATTTGTGGATATTTTGGCACGAAAATAGAAAACTGGACAGATAGGTATTTGATAAAGCATGAAATCACGTTCAACCAATCCAGACTAATATTATAAAGAGAAAACGTTTTCAAACGAGTTCCACTTTTGAGATGATTAAATACGAAGCAAGTGCATCAGTTTCAATATCGCGGAAAATATCGTTTCGTAATCGGAAAATGTTTTACATATATATATTTTTTTTATTTTTTTTTATTTATATTTTATGAGATCCTGCAGGATCTCAAACATTTTTAGGCAATATTTAAAGGAGAGCTATTAAAATCTACGCTAGCGCCATCTCTGGGTTTGATTTATCCTTACTTTATAATGCGAAAGTAACTGTGTCTGTCTGTCTGTCTGTCTGTCCCGCTTTCACGCCAAAACTACTGAACCGATTTAAATGAATTTTGGTACACAGATAGTCTAGAGGGTACGTGAGGGGAAGAGGAGAGTGAATGGGGAGGGAAGGGGAGTGGAAGGGGAGGTTAGGGTGAGTGGAGGGGAGTGTACGGGGAGTAGTGGGGGAGGGGAGGTGAGCTGAAATGGAGGTGGAGGGGATGGGGAGTTGGAGGGCATGTGGAAGTGAGGGGAAGAGGGACGGAAGGGGAGTAGAGGGGGAGGTTAGGGTGAGTGGAGGGGAGTGTAAGGTAGGGGGAGTAGTGGGGGAGGGGAGATGAGCTGAAAGGGGAGGTGGAGGGGATGGGGAGTTGGAGGGGATGTGGAAGTGAGGGGAAGGGGGTGGGAAGGGGAAAGGGGAGTTGAGGGGGAGGGGCAGTGGAGAGGGAGGATAATATGATATTCAAAGCTTGTGAGGGGGATGGGGGAGTGGAGGGGGAGCGTAGAGGTAGTAGAGAGGGAGGATAGGGGGAGGGGAGGGGAGGAGAGAGGAGTGGCGGGGAGCGGAGAGGAGCGGAGGAGAGGGGAGGGGAAGGGAGGGGAGGGGAGGGTAGGGTTTGTGAGGGGAAGGGGAGGGGAGGGGAAGGGGAAGTAAGGGGAAGGGGAGGGCAAGTGACGGGAGGGAGAAGGAGTGATTAGCGTGCCGTGGTGCGGTGCGGTGTAGTTGGGATACGTATGTGTTATATTAGTTAATGCTACCCAAAGTCACTATTCACTATTCCACGCGGACGAAGTCGCGGGCACAGCTAGTCCTGAATATATTTTACACTATTCTCTACATATGTAATAAAGAAACGGAGAACTTTCTTTCGCTCTTGATTTTCAACCGATTTTAAAAAGGTGGTTCTCATGTTATTTTTCTCTGTATGTTTTTTTTGTATGTATGTTACGTGATTACTCAGTCAATTGTGAACCGATTTGAATAATTCTTTATTTAATTGGTAGGGTACACTTCCGAGGTAGTCCTATCGTAATTTCATCGAGATCTGATTAGTATCTCCAGAGATATGACGATAAACGTTTCAAACTTGCTACTGAAATTGACTCGCGGGGCATGGAAGTCGGTTGTTATAGTTTTTAAACTATCTTAATTTTTTAATGTTGATTATGGTGATTTCAAATTGAAGACATATATAGTTACTAATGACATACCTAAGCGATCACCTTTTTTTGCAGTTTTGCCATAATCTCACTATTATTGATATATTTTTCATTGCAAAATCACTACATGTTAGTAATTATTAAAACTTTAGTATTGCTATTAACATGAATGGCAAACATTTTAAAGCTATTTTGTAAAGCCAAAATCATACAATAGTAAAATTTTCACATGCCCTAAGTGAATTCAATATCAAAAACACGTAAAATAAACAAATGCAAGCTGGTCGAACCGTCCCAGTTCCAGAGTTTTTTTGCAAGGCCCTTTATCGTAGACACTTTCCACGGCCACGGTGACAGCGTTTGTCCACAGCAACGGCACCGGGACGTCACCGGTAACAAAATGCCGGCGCCGAAGTAGCGGTACATATGTATGTATGGCAGCTTGTCCACAGCATGATCGGCACCGGGCGACGTCATCCCGACCGCCGATATTTCGAGTAGATCGGCGCGACTGCTAGAAACCGGCCAGAGATTTTGACGGGCCGATGTGCCGGCATTGGCTCGCAATACAAAACACGTTTGATCTTGTCCACACACTGCCGGCGCCTGGCGCCGTTCGATAGGTTATTGTTTTTTTTATCTGAGGTTGTTTGTTTTATTTCTATGGAAACGCATCTACCACGCATGCGGCATGACAGCTAGAAGAAACAAAACCACCGGCATCAGTGGCGGTGGACAAACGATCGCCGGCACATCATTTTCAAACCAGCCCAAAATAATCTCATTGCCGGTGACGTCCCGGTGCCGTTGCTGTGGAAAAACGCTCTGAGTAGTTGAATAGTGCTCCACGGTTTATTTTTCAAGCTCGCACAGTAAAATGTTTTGAAAGGACCGATTTCACTTTGCGTCTGCGTCGTCCCCAACCCGCATGTCTCCATTGTGAAAGCAACTACAATCGCTCTCGTACCTACATTATTGTTTCGAATACGAACCCGCCTTCTTTTTATTCGAGTCTCCGTGAAAAACCGTATCTTTACACGGTTGAGTTATGGTGATGAAATTAAAACGGGAGCTTTTAGTCGAACGTTTTGTTTCCGTCCGCTGCGGCACTACATCCATACTTTTATGGAGATTATTATTTTTATGATCCTTTTCATCTTGAGAATGGATGGGAGTAATTTCGCGCTTGAGAGATACATTTTTCAGATTTGAATAAAACTCCTATTGTTATTAATACAAAGTGTTATCGCCGGATTATCGTTTATTTGCTTGAGTTTTATTTTCCGGATTAAAGGTGGTGAGATATAACCGATTAAAGTGAAATATGTTTGAGGAAACTCCATTTTTACGAAAAATAGAATATTATTTCTACATAAAAAATGTTACGAGATGAAATTATGCAATATTTAAAGAAGAAATGAATACGCTCTGTAAATAGAAAAAACACAATGATTAACTGTAAGCTAACGTAGAAAGGTACTGGGTACAAGCGTAATATGCGAGAAGCCTTTTCTAGCAATGTTTTCATAACCTGTATGTGATCACATAGGTTTTTAAAGATGACAATAAAATAAAACTGGCCAAGTGCAAGTCGGACTTGCACTTACAGGGTTCCGTACATCCGTACCACACTACAGTATTTTATAAGATCGAGCAAAAACTACCAATATCATTTTTCGCCAGCAAAAAATTATTTAATTAAAACAGAGTTGTGAGCCGCGTGCTTATTTCTTATCATCATCATCATCATTAGCCTATCTTGTCTGATAACTCCATCTAACGTCTAATCCTAAAAACTATCTAAGTGAAAGTTAACACAAAGGTGTAAGGGATCGGCATTTCAATATAACACCATCTATGGATCTAGGACGTTTACCTGAGCGTTCATAGATGGCGTTATATTGAAATGCCTTAAAAAAAACACGTTTCTTGTATGGGGACCCTCTATAATTTCAAACTTTATTCTGTATTTAGTATTTGTTGTTATAGCGACAACAAAAATACATCATCTGTGAAAATTTCAACTATCTAACTATCCCAATTCATGAGATACAGCCTGTTGACAGACGGACAGACAGACAAATAGACAGACAGACAGACATACAGACAGACGGACACCGGAGTCTTAGTAATAGGGTCCCGTTTTACCCTTTGGGTACAGAACCCTAAAAACAGATAGATTTTTGTAGACATAAAACTACTTATCTAAATAGCACCATCAAAAGTGCAATAATAACATCAGCAAATTCTGATAATACGCAGAAAATGTATTGTACAATGGCGAGTCACGGTTCAGAGACGGTCGTCATATCCATCCAGAATCAACTGTGCTCATGTCATGTTTATGACGTGTGTTTACACGTCATAGATCAATGAGCCTGGTTTGACGACGAACATTTTTTTAAATATGATTATTTTATACACAAATGTTATAGAGGTAAAGGACTTTTTCCCGGATTAAGTTCCCATTCTAGGCCTAGCGTGCCATCACTTACCAACTGGTGAGATAGTAATCAAACGCTAGCCTACAAGATATAAATAAAACATTAAATTAAAAAATCAAAAAACCCGACTGCGCAAAAAGTGAAGTGTTAAAAAACGAACTGAAAAGAAAAAAACAAGTAAGTCTAGTAGTTTAGACTTCTGTTTAGGGATATCAAAAAACTATACCATTTAAATTCTTTCTCGGTCGATACACTCATAAAATAAATTATACTTTGTTATATGGAATGTAGAGACTTTAACAGTCGGGACACATTAATGGCTTAACGAATGGGGATTAATGTGTCCCGACTGTTAAAGTCTCTTTATATTCCATATAACAATGTATAATTTATTTTATCAGTGTATCGACCGAGAAAGAATTTAAATGGTATAGTTTTTTGATATTCCTAAACAGAAGTCTAAACTACTAGACTTACTTGTTTTTTTCTTTTCAGTTCGTTTTTTAACACTTCACTTTTTGCGCAGTCGGGTTTTTTGATTTTTTAATTTAATGTTTTATTTTCCACTTTTTAGTTAAGTAAAGGACGGCAAATTCCGTAATCTTCTCATTTCATTTAGAGTGTTGATGTCATGTGGATTATTGAGTAGTTTCTGGGGATCTAAACTACTTATTACTAGTCCATCTAAAGATCTAACCCGGCTCAATGCTACATAGGCTTGACCTTTCGCAAAAATGCGTGAACTAAAAGGAAGCGACTATACCAAAAGGAAGAGGTTGTTTGTTACCTCAGAACTCCATCAATTCTTAACCGATTTGGAAAATTCTTTTCTTGTTTGAGTTAATATGATTTTCGTTTGGTCTCATTGTAATTTTATTGAGATCTGATAAGTAACTTCAGAGATAAGCACCGCAAACTTGTTACTGAAAGTGACTAACGCGGCATGTAAAATCGTTTTTTTTTCGATTTGTACGATCATAAATTATTTGTTATAAATATTTTGAATCTCCATTTTAAGACCTTTAATTCGATACCCCACTCGATAGGTTTTGAAAAAAAAAATTTTTTTGAACCCCAAATTTTGGCGTCTGAATTCCGCCATTTTGAATTTTTCAATTTTTTATGTTTTCGTTGACACTCGCGCTAGCATGGCGAATCTTTTGACGTGCCAATTATCAAAATCGGCCCATGCGTTTGGTCTCTAGTGTGCCACAAAGGAACAAACATACATACATACATATATAGACTGATAAACACATTACCTCTCCTTTGCGTCGCGCAGTCGGGTAAAAAAATTAACCTCCGACGCAAATAGAACGGGTGTTATAAGATTGACGTGCGTATCTGTGTATCTGTCTGTTTGACTGTCTGTGGCATCATAGCGCCCGCCAAACTGTGCCCAAACGAACGAATCGGTTTTGATTTAGTTTTTTTAACCGACTTCAAAAAAGAAGGAGGTTTCTCAATTCGACCGTATATATGTTTTTTTTATTTTTATGTTTGTTCGCGGATAACTTTGTCGTTTATGAACCGATTTTGATTATTCTTTTTTGTTGGAAAGGAGATATCTCAAATGTGGTACCATGGTAATTTTATCGAGGTCTGATAAGTATCTCCAGAGATATGGAGATAAACACTTCAAAATTGGTACTAAAAATTAATAGCGCGGCATTGAAGTCGGTTCTTTTTAGTTTTTTAAACGATCTTATTGTTCGATAGGTGTCTTAATTGAGACCATTCTTAGCTTTGATACATCAAAATCCTATGAGATTTTTTCTTGTTGATGACGCTATGAGATTAACTTTTATAGGTCTGATCAATTCGAAATTCGGTATCGTCTTACTTCAATGACATTATAAATTCATGATAGCATTGACCTGATGCTGTGATAACTCCTGGAATCTTTAGAATACTTAACTCTTCACTATCTCAAATCTCTCTGTAGAAACAATTTTTTCTCTTGAACAATTTTCCAGGGAGGAAACGGGGGAATACATTTGTATGGAATAGTGCACCCTGCGTTCCTTCTTAACAGTTTCAATGGTGGTCGATTGAGGTAGGGTAAGATAATGACATCTCAGCTCTAGACTTTGGGGCAGGAAACTGAAGAAAGCAGGAGGCACGCACCGCAAATTGCAACGTCGCGTGGTTATTTAAAAAAATAATATTATGAGGATTATGTGCTTTTGCTAACCGGAACCGGCATAGGCTGTTATTTCTGTTAGAGCTAAGAGAAAGATACAGATTTTGCACAGCGTATATACCTATATATATATATTATATAAGTGAAAGTAAAGCTTCGGGGCACAATTATTCATAAATACATACTGCGTCTTTAAAAGTCTAAAATCTTGAACCCTTGAAGTCACAGAAATAGGAATAATATTCTTATTTCTGTGCTTGAAGTAAAGCTTAGCAAAACACCGGCTTTGTTTTCGAAGAGCTAAACAACGAAACTAAACTGAAATGTTGAATTAGTTCCCTTAATTTAGTATGTTCCGCAGAGAATATCCGTAATGTTTTTGTATCGTATCGATTAGACCAGGTCGCAGATAAGTACATTAGTAATTACGTAAACCAGGTTACCAATTAAGCGTGTAAACACTAGATAATTTATAATGTATTTTCTAGTCAGTGACTTTATTAGGATTTTCGAATTTCAAATTTTTCAATGCACATGATGATTTGAGTTTTTATAACAATTTGATAGGTAAGTATGTGTACAAAATAAAAACGGAAAAGTAACTTTCATAATTTTATTATTAACGAAAATAGATTTGTTTCACTAAGCCATTCTAAAATGTAATCCCATTTAATATATATCACGGGTTAAGAACACGGATCCAATCTAAAGGGTATATTCTAATGTTCGACATATTAATCTGCACGGACTTGGAGGAGGGTAAAGTCACGGTATCGGCTACAGGCAGTACCTAAGTTGTAAAATATAAAAAACAAATTTGAAAAAAAAATCCTTCCTTCAGTCGTGTTTGTTTTGGAAAACTGCGCTTTAAACTTGCAATGATATAAGAATATATTACGATTGATTATACAACGATTTTTAATATTACCTAATGTAAATTTTATTATTGACGCTGTAACTTGATAGCGTTTGCTATAAAAAGAGTTTATTATATAACTTCTAGTAAAAAATTTGTTACGAAGGAAAGAAGATTCAATTATAAAGTCTGTATATTGTTTCAGGTCCGTAATGCGTGCAAATAATTTTAATTGCACAATACTTAATAAGACGCTAAAGGTGTGGACACACCGCGGCGTCCTGTGTGCGCCATCTAGATGGCGATCAGTTAGCGCAGTAGTATTTGTACCGACTGGTTCACACCAAACGCGATCAGAAAACAATTGAAAAGTACTGAGATCGCGCCCGCAGATCGCAGGACGCCACGGTGTGTCCGTATCTTAAGTCAAATTTTCGACTTTGCCGTGCCGTTTCATTATTTTGCTTTGCTGTGGCTGCGGGTTGATACATATCAACCTAAACCCGTAGCCACGGCAAAGTATTTTCTATATTGTTAAGCTATATCTACATCTAACCTAACATTCTAGGTAATACTTTTAAGACAATACGGCTATATGTATTGTTCTGATAAATGTAATTGTTGTTTACCCACTATGCAGTCCTTCGTAGAAACTTTAATTTAATCAAGTAGTTTTTGATTAGAACTGTTTCACTATATTTCAAGGCCTAAGAACACACTTACACTGAAAATCATTAGCAAGAAATGATACAGCTGTTGTAACATAGAAACGCGTAGGAGTATGCTTCAAGTTTTGAAGGTAGCTACTCTGTAGAGGTATTTTACTGTAATTCATGGCCTAAGCCCTCTTGTACATTACAAATCATTAGTTGAGAACGTACGATCAATTGTTGTAGGTACTGCGTAGGAACATGCTTGAAATGAGATAGGTGGTTAAGAGTACAGGTATTTAAACTTAATTCACAGCCTAAATCCACATCTAGTCTGTAAATAATTAGCTAAAAAGATACGCCTGGTTGTTGATACAAATGACTGCATAGGAGCATGAAGTATAGATGAGCAGGTAGCAGGTAGTTTTTCAGTAAAGCTATTTCACTGTATTTCATGACCTAAACCCACGGCTACACTGCAAATCATTAGCAGGATAGAGACGGCTGCGGCAGACCACACTCGCTGTTTGCATTTGTAATTAATACACTGTTTGCACTTCTGATTTACGATAGCGTCCGCCGTTCTGCAATACTAATGTGTTAATAGTTTAGAAAATTAGCTGTGTGGATACAGCCTTACTCGAAATTTGAATAATAGGGATAAAAATCTATAAAAGTTTGAAGATTATACTGTAAACGGACAAAGCTAGGTGCGTTAGATTATTTTTTCAGGGTGTCGTACACCAAGGGTGCCAACGGGACCCAAATACTGAGACCCGTTGTCCGTACGTTTGTCAGTGTACCGTACCTATTTTCTAAACCGCAATAGGCAGACACTTGAAATTTTAAAAGTACGAGTATGTATTACTGTCGCCACGCCACTATAACAATAAATACTAAAAACAGAATAAAGTTAAAAATTAAATTAAAGGGAGTTCCCATACAAGTAACATCTCTAGAGATACCTATTAAGTTTCGATGAATACTACAATAAGACCAAATGGTAAGTATACCCCATACAAATAAAGAAATATTTTTTCATGTCGGTTAATAAACTACGGAGTCCTTAACAAACAAAAAAATTAAATTGAGAACATCCTCCTATGTTGAAATCCGTTGAAAAGACTTGGTAGAAAATTATTCTGGTAAATACGTACGAAAATGACATCCAACTTTACATATAACCAAACCATATACGCCTACGGCACATGAGCACCTCTCATAAAACCGAGCTCATTTCCAAAATCACGTCGTGTAATGAAATACTGACAAAGGACCGACTCCAACGCACTTCACGACTCCGAGGGGTGTGTCTTGCTCATTTCGGTTCCGTGAAAAATTGAGCCCCCACTCTTGTAGGTCCCTAAGTCAGCGCCGATCTGAGGGCGTGGTGGCATTCCGAAGAGAAATTTGCATTTTTAGCGAAAGTACGAACGCACGTCTCCAACAGACGGATTGCGAGACGGATGATCGCGCGGCGATAGATCGACATCCGCTTTTTTGCTAGGAAGCTAATTTTGCTCGAATTAAATTGAGTCTCATTTTTTTTGTCGTTAATAGAAAAATAGCAGTTAACTAACGTAAAAAAGAGGTCTTTAGAAGCGAGTTATTTGTTAAAGCAATTAGCTTTTCCAACTAATATAAAACAATAAACTCTGCGAAATCTCAAAGATTAAACGCGACTCGCTTTGAAAACTTTGCGTACATAAAACAGCTGTAAATACTACCGGGTTCAACTAAAATTTTAATAATATTGCGTCTCACGTTGTTTAAAAGCAATAAAAATCCAAAAACTTTAGTTTTCCCTGAAAAGTTCCGCTTTGCTTTCGGCTTACGGACCGGGTGGCTCTCGGCTTCGGTCGGTTCTCTCGACGTAGCGTAGCCCGGAACGCACCCACGCCGGCCCTACAAGGAACAGGCGTGTGCGGAATGCATAATAAAGTAGGAGATTAAAAACTACAAAACCTTGTCAATACCAGCCGCCTGTCGGACGCTTCACGGATCGAACTTGATTGAATTACTTATGGAGTAAGGAAATTTCAGCTTCGAGAAGTTTACGGGTGCTAAATACGAATTAAATTGGAACACTACTAGCATTTAAATTACGCCTGAAAGTACCTCCTTTATAATAATAATTGAGTATAAGCTAATAATTGATGTCCTTTCTTTTCAGATATTATTAGCTTAAAGTTTTCTATCATAAAAGCGATATTTTGCTTTGTGTATCCAAACCAAGTTTAAGCCACAGCTCCATTCATGAATCTGTCTCGTCGAGCATTGCCGTTGATATAAGAAATAATACTCGTATTTACCTCTATTTATAATAAAAATATATGATCCTACAGCCCAGCTACGCGGTTACAGCATACAAAGTGTTCAACTTTTCTACTTAAAAACCAAACACACATATAGGCAGGACAGAAATAGCGGCTCCAAATTTTGAAGCATTACTGTTAGTGCATGTTTCAGGTATCGACTTGGTTATCTCGCGTCAATGATACAGCATAAGTCACAAGCAGTACCTAAACTTGGAAAAGCGCTCAATTTACACAAAAAAACATGTTTTTGGGATATATTGAGCTCGTTGGCTTGGTATTATTATTATGTCGAGAAGCAAGGTTATAAAAAGCATTATCAAATCAAATAAAAACGTGTTTGATCTTAAGTTAGAATAGACTTGAATAATTCTTTATTGTAAACCAAAATAACTTAATTTTTAGACAGCAATAACCTTATTCGGTCGTGTGTTAGTTTTACCCAAGATTAAAATGAGGATGAGTTAAATTAAGGAGATCAAATCGTTATATTGAACAGTGTTCATATTAAGCAGTGATAAATAACACTACGTTTCGGCAAACGTAGTGTAGGACTCTCCAGCTAGATGGAGCGATAATATACGCAAGCTGGCCGGCCGCGGTTGGAAACAAATAGCTGAAGATCGAGCTCAGTGGCGTGCCATGGGAGAGGTCTATGTCTAGCAGTGGACGGAAATTGACTGATTATGATGATGATGAAATAACACTTAAATATGTATTCTTTACGAAGTGGCAGACTCAAAGTAATTGTGCTCAATATAATATTAATAATAAATAAGCAAATGAAATTTTAATATTAACGTAGGTAGGAGCCATTTGCGACATTTTTTAATGTAATATAGTAGTATGTATGTCATTGTCGAATCAGTAGGCACTTTGATATTTGTGTTTGTATAAGTGCTTTTCTCGGATTTGGGCGAGATCTTTCGACATAATCCAAAATAGCTCAGGAGCTATTTTGGAGATATGCGAGTGCAAAACAAGATACAAATGAAGTTTTTTTTATGAATATTTATGTTTGACTCGCATAACAGGTGTTTTTAACATCAATATTTTTTAATGCAATTATAGTCCTAATCAAGGAAAATTATTTAATAATATATTGCCGCTTGGTACTTAAATGAAAACTGTTATTTTAAAATAGAATTTTATACTAATTGTATACTATTCTTTAAAGAAAGTGCGTCTGTCTGTCGAAGTTCTGTCATAGAAATGGTCAAATTCAATTCAGCCCTATTCCAAAAATAAAAGGGTTTCCATTCCTGCTGTGATTCCATTCGATGTATCGTTAAGACGAAATTAGTGGATTGCATTTTTTAACCCAATTATGCATTGGTGGCGCCATCTATGATACATCGAACTGTGGCTTAATTGGCAATGTACCTGGACATGTTAATCCAGAGGTTGCGGGTTCAAGTCCCGTCGGTACGATGAAATTTTGGATTGTTTTTAACAATTTACAGTTTAGGATCACTTAAAAACTATAAGAACCGACTTCCAACGTCACACTATCTATTTCAATACTAAGTTTAAGGTGTTTATCTTCATATCTCAGAAGATTCTAAACATATCTTGATGAAATTTAAATGGTACCACCTGTGAAATAATATCATCATCATAATCAGCCGGTATCAATCCACTGCTGGACACAGGCACGAAGACACGCAACTGAGCCCGATTCGGCTCTTTTTGTTTTTTCCAGTAAGTATGTTAATGCACATTGATGATATGATAAAATCGTCACTATAAAGATACATTTATCGATGGTTTTTGTTGATTAAAAACCGCTCAACTGATTTCGTTAAAATTTAAATGGGACCACCTTCGGGGTAATATAACCTTTCCAATAAAATTATATCAAGATCTGACTACTCTGTAAAAAGTTATGCGTGGTCATACATCATACATAAAAAAATAGATATATACGCATCGAATAGAGAACCTCCTCCTCCGTTTCTTTTTCGTCGGTTAAAAACGGAAGAACTGACTTTAATGCATTGAAATAAATATTTTGAGTGGCAAGTTTGAGATATTTATCTTCACATCTCTGGAGATGCTCATTAGCTCTTAATTAAATGGAGCAAAGCGGAGAAAAAGAAATAACATACACAAAAAAATACGTTGAGAACGTCCTCCTTTTTTGGAAGTCAGTAAAATTGTACAATAATAGTGAAAGTATACCGTACAAAAAATTATTACTACCACCTCTCAGGCAATGAAGCTATGTTCGACAGCTCTAGAGCAAGCGAGTTTCACTGTAACAACTGTATTTCCTAGGAATGTTTAAGGTAATAAAATTTCATAGGATTTCCATAGCCCAACGATAGCAGTAGATCACGTCGAACCAATTTCAAAATATATTATAGTTTACAAAAAACTGATAAAACACGAGCAAACTAAAAAGCAAAATACATTTAATAAATAAATAAATAATTGTCCTGAAATTATTTTCTACTAGATATAATCCTAAAATATATTTTCTTATTATATAGATAAATCTTACATATTATATAAGTATATAAAAACCTAACACATTTGTTTTTGATGCAAATTAGCGGCAAAACATTGTAAGAATACCAAATTAAATATTTATTGGTCATGGATTTCTGAATAGTAAAACCTGATCAATGTTATTTATTCCAAAAGAAAAACTATATATGCAATAAAATATTTCAAGGGCCGTCCACGTGATCTCAAGCATTATTAATCTTACTTGCGAGAGAGCGAGTGACAATACGGACATAGACCAGAAATTCAAAATTAAAATTCAGTCAAAATAATAGTGGTTATTCAGCAATAATGACTATTTTCTTGACAATAATTTCTAGAAGAAGGCATACTTCCGTTTTCCTATCTCCCTAGCCTAGCGCTGTGTGACAATAAAACTGCATTTCTCGATTCTGATCACACTCGAACCATATTCAGATGCGGGCCGGCACCTGAGACATCGCTCCGCTTGAAAAATACCTATTATATTGCTTCCTCGTAAATAAGCGTAATGTACGTACAAGGGGAGGGAAACATTCGTCTATTAAAGAAAGCAATTCGTAAACATTTGCTTTTGAATGGCTCTTTTGGCCATCATATTTCTTCGTTCTATTGAAATTGTATGATATTGTATCTGCATATTATTTACAGCCATATTTATACACTGGGCTACAATGAAAGCGGGTCAGTAACAAAAAGCGGCCACTTTTAAAAATTATTAGAGCAATCTTTATAAAATAAAAACTAACATTACCTACACATAATTAGTAAAACATTTTTATTAAGGTGAAAACTTCTTTAGCGGCTTTGTGAACTTTTTGGGATGGGTAAAAAATGTTAAACTCGCGTTAGAACCTCACGTCAGAACACGTGACCTGATCGAAAATTCGTAAGACGGAGGGAGAGTAGAAACTTTTTTGGGATAGGTAATAAATGTAAGCTCGCGTCAGGACACGTGACTTGATCGAAAGTTCGTAACACGGAGGGAGAGTAGACCAAATGCAAAACGTTAATATTCAAGTTTTCACTTCTGCAGGCACTCCCGGAGTGCAATCCGTTGATTTTTTTAATTTCGGTGGTTGTATCATAAACTAAAAATAAAAAAAAATGTTGATTATTAAAATTTGGAAATCTGGTAGAAAGCATGTATTTTTGGCCTGGGTAAGAGATACCATAACTTACCCCTTTTACTATTTCACTCTCTGCATTGTTTGTCTATTTCATATTTCCCGTTACCATATAAATCCTTAAAAAATATTACTCCAGTACCAAACATTCTAATTAAAATTCGAAGTAATAATTACAATCTATGTGATATTGTGACGATGAAGAGAGCTTTGTATGAAAACTTCATATCCTCAAGACTTAATACATACCTACATGTTTTAGAAGTCTACAAGATAGTTAAGTTCAGCCGTGTACTCCTTAGATATCTTAGAAGTTAGTTTCTGAGCATTGTTCTATGAATCAGACCGAGAAACTGCTTATTAATTCAGCATGACATCACATTCATTATGACATTCACAGAAGTAAAGTTATAATATTTAAATTTAAAACCACCACGACTGATTATGTATTTAATCTGTTTATTGAGACCATTTGAATGAACCCATCATCAACACAGCAATCACAACCTCTCTGCTCTAAGTTAATTCAGTCTATACTTTTTTTTTCTTAAAATTGATTGACTAGTTATTCTGCGATTCTTAAATTATACCTAATTAATATAATAATATAACTTGTTATCACATGCTAGCCCAAGCACATTACAATTCGACTCAAATTCAATACGAACATCGAACTTAACTAATACAAGTAGAACATTTTCGCGCTTAACCCGAAAGCGCAAGGAAATGAGCGTCTGTATCTAAGGATTCACACGCGAATGAGCCACTGTGCAGATTGTCACGAAATGTTGCGTTACTAATGTGGCTAATGTCTTATGAAAGGGGCGCTATTGCTTTATCACGACGCCTCATGTCAGACGTGGCCGTATAAATGATTAGTGGTACTTGGCATTTCATGTTCGAGATGTAAATATAATTTACAACTGAACGTATCATGTGTTGCCTGGTATTGTCTCAGAAATATAAACAATAGTTATTTTTAATACAGTTGCTCAAAAAGTGGCGTATTGCAGGGACGTATAGCGTTGAGGATGTGGGCTATTAGATACTCGTGCTTTTTTTTTACCTTTCCCGAACTCGTGCGTTCTCTTTCCAAACTGTCAAAATAATGTTTATTAAAAAGAAAAACCAACCATGAAGGTTTACTAAAAAAAATCATAGAAGTTTTATGATTCATGCAAATACGTATATTTCTAAAAAGAAGCTACTAATTTGTTTCAATATCAGATTTAATGATTTGATTGAATGAGTTAGGTTAGGTTTTATTTCATCTCATTAAATTTCATTTTCATTTCATATCAAAAAAAAAAATTCTACTGAAGACTTGGCTGTATGGGCATAGTTCCCTTTGCCTACCAGAATGGATGAAGAAAAAAAAACTCTGCTTATATTCTGCGGTTGGCGCCATTTTTCAGAAATTTTCTTTGCGAGTTTAGTTGTTAGTTGCACAAAATGAGTAATTTCGACCCTAGTTTTTTTTGAATTAACACCACCGGAACTCAGTATAATTGCACAAAATGCTTCAGAGAACATTTTACCGGAAAAGTCAAAAAGTCGCTACATATCTACATACGACGAATTTATTGCGTGGAGAGAAATGTTAAGTTAGTTGAGTTTATTGTGTTTTTATTATTTTATTAAATTGCTTAATTTTTTCGCAACTGTATTAAAAATAGTCGTTCAGTACACGTGCGGAACCGTCATTGCAACTTGTTCCGACTGTCAACCCTCGCCTTCGGCTGCGCCTCGGCTCGGGTAGACATATTTTGTCGGAACTCTTTGCAATGACAGCCTTTCCGCACTTATAATGAAATATACTATTATGATACTAGTGCGGTAAGTTGTTTTTTACAAACGAGTGGACGAATGTAAGCCCGAGACGAAGTCGAGGGTTTACCATAGTCACGAGTCAACATTTTTCAGCAAATTTGCGAGAAAACACTACAATTGGTAATAAAATAAACATATATGAAATAATCAAAAAGTCGAAACAAACAATCTTTGACGTTTCCAATATGAAAAAGCCGCGAGTTTGTAAATGGTGCCATGTGTGTTAAAAATTAGAACTACACCTTTCGTCTCATTTACTCATTAGTATTAAAGTGAGACAAATGTATTAAGCAAAAGCGCTTTCAAGGAGGTGCTATCATTCAGCATATTTATTCTCGCAATATGAAACTCTTTGGTGGAATTCTTATGTAGGTTTTACAAAAATTAAAAATAAACCGTAAATGATACGCATAGTGCCAGACCACAGATTGTATAATAGTTACTACGTGCCATAGACCGGAGCGTGCGGTAAGTACTTACCGCACGAGTGCAGTAAGTACTTTCTGCGCGTCGTCTTAGTACTAGGGTCCCGTTTAGTTTAACCCTTAGTTTAGTTTAACCCTTTTTTAAGTTTTACCCTTTGGGTACGGAACCCTAAAAATGTTGATAAGAAGGTAAATTTTGGTACTTACAAGTTTTCGTGTGTTGACTCAGGACCTTGATTTTTATACGCCTAATAGGGACTATAGACCTCAGCATCTGGTATACATTTCAACTTGCTTGGTCCACCCGTTCCTGAGAAAATCGTTGGTGATACACGGAAAGACAGACAGACAGACGGACAGACAGACGGACAGACGGACAAGAAAGTGATCTTATAAGGGTTTCTTTTTATACCTTTTGAGGTACGGAACCCTAAAAACTGTTACATAGTGAATAATGAGCTTTTAGCGCAAGTTATGAGTAACTAATAAACGTACAAAATTAAGAAACGAGGATCTAAATGTATCTATGAAGTCTATTTTACCTATTTCTAATATAGACTATGTACTAGTTGTGGCTTTACTCGCAATAAGTATAAAGTAAAAAGTACTTATGTGTTTAATCTAGGTAATAAACTATGTCTGTGACGAATTTCATCCAAATCCATTAAGCCGTTCTTGCGTGATTGAATAACAAACATACAAACTTACACATTTATAATATTTTTATGATAGTAAGTAGAATTGTAGTTATTTGTACAATGTGTAGATTTGTGATTATTTTATGCATTATCATTATAATTATGTGTATATAAATATATGTACAAATATGTAATTAATATAATTATATATCTTATATATATGTATATGAATCGAACCAAGTGAAAAAAAATCCATAGAAACTTAATCACCATGTTTAACAATTTTAGGGAATGTTTTTCGAAAATAACGTTAACCTTTGTGTTATTCTAAATATAACACATAGTATCTACATTTGCAATTTAATTCAAATCGATTTTTTTGTCACGAAGATACGTAGAAATGAATTTTCTCTTCCGAGAAAAAATAATTTTACACACCCTCTCGGGTTAGATTTGATGAAATAAAAGTACGTGTTTAATTTTTTTTTTATTCAGGCCACTACATCCATAAAACTACAAACTAATTGAAAAATTGTAAAGTTAAAATAAAACTAGTAAAAATAAAATAAAAATAGTGATAAAATATGAATAATGATAAAAATATCACAGTCATCAGGTCACTTATATCATTTTCGATTCGCACTCTGGTGCACCGATATCCAGCATTTAAAAACTTTGCTATGTAGGTAGTTAGCAAGACTTTCCAAGATTTTGTTTTTGGAATTTCGTAACCCCGCCCAGAATGACGCCACCCTAGATCTGATGACGGCATAGAAGTCTGGAACCCGTGCATCAGCGAACATGCTCGATGCGCTACGAAACCGTGGCTTTCTCATGAGGATGCGAAAAGCGTCATTGTATTGCACCCTCATGGTATGGTAAGATCTCCGATTGTATTTAGTCCATAGCTGACATGTGTACAGACACAGACAGTATGCCTTGAACAGAGTCAGCTTCACGTCTCTACTACAGCCGGAGAACCTCCGCGCAAGCATGTTGCATCTGATGGACAGGCTCCTCCTCTCTCTCTCCATATCCTTGTCTTCACTCAGATCATCCGAAAGTATGTGGCCCAAGTATTTGAACTGCTTGACGAGCCTCACTGGTGAACCCCGCAAGTAAACATCTGGTATTCTCTCCGAACCTTTACTGGCTCTGAATACCATCATCTCAGTTTTTGCAACATTGTATATGAGTCCGTGTTCTGTAGCATAACTCTATCATCATTATTTGTTATATTAAGGTTTCTTTGTAGCGAGTTTTGAGTGAATCCGTTTACAATCAGATCGCGACGGATGCAGGACGCTGCGGTGTGGCCGTACCTTTAGAAGATCATTTTTGAAAACTAGATTAAGCCTATGTCTTATTCCAGATCTTTACGAAATTGAAAAAAATACCGGTAAAGTCGAGTTGAACTCGCCCACAGAGGCTTCGGTAGCAACTTCTCAGACTAGGTTAATGGACAAACTTAGCTTTGTAGTTCGATCCATAGAAAATGTATTGCACCAACTACAATTAATGGTAATAGTAAATTTACTAACAAAATACCATTTATTAACAAAATACTAAGTAAATCATTTAACTACCCGCACTAACTTATGTAGTCGAAAAGTAAGTTCGCTAATATGAATATCTGCACGGCCATGCATCAATTACGTAATCTTTGACCGTCGAAGCGGGCTGGGCCATACATCAATCAGCCCGGCAGCCGACGGGCTTGCAATCAAATAAAATTTAACTCAAAAGCGTTATAGCTTCGCATATTGTAAGCTGTTTATTGTATTCGCTGATTTCTGATGGTATTGTCAACTGTACAGCTTTAATTGTCGTAAATTGTTGTGTTGCTTTTCATATTTTTACTTATTCATTTCAGTTATCGTTATCACTTGTCATACATTGATTTTAAAAACTTTACTCATAAAGGTGACCGGAGGCTATAGCACAGAGCCTTTCAAAAAAAGTATTTAAAGAATCTTGACAGGTCGGCAACGCATGAGTGACATCCCGAGTGTGGCAAATTACACTGATGTTTACTACCTATTGCAAAAATAACCGACCAAGTGCGTGTCGGCCACGCGCAGTGAAGGGTTCCGTAGAAGCCCGTTATTCAATGCAAGTCCTTACCCGTTATAAACAAGCAACTACGTACTTTGTCTTTGTCACTTTTAACGATTTATTCTAAGGTTTTTGTATTTGGTACAAAATTATCCAACACCTACGTTCAACGACTATTACTGCTAAACTAATAAAGTTATCTTAACCGCTATAGTTATTATTTAAAGTTAATGAAATGGACTGTTATCACGAATTTTTCCAGATTTTTCAAGCTAGCAGTTAAGCTTTTAAACGGGGGGGACGCCCTACTGGAACAAAAATTGGACTTTAAAGTTTAATTTTTCGTAAATGGAATTCAATCGAAAAATGGTATTAGCAACCCTTAAGTCATTTTTTTTAATATCTTATAGGCTAGCGTTTGACCACTATCTCACCTGTTGGTAAGTGATGATGTGGTCGAAGATGGTAAGCACGCTAGACCTAGAATGGTTTTATTCATTTTAATATACTTATTAAACGATACCCCACACGATGGGGTAGACGACGAAAAAAGAAAATTATCCCCACTTCTCATGTAGGGGAGCTACCCTAAAAAAAATATTTTTCAAAATTTTATAACACCACTTTGTTGGCGTAATTTATATACATACATACCCCTTCAAAATTACAGATTTCTAATATTAACGGTCTCTTAGCAAAACCTCGGACTGACAGACATACAGACACAGACAGACAGACATGACGAAACTATAAGGTTTCCTTGTCAGGATTACGGAACCCTATAAATGTAGACAGCACAATTTTATTGTGTTCAAATGATTAATGTACTAGACTAATATGCAGCGACTTATCACACTCTTTCAATCTAAAAATACCTTAATGTTGTTAACCTTAATGTTCCATAAATACATATGTAGGTACATGATTTTCTTATCAACCTTCCATTCACCATTGTTGCTTCTATAAATACGGCGTCGACAGGTCGTACGTTCCATAATTTGTTCCAAACAATACCCAAAAGTAGCTGCGAGCGAGGATGGAATGTCCTAATCAACAGTCTCATGTCTAACTACCTTTATTACACGTGAAGTTGAGAAAGGAAAATTTAGTTTCAAAGCGGATGAAAGTTTGGTTTGATCGATAATTTAGATTAACAGAGCCGGAGGAACGTTCGTTACAAATAAATATAGCAAGGTATTTTTGGCCTTGACATCTAGTACATTGTAAGTCGATAATTATTTTTAGTTATTTTAGATGGTATATGTATGTTTTTAGATATTACAAAAAGTACTTGTTTATAATTTTGCAGATACATATACTTACATAATTTATTTACTTATCGTAGTATTAAAAATATGTCTGCCATTCTTTATCAAAATCGCATGGTGCAGGATTTTTTTCAACAGCCCTGCACGTCTTTCTAATAATTAGAACGATTAAACACACGAATCTAAATGGTACAAGTAACAAAATTAAAATTTTAAATAAAACACCCATGACAATGTCCTTTAGAAAATTAACGTCATAACATCTATCTAAGAATCACCACTGATTAATTACGAACCGTTTAAAGACAAAATCGAACTTGTTTTGGAGAAAAATGGCAACATGGATTTGCATAAACAAATGTTTACTGCAGCGCCCCCTGGTGAGTTGACACCTTAAAACCTATTTAAAAACATGCACCAATCAAACACGAACCCATAACTGAAAACTGCATAAAAATCAGACTAGTTGTTTTGAAGAAAAATGCCAACATCGATTTGCACCAACAAATGATTACTGCAGCGCCCCCTGGTGAGTTGTCACCGTAACACCTATCTAAAAACATGCACCAATTACACCGGAACCCATAACTGAAAACTGCATCAAAATCGGACTAGTAGTTTCGGAGAAAAATGGCAACATGGATTTGCACACACAAACAAACAAACATCCTCTCACCCCAAATGCATATACAGTCTCCGTTCCGTCGTGGGTAAAAAGGTTTCGAGCCTCCGACCCGTCAGGATCTTCCAAGTCCCTTTCATAAAAGAAGTGCTTGCGGTTCCGACGCTGCTGTTTGCGCACTCTACTGATCGGAAGACGATCTGTTTTGACTTATTATTTATATATTATTTTAGTGCAGAATAGGTAGAATAATATTAAATCTACATATGTATAGTAATATATAACCCAAAAACGTTGTTCAGTATTAAATACAAATATCATAAATTATTAAAAAGTAGTTGGAAAATAGATCGCATGAATGAAATAAATCTTCAGATTGAACGCGTACTTATAGATTAGAAAAATACCACACTTTCGATATTTTATATTATACAGTCACGCTACATCGCACGCATCGTCTTTCGCTCACAAATATATTATTCAAAGGTTCTAAAAGAGTAATATTTCTATATTTATAGATGCACAAGAATCGACACACAGCTCTGGTAACACGGCATCATTGCCCACATTTCACGGTTATGTCACCCGTCGTTTGGGCCTGTAATCGACAAAGTCGCGACTCGCATCGCTGGTTTTAAATGTATTGGCTGCATTACCGTCATGTCAGCTGCCAGTTGCACGATGAGTGCCCTGTATGGGAGATGACTGACATTAACTGCTAATGTGGGCCTTTATGCACCTGGCTGTCAGGGCACTAAGTGTGATGATGCTCTATACGAATATACGTTCCAAGCGTATCTTTGATCAGAGTATGTCATAGGCGCTTTATTGTTAAAGTTGCGGTTAAAGAGAGTATATGGATTTTGTAAATGCGCTAAATATTGAAGACAGCTTACAATACTAGCGCCTCATTCTAGAACAATCTTAGCTTTTCTGGTAATAATAATTTATTCACACACACTAAGGCTGAGTTGCACCATCTTACTTTAACCGTAACTATATCTTTTAACCGGTGATTTTATATGGAATTTGACACATTTTTGACGTTTGTTATAGTTAAAGTAAGATGGTGCAACTCAGCCTAAGCATTACAAAAAATGTAATATGAACTTAATTGTTAACATGTTGTATGAAAGCTTATGGACTACTTAGATTATTTAGTAACACAGAAAATAATTAATGTGAATTGAATACAAAATCCCTGTCAATAATAATCTTAAGTATATTTTCTGGGCGAACATTTCACTCTACCTTGTACTATTCATTATTCTGTGTCTCTACCTATTCTGAGTTTCTGCACTTATTATGTATCCCAACTGTTGTCGGTTCTGCGGCTAATATCATAGGTTTACTGCCACTTCATTTTGTTAAAGACTTTCAAGATATATTATTGTTTTGTTATGATAAAGATAAACCAAATTAACTGATTTTTTAATTTATATAATTGGTGTTGATTAAAAAAATTTATGGATTTTTTTCGGAACTGAGAGCTCTGTTGCTGTAAACTGTAAAGGATAGATGGCTTCACTCCTAAGCGAGAGTTCGCCGGTTGAAATCCTAACACAGGTACTCGTCCACAACATAATGAATATTATATTAATGTTCCGCCTGATTTGCTACCAAAAAGTAGCTTACCACCATCAAGGAGAAAACCTTGCGGTGTTCCGGCAGCACACAGCCCTTGAGAGTCAGAGTATTCTAGGCTTAGCGTGTTCACCATCTTCGACCACATCATCGCTGACCACCATGCAAGATAGTGGTCAAACGCTAGCCTAGCTAGATATAAAAAAAACTTGTTTCAAGATAAGACATCCTTTCTCTGTGCTTATACATTTAATTTTCTGTTTATATACATTTTATCTAATCACCTACTTACTGCTTACTCCTCTCTGCCAAGGAATAATGAATAGTAGATGTTTATAGGTTTTCCAGGTCACCGCTGTCTGGTTCAGATTTCTGAGACCTCTTGACAAAATAATCGATCCAAAATTTCTGCGCTGACAACATTATGAATCACAACGCTCCTATCTCTCGTTATTAAAATTCCGTTCTCATATATTTTGACCCTTTATATTCCCCGTCCATAACTGAAATATTGTGAATAACAAAAATAGCATCGATGTCGAAGCTGCGTCGATTCAATTACAGTAGAAATATCAAACGACGGTACTAATACAAGTCGCAATTGTAAATCAATTGAATTATTAATTTTTATTTGCGATAAAATACTATAAACGAACGAGGAGCGTCTAAAAAGATTTCATAAAAAGAAAAAGATGTGACCGAGCTCGGTGGAGTGAAAACCTAACATTCGACCCAATCACAAACAAAGACTTCGCGGCGGACCCAAATTCAATTGGCAATACCTGGTTTCACTCGATCGCGCGCTCTGATACCGCGTATCAGTTATTTTTCTACTGATCGAAGTGGCGGACCACTCGCTCGCTCCATTCGGTCCTCCCTACACGCTTATTTGAATCTCCTTTCTGAGCGACTTCCTTTTCTGTGAGTGTCAGGTAATTATCTGTGTGGCATTCCAATTTTACGATCGAACGGTTAATTCAGTTTAAATCTCTTCGTGTAATACGTAGTCGGCTGTAGGAGTCGCCTAATCCTAGTCCCTCGGAACCAGTCCTCGAGTCGGGTTGATCCTGCCAATATAGTGTGGAGACGGATTCTTTATCTTGTTAATTTAACAAGAATCTTTATCTACTACATGTTCATAATATTTAATATTGGCAAATATGCTAGAAGACTAATATTATTGACTGCCTAAACTTTTTTATACACTGATAAGTTATAAAAGTGCCGTGACATTTAAAAAAGTACGTTCCAAATTATTTTTTTTAATTGAGGCTGGTTTTAACAGAAAACAACTACACACTACTTTTACTACATTTTGTGGCGCGAATTTTATATAGATTTTAAATAACCTTTTGTCAAATTTTATTAAATTATCTCATGTCCTTTATATTTTAAGGTATTGTTATTGTTATATAGCAGTCTCACACATGGTAGATAAAATGATAAAAGCCAGCATCATTCTTGCGCTGCATGAGGAAAGTTGCAGTAAAATTTAATGATTTGAGGCTCAGAGTCGTTCGACAGTCCAAATAACCTGGCAGCACTATCAAGAGACCCGTTCCGTCAAGAAAAAGCCTGGTTCTGGACGAAAGACATGTGCCGAACCACGAGATGATCGTTTTCCGGCGAATCAAACGTTGATAAATCGTAAATCTTCATATGTGGACCTCAAGAACAACATTTAAGAAGTTAAAAATGTACAAATTAGTCTATCGACGGTCAGATGGAGGCTTCTCGCTGCCAATATACGCAGTCATCATTCGGCCCGCGGCCGAACACCGAGTTGCTTAGGTTCGCTTGATATTATATTAAAATAAGAGACTCCGATGAAGCTAGGATATCTTTGTACGGTAAAGACCGACGTTGGCGAGTGCTACGAAGACGAGGAGAACGCTTCTAAGAGGCATGCTTTGAAGAAATCACATCTTATGATGGGAGCTCTGTTTTGGGCAGGAATAAATTATTTGGATTGTACGGAGTTTATCTTCATCGATAACGGCACACTGATTTGATACCGATACATAACGGACGTTCTAATTCCTCATGCACAACCCGCATTGTGGCCGCTTATGGTAAAAACTCAATTTTTATGGACGATAACGATCGCGCCCAACGATCTGGTGATGTGGAAGCGTATAGCCAGCTAGAAGTCCCGACCTGAATTCCATATTCTAATCCATAGTCTGGGACATTCTGAAGCGATGAGTGTAATCAGTGCAGCTGGCTTTGCAGACCATCAGAGAGCTAAAGAATATGACTACCGCGGAGTGGGAACGTATTCCCCAAGAAATCATAAAAGATATACTTGCTAGCATGCCCAAACGAATGCAAGCTGAGATTTCAGCAAAAGGAGATCACACTCGATACTAAACTTTTATCTGCTTTTATTTTATTCAAGAAAAATTAACGAAAAACTGTTTAAATTTTACTTCGCGAGCAGGTACCTACCCTACTAGTGCTTTGAGCTTTAACATTATTTCTCAATAATATTATGTTATGATAAAACTGATGAAAACTATTCCTTGCTAATTAATTCACAAAATTCTCAGGATAAAATACGTAACATTATCAAACAAATTAATAGTAATCATTGTTTTTTTGCTTAGGTGCCCGTTTTTTTTGCAAAAGTGTGTATTTAGGACACAAGTTACGCAAGTAAAGGTACAGCCACACAGCGGCGTCCTGCGATCTGCGGGCGCGATCTCAGTACTTTTCAATCGTTTTCTGATCGCGTTTGGTGTGAACCAGTCGGTACAAATACTACTGCGCTATCTGATCGCCGCCTAGATCGCGCACGCAGGACGCTGCGGTGTGTCCGTACCTTAAATAATAGCATCTGTTGCTTTTCATTACAATATAAACTTTAAAAAATATGAGAATGCAGAATTCATCTACTCAAAATGTACATAAAGAATTTTGTTAAATTCTAGTTTGAAATATTCAACTCACTTGAAGTAATGCAGCGATGTAAAACTTATTGGTAAATAAATTTGCAACGAGGTAAAATATTATTTATCCTAGAAATCTAGGGTTAGATTCTTAGTTCTAAGCAAGACCAAATTTAGATGTTTACATATAAATATTAGTAAGACTTCTATTAATATAAATCCTTTTCCACTAAATGATATCGTATCAGTAAATAAAGTTCTGTGCCAACTCATCAGCCGCTGTGGGCCGGGATCAGATAAAAGTTGTCTGAAACTTTCTTTTGCGATATCGCCACCTTCGTCATGTAAATTGGACAAGTTGCGGTCGAGGATGATGTTTGTTTTATTGGTAAATATAGATTAGCTTTTAATCCTGCTAATTCTTATACAAAATTGTTTCCTCTGACGTTCCAGAACGTTCGAAACAATCGGCTGTCTATATTATTTAATGAAGTAGCTTTTGTTTTACATCTGTCAGCATAATTATTTGATTTTTCATATTTTGGTTTACTTAACTCATTTATTGTTAAGATAACTAAATTTTTAACAAATTTTTACAACAAACAACATCCTTAAGCTAAACTTAACTTTATTTATCTGATTCATTGGATTAGAGACCGGATAACTTTTAATGGGAAAGATGAAAAGTATTTTTGGAATTGGATATTCGAAATCGATGACAAAAGTACACGGAAGGGATCAAACTCAATTTCCGTCTATCTAACTTAAAAAGTTAGTCAGGTCGCGATATAATAAGGCGCTTGTCCAAAGTGTGCGATTGACTTTAAAGGATTGAAAGTTTTTATTGAAACGAAGTAAATCCAAAAAGTAAACAGGGTCGGATACTTTTATCCTTTTCGACCGGGCTAACCCGTAAACCATCTCAGTTTAAGGAGGCATTAAATCGCAACTCAAACAAGAACCGTTACACTGAAGTTAACTCACATATTGCTTTGTGTCACGAACGTTAAAGCGAACAGAGTATAGTTGAAGAGACGGAGTCGGAGTGAGATGGGGGATGCTAGATGGGAGAATGGCTGCGGAGGGCGTAAAAGGAGAAAAACTACACCGCTAAAAGTGAATGCGGTCGAAAGCCTCGCTTATTTTTAGCGCTAAGTGCATGGATTTCTTCAAGTGATGCTATGAGTGCATACGATACACTCGTATTTGTATGTGTGCGACGGTTAGCCCGTGAGCATGTGAAACTGAGCCGTTTATCGGCCACGTTGGAATTTTGTTCTACTATTTCATATTCAATACAAACTATGCAATATTAATAAAAAGTAACGAGAATTAACAACGCTCGAAGAAGAACTTTTACGGAAGTAGACTTAATTAACAAAACTTAGAAGTTTGTAAGTACGTTCTAGGCTCATAACTTTGCGTAAAGTGTACCTACATTGCTTTCAGCAGCTGAAGTATATAGTTGTTATTATGCCTTCGCCTTTTAGTGTAAGAAGTTAAATGTATGTATGTATACATATTTAAAAATTATAGATGTATATAGATTTGATAAGCATATAATGCATTAAAATACGTTTCCCGTGAAATTCCATTACTGATAATTTGCAAGCAAGCCTTTACCTTGCAGAAAATTCAATAAACAATAATTGTCACTGCATGATTTTAGTTTAATTATCCAAAATTGATGGCTTGTTTTCCAGTGGTCAATGTTAATGCATTTATATACTGATTTTGAGCGTAATTAGTCAATCATCAAAGTGCACGTTGGGATATGCCGCGGTTTACCTGGGTAATGCCCGGCATTACGCGGGTAAAGGTAGAGGGTTGCAAAATACAACCTATGAACTAAATTAAATTATGATGCACACGCATTTGATGGCTGATGCAATATTACTATAATTTCCCCTTCATGTATCCATGAAGGGGTATGAAACCTTTGACAATGACTTTAATGTAAATAATAGTTTTTTTTATAAAATATAATAATGCGTTCAATACAGCCTCCCATATTTTATTGTTTGTTACTGTTAGTATGACCAACAGCATCTACAGAGTTGCTATCAGTAACAATATAATAGTACTCGGTAACCGCTTTTATTTGCCATAAAATAAAATAAATAAAATCACCTGTAGCTAAAACTGAAAATGTGAAAAACAAACCAACAAAGGAACGTCCACAAGTAAACAGCATTTGATCACGATATTGGCTGTAACAATACATCTAAAGGTAAATAAAAATATCGTCTTTTTGACATTCATAGCGTTATTGTAAGTGAATATAAGGACCGGAGCACCTGAGGCCCGACAATGGGTCCGTACAATACGCTAGCGTAGCAAACTGAATAACTTTATTTAAGAACACAATAAACCACTTTTTACTGTTCAGGTTCGGAATTGTGTAACGCCATAGAATACACAATAGTCACCATAAGGGTTGGGTGTGAAGCGAAATTCTTTTTTGTACGCATTTTTAAGCATTACAGGGCGTTACGGTTCATTGATACGTAAACATATTTTATCTGTTGGAATATAGAGACCTTTAGGCAACAGCCAATGAAATAATTTCCATTCCATTGGGCTCAAAAACTGATAGAAGCCAAGGTAAGCTAAAAGTTGTATCAGTTGATTTTTTGACGTAATGTTTAATGTGAAACCAATGGGAACTATTATGCACGATATGTTTTAAAGTAACGATGCACTAAGCAAGGCTCTCGCTCATTTTAACTGTATCTTTATGATATGCAGGTTGGTTCAAGCGTTGAGTATGAAAAAATATTTGACCATCCTGTAGAGTCCAGTATAAACACACGGCCTTTCTAAACCAATAGGCGTTTAACTCTCCTGAAACTTTATTTAGATTTTTGTATCCCGTTTATAGTACACATCGTTATTTGGCAGGTAGGTACTAGAGAGTGTAGGCGACATAACTAAGGTAAGAGTCTGACATAGTAAACTTTCATGATTATGAAGCATTCACCTGAGTTTCTAAAGTAGTATAGAAAGCTTTAACCTTTTAGACTGCCAGTAAACACAAAGAAAATCTTGGAAAAGCTGTTGTTAGGTTAGGTAAGTAAAGTATAATGCTTTTTGAGTACGTACTATTCTTAATAACGGATATTAAAATCAAATAGTGATTGAACATACTGTGCAATAAGGAGAGTAAAGTTGTTCGAGTAATTATAGTTATGTGGTGCATATCATTGGCACTGGCATTTTATTTTCCATATCATGAATAGTATTTATATATGTGTATAATTTATACCTATCATGAAAGATGATAAACACGCTAGGCCAAGAATACCCTGCCTCTCAAGGGCTCTGTGCTGCCGGAACACCTTAAGGTTATGCTGGCACTGGCAGATTTTCTCCTTGATCGTTGTAAGCTACTTTTTGGTAGCAAGTCAGGCGGAAAATCCATACAATATGCTCCTACCACCGATGGAGAAGGAAACTTCGATGTTATGCTTGTGCTGTTTTGTCAGTTCATCTCGCAATAGGTGTGTAATGTTTTTGGTTCTTATACGCTTACATACACTTATTTTATACGAATTTCAGTATCTAAACTCGGCTTTTTTTTGTTGGCATTTTATACCACATAGGCAAGCGTTTGAACAATGTCCACTTGATGTTAAGTGACGATGCGATCGACGATGTAGCACGTTCACCTAGAAGATACCTGTTCACTCGCAACTTGAAGACTTGGCTTTTAATTATCCACGTTTTGCCATGTTTAGCACGAGTATTACCTGTAATAAATAAATATTGTATGGCATGCATAACCGTGACATATTAAACTGTGATGTAAGGTAATAGGCCAAGCAAACCGCTCACCTGATGGTAAGTGACGATGCATGCCTATAACATATACAACTTACCTTAGCAGCACATATACTCATAGATTATAAGATTCAAATTGATTACTTTATACTTCAATAGGTACTGTTTTCCCCAGATGCATTCCAATTTGCCACGCTCACATTAACATTTATAATCTCCACCTTAATACAATCATGTTAAGTAGACTGCACGTGCCTGCATGCGCATTGGTATTTACCGCATTTTCGACTGTATCGTCGGTAATAACAGAGTCCATTAGTTAGGCAATTAGACCCTTTATGCAGGCGCGTACGGCATTGGCAAATCCGATTAAAGTAAATTGTATTATGAACAACGAACAGACAAAGGATCTTGACATCTTATAGTTGAAAGACTGTGCGCGATAGTTGTATTGCTAAAAATTTGGTACTTTAGATTAATTGTAATTACGTTTTTATTTTTTCCGTAGTCAAAAGGTGCCAATAGCCTATTACTGAGACGCCGCTGTACATACATCTGTCAAAGGCCTGAACCAATGTCTGTCTATTAAGATAGACATTCGTAATTTTAATCAAATGTGTATTATTGTACCCGCTATAATAACACATAATAAAAATAATAAGTTAAATATTAAATAACCGACCAAGTGCGTGTCGGGCCACGCGCAGTGTAGGGTTCCGTAGTAGCCTGTTATTCAATGCAAGTCTTTACCCGTTATACACAAGCAACTAGGTACTCCGTCTTTGTCACTTTAAAGGATTTATTCTAAGGATTTTGTATTTGGTACAAAATTATCCAACACCCAAGTTCAACGACTATTACTGCTAAACAAATAAAGTTATCTTAACCGCTATAATTTTCCTTTAAAGTTCATGAAATGCGCTATTATCAAGAATTTTTACAGATTTTTCAAGCCAGCAGTTTAGCTTTTAGAGGGGGGGGGGGGGGACGCCCTACTGGAACAAAAATTTGCACTTTAAAGTTTAATATTTCGTAAATTGTGCATTCAATCAAAAAATTGTATTAGCAACCCTTAAGTCATTTTAGAAGACCTATTCAACAATACTCCACCCGATGGGGTAGACGATGAAAAAAAAATTCATCCCCACTTCTCATATAGGCGAGCTACCCTAACAAAAATATATTTCACAATTTTATTTCAGCACTTTGTTGGCGTAATTTATATATACATTATAGTATATACATACTTCCACAAAATTACAGCTTTCTAGTATTAACGGTCTCTTAGCAAAACCTCGGACAGACAGACAGACAGACGGACATGACGAAACTATAAGGGTTCCTTGTCAGGACTACGGAACCCTAAAAAGGTCCCCATACAAGAAACGGGAATGTTTGGCGGTTATTGCTCAATCTGCTGAACGGTAATATTGAAATGTTCACACCGAGTGTATTATAAAAGCGACTTTAGCAAAAAATAATGAAAAAAATAATCATAATTAAGATAATCATAATAATAAGTTAAAAAACTAAAACAACCGACTTCATTGCCCCGCGAACAAATTTCAGTAGCAAGATTGAGACGTTTATCGTCATATCTCTAGATATCTCTATCTCTATCTTATCAGATCTCGATGAAATTACAATGGAACTACCTCAAAAACCTACCCTACCAAATGATAACAAAAAGAATAATTCAAATCGGTGCAGAATTGACGGAGTAATCGCGTAACATACACAAAAAAAACATACAGACGAATTGAGAACCTCCTTTGTTTTTCAAAGTCTGTTGAAAAATAAAAGGAGGTTCAGACGTGTTTTTGGCAGTTTTTTCATTCTTCTCAATCTCGACTTTCTTGATAATATTCAACTCACGTTTACAGATGACCACATATATCTGTACTCGCGTCAGTGGTAATAGAACTAACTCATTTACTAGTGGTTTTGTAAATAATTGCGTAAGAAACTAGTATTCGAGAAACGTTAGTATTTGTTAGTGCAGATGCTTTCCTTAGAATTATGACGTCGTCTCAGACCTTCGCTCCACTCGCATATTAGGCCTTTTTACCACTAAGGGGGTAGTATAATTAGTACACATAAATTACATTATGCAATTCCTATGAATGGTCAGATGAAATTGGCGGTGAAACCCTTGATCATTGACAGTCATAGAAGTGCTATATTCATTGCATGTAAGCCTGTGCACGTACTACGATTTATAATCGTTGCGATTTTTAAATGTGAAATTAAATCGTACTATTATGTACAGATATACGAACGCTTTATTCGCAGTGCACAGACACAAGTACATCGGTGTTGTTTACAGATGACGATTAAAATCGTATTGCGCGCCTATACTTAGCCGTGTACTCATAGATTTAGGATGTAGCGTAGTGTAATCCGAGGTCTGTGGTTATATTCGTAGCTAAGTTTTATGCCAGTAATAGCGCTACCGTATTCACAGATTACTTCAATTTGCTACGCCGTAGTGACGTATCGTATTTACAAACAATACTAGAGGTCACAAGTGCTCACGAACGCAAAGGGTCATTCAAACCAACATATTATTGACAAAACCTGAGTTACCACTATAAGTAGGACCTTTTTTAACATTTTCTTAATTACGGGTATGATGCAAATCAATTATTTTGTGAGGTTACAAATTAAACATCTGTCAGCTGAGCAGGACGCACGGCATTATCTCGACTTTATCTTTGCCTGGTATTTATCCATCAAAGTTCGATATTACACTAGTTTAAGGTGCGATCTTTTCGTTTGTTTTAAATAGATTCACCGTATTCACATGTCTGTCAGTATTTTATTTGTATTATGGAAATCCCAATTAAAAAACCTATCTACAGTCGAAATTTAATTCTCTACAATCGTGCAAGCCGAGTTATTGCTATCAACACCTAGAGCCGTTGGTCCACTTCATTAAGACATGAATTATGAATGGATAGGGCATTAGCATCCATCTGGAGAGCCGGCAACTATGGAACACTATTGTTATGCAGATTGTAACCGGACGTCCCGCGCTCCGGGGTTAGGTATTCCCTCGATTATCACCGGTTTGTAAACAAACAGGTACCATAGTATACAACTTCGTGGATTTGTGTAGGTTTCGAGTTGTAGTATCTAAGACTTGTTTTGAGGGTTTCTTGCCCAAAGGGTACCAAAGGAACCCTATTACTGAGACTTTGCTGTCCATCCATCCGTCCGTCCGCATTTTAGGGCTGTATTTCCTTAACCGTAATAGGTAGTATTATTATCTTTTCTATGGTAATAGGTAGATACTTGAAATTTTCACGAAGTGTGAAAATATTATGGGGGATTTAACAACAAATACTAAAAATAAATAAAAGTTAATGAGGGGTTAAATAATGGGGAGATCCATACAAAAAACGTGCTTTAAGGCGTTTTTTGCTTGATTATGAATCATAATAGATAGAGACTTGAAATCTTCACAAATTAAATGATAAAAACTATACTAAATTAAAAATGTGATGACAACAGCTAATTCTACCAAAGTCCTTGTGTAAGTTTTTTGTAGGTCTAGTTCAAATTTCGATGCCAAATTTAGTAGGCCACCACTTGTTGGTAATTGACTAATGGTTGCATGCTACATATTATTCGTAATTTAGTTTCTCATAAAACCTTTACCATAAACATAGTCCAATATCTTGTCTCCATGATCATGAAATTGAATTTAAATACAGTGTGAATAATTTATAATACTGAGGCTTTTAGAGCGATCTTTGTGTGTAAATGAATTAAGGTAGTTTAAAAACTAAAACAACCGACTTCCATGCGCCGCGAGTCAGTTTCAGAAGCAAGTTTGAGTCGTTTGTCATCATATCTCTGGAGATACTTATCATATCTCAATGAAATTACAACGGGAGCACCTTGAAAATGTATCCTACCGATTAAAAAAATAATCATTCGAATCGGTAGACAATTGACGGAGTAATCACGTAACACACATACAAAAAAAAACACTACAGACTAATTGAGAACCTTCTCCTTTTTGGAAGTCGGTTGATAAGTTTAAAAGTGTGCATTATATCCTGTACAATACCAAATTTCCTGCTGATATAACGGATGGCAACACAAATATTTTGAAACGCCATTTTGAACGACATGTAGACAAAGACATGTAGAAGGTATCTTGTTCTTTGAAGGTACCTTCTACATGTCTTTGTTGATAAAAAAAACCCATCAAATCCAAAAGCTTTAAATTCACGAGAATCCACTGAAAACAGAGTCAAAAGCTAGTAATAATCTGAGTGTAGCATATATTGATCTGTTAAGATGCATTCGGCGAGCGGTCAGCTGTACCGTAGGGAGTAACGAAACATGCGCCTGTATTGGGTTACCGGAACGCCAACTCACAAAGATAGACCAGGGGCCTTATTCAGTATGACCAATGAAATAACGCGTTCCTTAACGCGCCACGTTACGTTATTGAAAAATTGTATTCTGTATTCCACACGATAGGTAAATTATACAAAACGCGCGCGTTACACGTCCTCATATGTCACGATATTTTGACAGCTCAAAACGCGCTTATAACCTTACCCTACCGCGTTTTGATTGGCATAGAGAATACCATAACGCGGAGATGACGTAACACGGCACGGTAAGACTTAAAAATGGTCATACTGAATAAGGCCCAAGTAATAACCATCTCCTTTTGCAGCTGAATCACTGTTTTCTAAACGAGATGCGAAACATCGTCGGTGCTATTTGAGTTTCCGTAACCGAAGGACGAGAGCCAATCTAGGCTCTATATGAGGTATCACTTTGTCATCGGCGAAATTGTATGACCACGGTTTCATCTGATGGAAAGTAGGAAGGCACTGGTTTACTGGTTCCAGTTAAATCTTGGTATTATGTTTAAATCCACAATTAAGCATTCGTGGACTGAACTGAAATTACTCGTAAACTAAGCTAATAAGTTTTTGTTCGGTAAGTAGTGTCAGCGAGTATTACCAGCGGTCACTCTTTTGAACCACCCAACAAATCAATGTTGATGTAAAGTTTTTTTTGACGGTATATGTCAATTGTTCTTAGTAATATCCTCCGTGGTTATATCACTATCAAAAATATAATAACCGTCATAACTTTTTTTAACAAGGTTATTTAAGAATATATGTTATATAGCCTTCGAATTATATTTTAATCTTATATATTAATAACATTTCATCTAATCAGTTTTGCTCGGTAAACACCGTTTGTAACTCACACCTCTCGTTACTTGATCCTGAACATTCTTTAAGTTATTTCAACGTTGCAATCACCTCTCCTTCAGCCGTGTGGTCTCCATCGATGTCTCTATCTATTTCAATTTGATTAACATCATTTTTCATTATTGCATAGTTTGTAGTTCACTGTCAGATTGTAAACTCATTTATTGACTCCGAGCTTATGATACCAGAAAATTTATTACAACCAATAAAATTTTGTCCGCTATAAATCAATATCAATGGAGTCATTGAATAGCAACTCTGATTTATTCATTGGCAGATGGCAAGCCAATATTTTAGTCAAGCTCAACTACCATGTGTTACCTGCCTATCTGAATTTGGCAAAACCCTGGCTTCATCCACAACGTAGAATCAGAAGCAGTTACAAAGCTTTCGTTAAAAAATCTAGTCTTTCGCTATTCATGAAATGTCTAATATTTTATTGTTATTACAGTACTCATCAAAAACTGTGTTTGTTTGAATCAAATATTTGTACAAATATTGTTTATGATATATCTTTCTAACTACTACACTACTACTACAACTACTAAGCATTGTGTAATGAGTAGCATTGGGAACTTGGGTGCTTCTAACGTAATGAATGAAATGCATGTTAATGAAATTCTGTGCAGTCCATAAAACGAGTGTCGCTTTACATATAAAATTCATAAAATTTGAGATCTTTATATTAGTAAAGTACCTATATATTCATGAGTTTTTCAATGACTTTAATGCGGAAATGTTATAATCGTACCTTTTTCGAACAAGAATTGCGCACACATTAGGATTTCATTCACTGCTGTAATATCTCCATTGCGTCACATACAGAGAGGGTTGTCGCAATGAAAATAACAAAGCCTCAGGTAATTTCGCTAATGCAAGCGGTTACACCCTATCTACATCGCACTTACACAAGCCCCGCCCGAAGGTACCTATTAAGAGGGTCGCCTCACATGATATTGTCAGACCCTCTACGAAATTGTCTATTTTGACTAAGTGTTAAATTAAGGCAGGATCGTCGTGGGATAGTTTGGGTATATGAATTTTCCAAGATAGGTAGGTGCACGGAATCCATTAGGGATTATCTTACCTGTTGAGGTAAGAAAAATTGTGGACACAATATATGTTGTATTTCATCAGGGCTCTACACGTCAAGTTTGCCGACCTGCCTACGGACCTGCCAAGGGTTGGTGTTAGTAACCCTATTTATTGCACACTATCTCGTATCGATAATAAGGCCGCGGCTGACACATCTCTGTGAGCACTGGTCGGCGACTTAGATGTATAGAGCCCTAAGCCATTATATTGTAGTCACTAAAAATATGAAAGGCAGCAGGTTTATTAGTTAGACCAAGGGCCACTTTTATGTTGCCTGATAAGCCGAAGTTACCAGACATAATATATTTTTGACAACTTATATTGCATCATGTGTGACTTTGAAATTTGATCACGAACGGGTGAAAATTGCCCTGATTCTTCTGAATATACCCAGCACCTATTAATGTATCTAGGACAGGAGAAAAATAAGACACAATGTTACTCGGTTTATATTTCATTTTGCAGGCATTAAATATTTTACATTCATACAAGGCCGATAAGTTAAGACTTGCAGGTAACAATCATACACATTTTAAACCACAATGAACGGAACATAAATAAATTCGCAATCAACATCTATGTTAAACATAAAATATTTACTAAATAATCTTATTCTTATTCGTTTAGACTTTTACAAAATGATTTCCATAAAATTTAACAATTTTTAAAAAACATTTAACAATTTACAAATTTCCCTATAGGTAGTAATACACCATTAATATGCAGCACTTTTATTTTGTATATTTAATATTTGTATCAGAGTGCAACATAATTGTTCAATTAAGTTAATTTTACCGTAACGACAATGATGAAAACCAAAAATTTCTAAGATTACATTTCAGATTTCAGTAACTACGTTTATATACAAACATTTTAACATTAATTCCTGATATACATACAATACAATACATAGATTATATACCTATAAGTATTACTATGTGGCATAGTAAGTTCATACTATTATATTATTATAGATTGAAAACTGTACAGACACTCTTCTTTTTATATAAATTACATTACGGTTTTGATTTTAGAAACATAAAGCAGCGCAAGTTAAACCTACGTTTCATTGGCTTTCTATATATGAAATCACATAAGCATCATAATTAAGCTTGATTTCCATGAAATGTAGGTAAGTATAGTAGCCGGCGTGAGTCGTGAGCATTGTTAAATTAATAAATAATTAACTAATTAATTGTACGCAAAGTGTACAGCAGTTAAACAATACGAGTAAACCAAGTCAACGACGAGCATTGATGGAATAACCAATCACATGAAGAATCGGTGCGGTTACCGTCGCCGTCGCATACGGTCACCAGAAACAATGCAAAGTGTGCTCAAGACTCGCGTCGCTACCTATGAGTAGATATATATTACGTTACGTACTCCAATCGCCTATCTATTATAAATGTTTATAAAGGCTCATTTTTACCCTTCCCACACTTTTAAATAAATCACTCACTGCTAAGTTTATTATTTCGACTCACAATAAAGGCTTGGAAAGTTTTTACCACCAAATTAGGCAAACAGTTTTAACTCCAAAGTTGAGCTTGGTTTCATGAATCGATGTTGGTTTTCAAAAGCATCACCCTGTTAAAGTATTATGTGCTAAAGTTTTTATTGACGTGTAATTTATATGGGTATAGCAGTTTAAATTGTCCATATAACTGGTTATAACAAGTTTTTAGAGATACTGACAGTCGTGTTAAATGTCTGAAATAATGTTAAATTACTTCAAAAACGAACGTGCAAGAAACAGTTACTTACTTCTTGTATTCGTTTGTTTGAAATTTGATGATGTGTAATAAAATCAAAATAATGACAAATTATCCTGCATTTTCTACTTTCAAGTATGTTCACAAAATTGAATTTATTTCTCTCCAAACGACATATACGAGTATTAAAAAAACCATTAAATCTCGGAACAGCTATAAAACAGTCTTGGTAAATATCCTACAAATTTTCTGTTTTCAGAATGAAGAAAATCACCAAAGTTCATGCAATAAATACTTCAGCATTGTAGGCGTGTGATGTAACTCCGAGTACAAGAACGCTTCAACTTTCCACATGGTTCTGACGAGCAAGTTTACCAGAGGGCGTAGACTAAAGTCGATATTAAAAAGATGGTCGGGGTCGCTCGGTGAGAGTCGGAAGGTGGTGGGCCACCCCCTCCGAGAAAGCCCGCATCTTCAGCTCGTGGGCCACCTTCTCGGAGTGGACCCTGGAGGCTGGATCTGACGTCATTGGTCTCTTCCATGTCATAGTCTCGGTCATCTTCGTTTTTCTTTCGGTTAGGAAGCTCCATTTCTTTTGAAAATTAAATATGAATAAATTATTTAAATTTTGTTAGATGTCATCGTTTACCACCAGGTGAGCGTTGTGCTTTTGCTGTTACCCTTATATTATAAAAAAATGTTCTCTAATATACAAAATGCATAAGTTTGAATGCTTGTTTTGTTTGTTTTATTACTTAACTGTGCAAAAAGTGGACAATGTAAAATGCACGTAAAAAGTCACGCCAATACGGCTTTAAAAGATTTTAATAAAATTTAGAAAGAGGCGCAGAGTATTTTTTATTAAATTTGTCATCATGATTACTACATTGATGATTGTTTATCCGACAAAACTGCGAGGCGCTTCAAACATTTAAACAAAATAACGCTCGCGAGCGTCTTTCGAAAATTATATTACATTTCTGTACTTTAAATGGTATCCTGGAATGGATCTTTAAAAAAAAATGTTTTAACTTACCATATAGCCTAATATTCCCTTCGGCGTCACCTATGGAGTTCTTTGAAATACACTTGTACCCGCCGAGATCGCTCCGCTGTATGTTGCGGATGATAAGGCGCATTTGCACGCTGTACGCAGAACTGTTGATTTCACTCATCTGGTACTTGTCGTTGGTGATTATCATTTCACCTGTAGACAAAAAATTAATTCAATTTTGAAAATTGTATCAGATATATTCATACCTGATTTTTTACTGATCAGCGTTCGATCAGATTTCGTTTGAAAAATGCTTCGACCAGTTTAGTTTTGTGCCTTCCTAGACGCTTCCAGACGAAGAAACTCAAAACGAGTCGAAACTATTTTTATAACATTATTGAAACTAAATACGAGTGTACGTCAATCGGTGTAAAATTTATATTTTTTTTATATATGACATAAATAAATAAATCGTTTATTATTTTCACAAAACGTTCTTAAATATTAGTTACATTACTGGCTAATTTTATATACATGAATCACCTATCTTTGTGAAAGACTGGTGCCTGAAATAGGTTTAGAAAAACCTGTAGTACAGGGGGCCTAGACAAAGACACATTTCTACCGTCGATGACTAATTTCAATTAGTCCAAAATGTATGGAAATTAGCATAAGCTTTAGAAATGTCATAGAAATGTGATAGAAAATGACTAGTGACTTTCGTTTTCAACATGTGCTAGACAATGGTACATAAGTTATCAAAACGATGACGAAATTCGATTTCGTCGATCAACATTTCCATACAAATGCATAAACAAGTGGCACTCTTGTCAGTCAAAGTCGATGAAATTTCGATCGTTCAAATCGACACTTGGACCCTGTATAAAAGCAAAACAATATGGCTCATTTTCAGTCAGCTGTTGGCGTAGATGACATCAATTTTTGATCGTTTCTTAGAGTAAGTTAACACCGAGACGCGACGTGACGCGACGCGACGCGACGCGACGCGACGCGACGCGACGTGACGATACCTCTGGTTTCGCGCTGCGCAGTGAAAAGCCGCGCGGCGCAGCGCGGTGCAGTTCGACGCAGCAATACGCGCGGCGCTACCGAATTATCTCAATGAAATGTGTAGCATCTTTTTGTGTAGCATTTAAAATTTTTATATTGTATCAGGCGACTTCGTGCTGCGTCGACACGCGGTTTTGTATATTTATTTATTTATTGGCACACAAAACAGAATTCTCTTAAAACTAAACAAATATAAACATTGTAACAATTTATGAGCTGAAAAGAATTCCTGGACTATGTGTACACAGCATGATAAAATTAACAAGCAGTTACATTACCTAGATATAATACATTGATGAAATTAGGATTCACCAGAGAGGATACCAAATCAGATTGGTTGATTTGGCATCCCCTCTGACGAGAGGATGTATAATATATCTTTCTTGAATTTATAAAAGTTTAGGTCAAAAATATCAATTTGATTATTATGTGTTCTTAGAAGATCATTATATTGGCGACACATCCGAACGGTTGGGTTGTAGAATGATGTGTTATTCGTACAAGTTTCTAATATAAATATTTTCAAATGAGGATGACGTAATCTAGGTTTGATATTAAAGTTTAAAAGAGAAAGAAGAGCTGGTGAATCTATGTATGCATGTATAATTTTAAAGATATTTGTAAAGTCTAAATATGTTCTTCTAGTAGCAAGGGGTAATAAATTAAATTTGATAAGTCTGTCAGCATACGATGGTAACTTGCGTTTTAAGCCATGCTTGTAGCATATAATATAGAGACACTTTTTTTGTATCCTCTCTATGCGGTCAGAGTGAACAGCATAAAAAGGAGACCATATGGGTGAGTTCTATTCTAAAATGGTTCGAATCAATGTGAAATAAAGGTACAAGAAGCTATTTGGATTCTTAAATTTTTTTGTGGTTCTCGTCACAAAGCCCAAAAGTTGATTACCCCGGTTAATTATGCTTTCGTAGTGATCTCTGAATGTCAGTTTCTCATCAAATAAAACTCCTAGATCTCTGGCGGTTGCTTTCCGTTCTAAATTATGTTCTCCTAATTTATAGTCGTACAATACTTTGTACGTTTTGTTTGTGAAGGAGATGACAAAGCATTTCTTTACGTTTAGGTACATTTCATTTTCGGAGCACCATGTTTCTACAGTATCAAGGTCTGACTGAAGGGACTGGGTATCAGATAAGTTGTTTATAGCTGTATACATTTTCAAATCATCTGCATAAAGTAGACAAGGGCATTTTAGTAATTCGATCAGGTCGTTTATAAATGCGACAAAAAATAAAGGTCCCAAATGCGATCCTTGAGGGACGCCTGAGGAAACTACCATCGGCTTAGAAACATAACCCTTGAGCGCTACTAACTGGCTCCTTTTATCAAGGTAAGACCGTACCCAACGCAAAAGATTTCCGTGAATGCCATACGACGCTAATTTTGCACACAACTTAACATGGTTCACTTTGTCAAAGGCCTTTGAAAAGTCAGTATACACGCTATCAACTTGAGATCTTTTTGCAAAGGCACAACAAATATAGTGTTTGTACTCCAACAAATTTGACAATGTTGATCTATTTTTGACAAAACCGTGTTGTTTAGGTGATAAAAAAATTTTGATGTGATGGTAAAGAGAGTCGTAAACTAAGGATTCGAATAGTTTACCAAGACAAGACAGTATGCTAACTGGTCTGTAATTTTCGCAACGTGATCTATCCCCGGACTTAAATATTGGAACTATGTGAGCAGTTTTCCACACCGTAGGAAAAACACCGACTTGCAAAGAAATATTGAACAAGATCTGCAATGGAATACTAAGCGCTATTGCACAATGTTTGATTAAAATGGGCGGGATACCGTCGGGTCCAGCGCCCTTATTGGCGTCGAGACACATGATTTTCTTAATAATATCATTTTGCGTGATTTTGACATTGCATAGTATGTGATTAGTATTATAGGGCACTGCGTTAGTTTCTTCATAAGTCGAGTTGGTAACCTTCTCAAAGACTGAACTAAAATAATTGGAGAAAAGCTTGCAAATCTCTTTTTGATCAGATGAAACTAAGTTTCCATACTTCATTGTCTGGGGGACCGCGCTAGAAGATTTCCGGCTGTTAACGTATCTCCAAAAGTGCCTAATATTATTATCAAGAGAGGACTCAACTGAGGATACAAAATTTGCGTAATCGGACTCTATTAGTCTCTTACATCTTCGCCTTAAAAGAGAAAATGTATCATAATCTTGAGGATTTTTAAATTGCCGATAGCGACAATGGTATTTTAATTTTTCGCCGAGACTGCGTATCAAAGACGGTGTAAACCAGCACGGATAGTCCTGATCATTGTATTTGGTGAAAGGGGTATGTTTCGAGATTATCTGACTTAATTTAGAATAGAATATATTAGTAATAACGTTAACATCGTTGCCTTTCATAATATCGGGCCAATCCATAACTGAAATATCGTTACTTATTAACTCAAAATTGCTTCTATTATAATTAAGACGACGTTGTTTTTTACTTTTAAAACACTTTTCTGTGTTGTCTAACTGATCGTTTATATCAGCGACCAAGGCCGGGTGATGTTCGTCTAAACGACTAAGTGGGTCAGCGCCATAAACTTGTATAGATGTTGAGGTAAATAGTATCAAGTCTAAAAACCTATTGCTTTTATTTGGGATGTTGTTGAACTGAGATAAATTACATACATTCATAGTTTCTAATAATAAATGAGCGTGATGACTAGTCGGTTGGTACGGGAGCATGGCGTGCGAAGTATCACACTTAGACCACAGGGTGTTCGGCATGTTAAAATCACCAATACAAAGAAATTCACTGAACTCAACAGATTGTGATATTATATCTTGACAATTATTGTGAAATTTATGAAGACATTCGATCGGCAAGTCCGGCGGGCAGGTAGCAACAGCAAATATTTATAGTCCTATTATTCTTGTTCTGAGGAATTATAGATATCCACAAGTCTTCTACCTCACTATCCCACGATGTCTGTCGTATGAACGGGATGTTTTTTTTTAAAGCTATGAGTACGCCTCCGCCTTCGGATTTCCGAACGCATGATTCATACCTGTCGCGCCTGACCACATTGTAACGTGCGTCGAACAATTCAGAATCATGCACACTACTATTGAAGTTTGTCTCCGTCAGACATATTACATCGTACTCACAATTAAGCAAATTTAACAAAAATTCATGAGTTTTTGTTCTGATACGATTTACATTTTGATAATATACTAACATCATGAAATAATTATACAGAAGCCAAGTATAAATACTACCGTGAATATTAACGGTTATCTAATTAAACTAAAATTACACTATTTATTTACGCAGTCCAAGTTTTTAAGTAAAATACAGCTCGAGTTATCGTCCTTGCGTACGTACATACACGCGTCCATACTTCACCCAGACGTATTTGTAAGCTTTCTCCCGGGCCGCCTTCCTGGCCGCGGCGTGAAGGGCCTTGCACTCGGGAGAGAGATGCTCCGTCACGTAGATTTTTTGTTTGGTAGTAGTCAGTCCGAGGTAGGTCGTGTTCAGGGTATCGTTCTTGTTAGCCCTGTTGTAACGATAACAGGCCGAGAGAACATTGTCTCTCAGGCGAGGGTTGGTGAGAGTGACCAGAATATTGCGCGGCCTGTCTGAGGAGGCGTTCAACTTGGCGACGCGTCGGCACGAGTGTATATTATCCTGGTCAAGCTGTATATTCAGGGTTCGGCACAGATTATTGAGTATGGCTAGAAGGTTTTCGTTGCGACACTCGGGTACCGCCTGGATCTCCAGATTCTGGCTACGCGTCATCCTTTCCATAGAAGATAAGCGAGTAGTGAGAACACCCATCTCCATCTGTAACTTCTGCTTTTCAGTCTCTAGAGTTTTGATGTTTCGCGCCTATTCGTCAATCTCATGGAGCTCTGCTCTTCACAAATAAAGTTGGTTGTGGCTGTAAAATCATCCTTGAGATGCTGGACTGTGGAGCCGATTTCAGCACGAACAAGTTTCTTCACGTCCGATTTCAGAGCTTCTCTGAAGTTTTCCATAAAAGCATTTAAAGTACTGTTGAGTTTCTGGTCCAATAAAGAACTAATCTTGTCCATTGTGACTATGTTGCTGTCCGGAGTAATATTCTCGTTATGTATCTTCGACTTAAATGTGGGCGACGGCACTGACCCCGCGGTGCAGTCAAAATTATCGTAAGACATGTTCATGGATTCATCAATCATAGGCAGTTGGTTTTGCCTTACTGGAGTATTGACATTAGATTTGACACGCTTAGTAACATTGCTGCAGGAAGGACAGAGCCACTTCGCTCGGTAATCTATTGTGAATGCAAATAATTGTTCGCTTCGTAGGTTTAAACAGTCTATGTGATATTTAGAACGGCATTGATTACATTTCATGTATCGCTCGGAGGCCAACTCGATTTTACACGCAGAACAACTCATCGTTGTTTTTTACTAACAAATTTCTCCACGCAAAAAGACACCTGTCGACGAGGATCGAACTTTGCACTCAGCGTACTGAAGTGATTCAGTTGGTGACTATAACCGATGCGCCAAACGTCGTTACGGACATCAGTCAAAATTACTCTTCAGTAGATATGCCACAGTTACTTTTACTAACTGGGAGGGTATTGTCATTTATTTCACTTGAATACCCACTTCACTTTTTATTTGCAGTCACTTTTCTAACAGATAATTTGCATTTTAATGTCCTTTAGTAACAAAATTCACACAAAATTTATATTGTATTTAGTAATTTACAACATAACGCACATTTGAGAGATTTTTCACACTGTTCTAGTCACTATTGTAGCTGTAATTGAATTTAAATCAGAGGAACGTTCGACAAGGTAACTGCTTATTCAAGGCCGGGGATCGAATATATGATATGTATAGGGATTTAGTCGAGTGTCCGGGGTGTGGCGCGGCTATTCGCTGCGTGGCACGAAACCACAAGCATCGTCACGTCGCGTCGCGTAACGACGCTGTGTAAACTGACCCTAACTAAAGTGTTCAAAGTTTAGTTATATAATACTATGTACTGGAAATACCTACAAAAGAAGGTTATATCCAAAACTCATAATGTCAACGTGCTTAAAGGAGGTCATCTCAGGTTGAATTTTAATGTTTTTCATTTCGTTTTCATTTCGAAACCATAGCCAAGAAGTAGATTTTTGTTCAACGATCATTTTACCTTGTTTTGATTTGCTGCACAAGCGTAATCAATTTTCGAAATTGATTCGACACGGAGCGATGGTAACTTGTCTAGGGTCACCAGTGCCCTCCCGCGGATTGTTCTATGTGAGTACTTATAGAGCCTTATAATCTATTGTAGACTATGAGTATTGTCTTGACAAAAAAAGGTAGGGTAGTATTAGGGTTCCGTAGCCGAATGGCAAAAAACGGTACCCTTATAGATTCGCTATGTCTGTCTGTCTGTCTGTCTGTCCGTCCGTATGTCACAGCCATTTTATTCCGAAACTATTAGGACTACAGAATTGAAACTTGGTAGGTAGATGTATTATGTCAACCACTTTCAGATTTTTATACAAAAATAAAAAAAAATAAGTTTAAGGGGGGGCATCCCATATATGAAACTAAAACAAACAAAAACATTTTTCTTCAAACCTATACGTGTGGGGTGTCTATGGATAGGTTTTTAAAAATGACATTGAGGTTCGTAAAATCATTTTTTCTCAAAGTCAATCATTTAAAAGATAGGCGCGTCTAAAGTGGTAAAATGTGTGTCCCTCTAACTTCTAAAGTAAGGGAGTGACAAATCTAGAAAAAATATATTCTGTAGATCTCAATAAAAACTTTCAACGAAAATTGGTTTGAACGAGATACAGTCAGCAGTTTTTGAGATATAGCGACCGCAAATATAAATTTGTTTTACATACAAACTCTATGAAAAACAAAGTTAATATTATAGTTGCGAAAAGTTTATGTAAGTTTATTTAACCTTAATAACGAAATTCTTCAACTACTGTTAAGTATATATTTTTGTTATTGTTTTGAGTTTTTAACAAAACATAATTCTAAGTTTTAAAACTATTGTAAGTATACCTAAGTAATTTTGAGTCGGCGCCAAACAATCAATAAGCAAAGATCGCTAAATAACCTTAAGTTTAAAGAAATAACTAAATCAAATTAACAATGCAACGTGAAATCTCCAGCGATAAACACGCGCGAACTCCAACGACGTGTGCCCTCAAAACAATTACAAAAATATATACTTCGTTATACTAACAGTTTTTTAAGAATTTCGTTACTAAGGTTAAGTAAAAAAGGTTTATTATTTATTGCTTTTCAGTTTTTTAGGCAGTTTAATTTTTTTGTTAAAAAAATTTATTTTATGATTTTATGTGGCCATAATTTACTAATTACTACATTCTTAATTTTTTTTATTACGTTATAGAAATTGTTTAGTGGAGGATGTTTCCACCTACTTGGGACTCCTCCTTTGGGCACCGCTTCTTTCTCTTGGGGGGCGCGTCGTCGATGGAAGCCACTTCCTCAAGCTTCGCGGCAGCGCGCGCGCTGCTTTTGTTTCGCGGGGCGAGGGTCCACCGACGCGACCTCTCTCCTCCGATATTCGTAGACCACTAGTCCCTGTAGGCCTTATCTCTGTCCCACTCTAACAATAGGTTCCGTCTCATCTCGCATATTGCACACGTTCTAATTACCTATCTATTTAGCCTACAGCGATTCACTATTTATTTTGCATAGATAACAAAATCTTGTTTCGGTACGGAACATGCCGCTCACCTTAAAAGAATTGATTCTTTTAACTTTAAAAGGAATGATGCTAACTCTCTAACTAGTATGAAACCACTCTCACTCTAAACAACCCAAAAAAAAATAAAAATAAAATTCTATACTAAGTATGTACTATGGAACTAACAAGTACGCTTTCGAAACTATTCAATAGGCAGTTTACACAGTTTCACGACTGCTCGTTTGAATTGATTTTTACCAATTTGCAAGGTCACCACTCTCACGATACCATCCGTGCCTGGATGGAGTGTATGCACACGAGCAAGCTGCCACTGTAATGGTGGTAGGTTGTCATCTCTTACTAATACAATGTCTCCCACACCGATCGGAGTTCCGTGATCTAGGTACCATTTGCTACGTTGTTGTATTTCATGAAGATATTCATGACTCCATCTCCTCCAAAAATGTTGAACGCATTGTTGAGTCCAGCGCCATCTAACCAATCTCCCAGGATTTTCATTTATTAAGGATACGTCCGGTATTGCCGTTAAAGGTCCACCAACTAGGAAATGCGCGGGAGTTAACGGCAAGGGATCGTCCGCGTCCGAGCTCAACACGCACAAGGGTCGCGAATTTAATATAGCCTCGATTTGACACAACAACGTATGCATCTCCTCATAACTCAACGTTTGAGTACCTACGACGCGACGGAAACAATGTTTAAAGCTACGCACAGCCGCTTCGAATAAGCCACCGAAGTGCGGAGCATACGGGGGTTGAAAATGCCAAGTTATACCCTGATTCAAGGTTTTAGAATTCAAAACGCATTGAACAGAGTCCGTTCTCAAAAAGGTATATAATTCCTTCAAATAATTGTCACAACCGACAAAGTTCCGACCACAGTCGGAAAAGATCTCTTTAATTAAGCCCCTGCGCGATACAAATCGACGCAGCGCAGCTAGAAATGCATCGGTAGACAACTCCGATACAAGCTCTAAATGAACCGCCTTGACACTCATGCAAACAAAGACGGCAACATAACACTTAGTTATCTTTGCATTCCGTACTTTGTTAGGTTTTGTATACAATGGACCGGCAAAATCTATCGAAGTTCTCACGAATGGAGGTTCCGGACGTAGGCGAGAGGCCGGGAGCGGCGCCATAGCAGGTTGAGTTCGTACGGGGCGCGCGCGGAAGCAACGCACACAACGATGTATTTGTTGACGTATGACGTCACGACTCGATAAGATCCAATATTTTTGCAATAACGAATATAAAACCGATTGGGTGCCCGCATGAAGATTCGCAAGGTGGGCATCATCGATAATTAAATTAGTCAATGTATGTTTCTTAGGTAGGATCAGTTGATGTTTTGACTCGTATGGCAACAATGATTTATGTAAACGTCCCCCTACACGTAAGAACTTTAACTCGTCAACAAAGGGATTAAGACGTATCAAATTGTTAGAGGGCGGTTTTCCCTTCGAAATGTTTTTGATGTCTTCATGGAACACTTGATTTTGTACTAGATAAATAAGACGTTTAAGCGAAACGTTAAATTCGTGGACTGTAATATGACTCGGATATGAAATATCATTTTGTTTGTTTACTCGCGATTTTAATTTATTGTAAAATCTAAATATCAAAGATGTGACTCGCACTAGTTTATTCAAGGTTGAAAAACGGTTTATTATCTCAATTTCATCCGGCTGTGTAGCCGGTGCGGTCGTAACTGATAACGTGTTACGTTTTTCCTCGTTAGTACTCGGGATGGTGTTATGCAAAGGCCAAGCATTGGGTTCCTCACGAAGCCAATGTGGACCATGAAACCACAACTCATTTTGAAGTAATGCGGATGGCAGTATGCCCCTCGAGGGAGCATCTGCGGGATTACTGGGCGATGGAACATGTCTCCAAATAACATTTGGGATCCGGGAAAGAATCTCACTCACGCGATTGGAAACAAAAGTTTTCCACTCGTATGGAGGGGATCGAAGCCACGCCAACACTATAGACGAGTCCGACCACGCGACTACTTCTTCAATATTGATACGATTTTTATAGGTTTGTAACACCTTCTCAATTAATTTAGACAACATCACGGCTGCCATCAACTCCAAGCGAGGGATAGTTAAGCACGGTGATATCGGTGCGACTCGTGTTTTCGCTAACAATAAAAACGTCTGAATGTTTTTATCCTCATCTATCAACCTAACATAGACGGCTCCCGATATACCGCGTTCACTCGCGTCACTAAATCCGTGAATGGACACGTTACCTGAACACGGAAAAATAAATCGAGGTATTACAATTCGAGACAAGAGTGGCAACTCTTGGTTGAATGCCGTCCAAGCGTTTACGATCTCGAGTGGCGGGCGTTGGTCCCACTCAATGCGCGCGCGCCACAACATTTGCATTAGATGCTTGGCGACCATCGTAATGGGAGATAACCAACCCATTGGATCATAAATCTTGGCGATTTGTGACAGAATGGTTCGCTTGGTGATGTCACCATCGGCCGAACATTGGACACTAAACGAGAACTGGTCAGTCTGAGGATTCCACCGAAGCCCCAGGACCTTCGTTTGGTTGTCGTTCTCCATGGGCGCGAAGGACACTTCCTGCCGCTCACCCTGAATAAGTGGCGCCTTAATCGCAGCGAGTATCGCGGGCGAGTTACTGTGCCACTTACGAAGCTCAAACCCGGCCGACTTACAAATACCGATCAACTCCTTTTGAAGCGCTAAGGCTTGAAACTCATCGTCAGCACCGGAAACAACATCGTCGACAAATACTTGGTCCAACAACACTGTGGACGCAAGTGGAAAAGTGGATTGTTCGTCATAAGCCAATTGCTTAATGACACGAAGGGCTAAATAAGGTGAACAATTAACACCGAAGGTCACCGTTCGTAGGCGATACTCAACAATAGGATCGTCGCGCGAAGCGCGCCATAGAATACGTTGTAAGTCCCTATCAGCCTCGTGCACTAGAATGTTTCTATACATTTGTTTTATGTCGGCAGTAAGCGCGACACGATGAACTCGAAATTTCAATAGGATGTCAACAATATCCTGATGAAGCTTAGGTCCAGTCAGAAGAATGTCGTTCAGACTGGTACCGTTAGAACTCGGTGAATTTGCGTCGAAGACGACACGAATTTTTGTCGTCTCGGACGCCTCTTTGACCACAGCGTGGTGCGGAATGTAGTACTTAAGACTACCTAACTCGGGAGGGTCAGAGCGGTCGTAAACCGGCTCCATGTGATTCAACTCCACATACTCTTGAAGACACGAATGATATTCGTCCTTGAGGCTCGGATTTCGCTCCAAACGTTGCTCCAATTTGAGCAACCGAGCGTTTGCAATCTCCTTTGAGTCACCTAAGGGTTGAGCTTCAGGCTTACGGGGTAAGGCTACTGAATAACGCCCGGTGACGTCACGACAATGTGAACTCTCGAAAATAGATTCGCATAGACGTTCCTCGGGGGTTAGTACCTGCACTTCAGGTACTGACTCCAGTTCCCAGAATTTTTTCAAGTCGCCGTCATTGAATAATGAGCTAAAACAAGCTTGAACTGAGGACGGAGTCGAAGGATCGAACGCTAGCTTTCCCAACAATAAATAGCCAAAAACGCTATTCATAGCTATAGGCGTACCGGGGGGACCGGTAATTACATCATTTAATAAAATGTGAGATAAAACATCTGCACCTAATAACATCTCCACAGGCTGCGGAGTGTGAAAGGAAGGATCCGCCAACTTTAGATTTTTTATATGTGACCATTCCGTATGAGGTAATAAAACACTCGGCATTAGAGGTATAAGTTTCGGCAAAATTAAACAATTAATCTGTATATTCGGGTCCGATGCATTTTTTGGTGAAATAGTATTTCACCAAAAAATGCACGAAATAATGCCCTTAGGATGTACCGGTTTCTTATCACCAATCCCGAAAATAGGTACGTCGGCAAAGCGTCTCTTTAGACCAAGTCTTTGCGCACACGCGTCAGTCATAAATGAGGCCTGGCTACCAGTATCCACAACGCACCGCACCGTAGATCGCTTCAGTTCACCTACATATACATCGATGAGTGCTGTAGAAAGCAACACCGTACTAGCTCGAACAGAGCGCGCATTGGATGCCGTGCAATCGGAGGATAACGCATGACGCGCGGATGTCATGACGTGCTGGGTACTCGGATCAGGTTTGTCATTTGACTGACTGATAACAACGTTATCTCTAGGAAAATGTATAAGAGTGTGATGTTTCTTTTGACATGAACGACACACACCTTTCGACTTGCAATTTGAAACGTTATGACCTCTGCCTAAACAATTAAAACACGCGTCTTTGCCTTTTAATAATGTATATCTCTCGAAAGGCGATCGACTTAAGAATAACGAACATTTTATCACGGAATGTTCATCTCCACAACACACGCATTGATTGTTTTTATTCTCATAACTAGACGTACTAGACTCGTTCGCACTCGAGTTCGAACTCGCTGGATTAGCCGTGTTTACCGCGAGAGATCGCTTGACTTCATATCTACTTGTATTTAAAACGCGATTTGAGCATCCGCTCTCATTACGATTACGATTTTGATGATTCTCGTTACTCAGTAATAGTTCACTGGCTATTAATTCTCGGTTTAAAAACTCGATTAATGTGTCGACATTAGGAATGTCAGATACGTTAGGCAAAGATAATTCGAATCGTTGGCGAATAGAATTAGGTATTTTACGTAGTAAAATATGTAACAACAAAAAACTCCACTCTCTCGTAGGAAAGCGCATCGCTTCGAGCGCTTTTATATTTTCTTGGTAAGTATTTAACAGATTACGCAAACTACGGCTATTCTTATCAGAACAAGACTCAATTCCAATAATACGATCAATATGTTTGGTGGCGATCGTTCGTTTGTTCTCATATCGTGATACTAAAATATCTAACGCGATTTGATAGTTCTCATTAATTATAGGTAACGACTTTATTAAATTGAAAGGCTCATCCTTTAATGTAAGCAGTAGGTACCTAAATTTCTCAGCGTCAGTGTAAGCGTCATTGCTGTGAACCATAGATCTAAACAAGTCGTAATACGGAGTCCAGTCGGTGGAATCCCCAGAAAACGATGGAAGTGGTAGTGTGGGCAATTTCTTTATATCACAGCTAGCGTGACTAGGCTGTCTAGGATATAAAGCGGCTCGACTCATGCGCCGACACTCCTCGTCCACATTTTTAATTTCGTCGAGATTACTTAGAATAGCGTAATAGATATCACTAAACTCGTTTCGAATGCGTAATTGTTCCTCTCGATCAAATGTTTTTAAATTTAATAATGACTTTTCAATTTTAGTTTGCAATTTTAGAAACTTTCTTTGAGTGGCCTGAATATCTTTCGCTCGTGCTCTAAATTGGTTCTCATCGGTTTTGTAAATATCTAATGTACGTTTTAATTCGTCAAAGATGATTTCTCGCTCGAAAATATCTTGTTCCGCCATTTTGATGGATACGTAATATCGCAATGCAAGAATGGGCAAAGATACAAGACGCTACAACAAAATATGCACAAATACACAACACTATTTGTACAAACACAAAAAATAAACCCAATTGAACGAATTACACTCAAAAATATGCAAGATTAAACGCGATTTTTAGAACGGTGCTCAGCAACTAAGAAACGACGATCCGGCTCGAACGGATCAAAATATGTTTAGTGGAGGATGTTTCCACCTACTTGGGACTCCTCCTTTGGGCACCGCTTCTTTCTCTTGGGGGGCGCGTCGTCGATGGAAGCCACTTCCTCAAGCTTCGCGGCAGCGCGCGCGCTGCTTTTGTTTCGCGGGGCGAGGGTCCACCGACGCGACCTCTCTCCTCCGATATTCGTAGACCACTAGTCCCTGTAGGCCTTATCTCTGTCCCACTCTAACAATAGGTTCCGTCTCATCTCGCATATTGCACACGTTCTAATTACCTATCTATTTAGCCTACAGCGATTCACTATTTATTTTGCATAGATAACAAAATCTTGTTTCGGTACGGAACAGAAATATATTATTATCCTTTTGGAATTATGTGAGTCTTAGTACCTACAGCAAGCGTACTACATCGTCAATCACCTCTTCACTTAGCAGCAAGTTTTCTGTGCCACAGTTCATGTTATAAGCAGGCGTCATTGCTTACCCCTAGCCTAGACAAACGTTTTATAAGACATTTATGCTCTATAATAATAAACATAATATTAGATCACTTAAAAAACCAAAAGAACCGACTTCCAACGTCACGCTAATCCATTTGAATACTAAGTTTGAGGTTTATTATCTTCATGTCTCTGGAGATACTGAACACATCTCGACAAAATTTAAATGGTACAGTCCACTGCTGGACATAGGCCTCTCCCAAGAGACGCAACTGAGCCCATTTTCGACTCTTTTTGTTTTTACTAGTATGTTTGTTGATATACATACATGTTATGATGAAATCATCAATATAATGATACTTTTATCCATTATTTTTGTAGATTTATTAAAAGCCGCTCGACCGATTTCGTTAAAATTTAAATAGGACAACCTTGAGGGGTATACATTTCAAATAAAAATATAAATTTCAAATAATTATCAATATCAGACTACTCTGTAAAAAGTTATGCGTGGTCACACATTAAAAAAAAATATATATATACACGTTGACTTGAGAACCTCCTCCGTTTTTTTTCGTCGGTTAAAAATAATGTTAACGTTTGGGTGTTCGTCATTATTGTAAGTCCGTCTATTTTGTCACATTTATAACATGTGAAAGCGTACACTCAAAATTTAAATTTAATTATAATACTTAAATTCAAAATTTAAAACCCCCCCGATTGATTTGTATATGTATAATTTGTTCACTGATACCATTCTAATGAGCTTAAATACGACATCTCAGACGAGGAGTTGAGAGTATTCTGCAGATACAAGGAGATCTCTTGAAGTAACAGGATACATAATTTCAAATTAATACATTTGATTTTACTAATGTCAATTACGCCAAACAGACGGCAGCAGTGTGACAGGTAAGTTGTGCGCAGAAGCGCCATTTTGATTTTTTTGACGTCCGCGGTCCGCGGTTTGAAGTTGCTATCGTAGTCTTTTCGACCAAAAAAGAGTTGATAATATTTAAACGGCTGAACGGATTTTTATGAAACAATGCTAAGAACACTCTCGATGCAGACACCTATGAAACAAAAAATAAACTGGCCAAGTGCAAGTTGGACTCACACTCTTAGGGTTCCGTAACACAGTTAAGTATTCCATAACTAATATTTTTCGCAACTAACAAATTAACTTTGTTTTTATAGTGTTGAATGAAGTATGAAAAACAAAGTTATCTTTGCGGTCGCCATATCTCAAAAACTGCTGACTGTATCTCGTTCAAACCAATTTTCGTTGTTAGTTTTCATTGAGATCTACAGCATATATTTTTTTTTAGATTTGTCACTCCCAAACTTTAAAAATTAGAGGGGGGGGGGGGACACATTTTACCACTTCCACTTTAGACATAGGAACGCATAGGAACCTCAATGTCATTTTTAAAGACCTATCCATAGACATCCCACGCGTATAGAAAATTATTATTTTTTGTTGTAGTTCCATGTATGGGATGCCCCCCCTTAAACTTTTATATTTTTTATTTTTTTATAAAAATCGGAAAGCGGTTTACAGAATACATCTACCTACCAAGTTTCAATTCTCTTGTCGTAATAGTTTCGGAATAAAATGGCTGTGACATACGGACGGACAGACAGACAGACAGACATGACGATCTCTAAGAGTTCCGTCTTTTGCCATTCGGCTACGGAACCCTTAGAACTAAATGAAAATCGGTTCATCCGTTTGGGCGCTACGATGACAGACACACAGATACACAGACACATAGATACACAGATACACACGTAAAACTTATAACACCCCTTCTTTTTGCGTCGGGAGTTAAAAATTACATTGCATAAATCAAAATCATCGAGATATCAATAATATTTAAAATTTGGAAATAATTAGGTTACAAATACATCGTTATTAACGTTAGTTTTAAAAGTAACATTAAAGTAATGATAATTATATAATATTTTTTAATTATATAAGTACGTCTTGAAGAATTGTATTCCTAAAAGTAATTTACACAATAATACATATGTTTGGTCAAATAACCAGGATATATAGACAAGTCATGAACTAAAAAAAATGTTTAATGATGGTGTGTTGGGTATCAAATGAGAAAGGGCTTAATCATTATGAATTATATGTAGATAATATTGATGTGTAATAATGTGATAATTAAGCCCTTTCATTTGATACTCAACACGGCATCATTAATAACCATTTTTAACTAGTTTTTAGTCACATTACTTTATATACTAGTTAATAATTCGTTCTGAATATAAAATATGCGGAACTGTCTAATGGTTCATTGGTTCAATAAAATTTGTAAAATTACAGTTGCAATGATTTATTGTCAAGTTTTTAATAAATATATCAAAGTTCAAATCAAAGGTAAAAAAAAATATTTGGAACTAATGCAATAAATATCATCAGTAAAATTAAAATAAAATCACAATCCCCGCTTAATATATTATGGTATCTTTAGCCGACAGGCTCTATTCGAACGCACAAGCCTTTCCGTCCATTTATATTCGGCCACTTCCGGCCACTGTCCGGCCGATACCGTACTGAAATATTGTTTCACTTGTCGAGTGGGGAACAATACTGTGCGCTTAATATATCCCTTTTCGATATTAGATAAGGTACTGCTGTTAAAACGAATAAATATAGGACCTGAATTGCATGAGCATCAGATAACTAAGCTACTCACAGAATTACTTGTAAGTATTACTAGTAGACTATTTGGAATGTAATATATATAAAATATAGATCCAGTAATATCCAACTTAAAATAACAGCCTGTATAAGGTGTAAGTGTAAGTCGCAGAATTAGTTTGCCGACAGCGATACGCATTGTCACAAGTACGAGTACATCAGCGGTCGCCCGTGCTCGATCGCATCCGTGTAAACTACCCTTCTTAATATTTTTATAATTCATCTAAATCTTACATACCTACATAAAAATACTAAAATTACACATATAAACACTTATAATTGGTTCTCATACAATTTATTAGAAAGATAGATAGATAGATAGATAGATTATAACTCTTTATTGTACACCACAAATTACATGAAACTCTTAAACTATAACAGGCTTAATTTAAGTTGCACAATGGGCGGTCTTATCGCTAAAAAGCGATCTCTTCCAGACAACCTTTGGATGGAGAAGAAACAAATCACGGTAAATCGACGGCGCGGTATAGTTAAAAATAAAGTCAAAATTAAAAAAAAAAAAATATATATATAAGCAATTATCATAAAGATAAATAATAAAAGAAAACACATTTTTAATAGTAATATATAGTTATAATGTGTAATAATTATTACTATTAAAAATGTGTACCTTGGACAAATAAATAGTCATATATATATATATATATATATATATATATATAAATAAAGACATACATATATATTCATACATCATACTTATATCATATACATCATACTCAAATACACAAATACATACTATATACATATTTGGCATGTATTGAAAAAAAAAAAACAAAATTGATATCTAGAGATAAGAACCAGTAAGTAAAAGAACAGATTGTAAAACCATAAAACATTTTAGTCTCGTAGTTCAGTTAGATAAAACTTTTTCACCTGATCTTTCAATATTGAAAGAGACTGTGCATGGCGAATAGTAGAGTTATATAATAGTAGAGAGTATCATAGGAGGAGAGTATAATAGGAGAGAATATATTATATAATAGTAAAGTAGTAGAGTAGAAAGTTACTTAAGTTAGTTAGCTTTATTTTGTAAAATGGCTGTATAAACAATACTTAAGTGGCGCGATCTTAAATGTAAGTGCCAGCACATATTTATGGTTTATTGGCACAACATAAAAATATGTATGTAATTATTGTGTACTTAAAAATAAAATAATAAAAGTAAGGACTATATTCTATTTTTATCTGCAAAAGTGTTCTCATATTATTTTTAGTCATCTCATAAGATTTTTGGCCAAATTCTAGATACATGGTAGAAAACATCTAAATCCTAAATAACCCCCGACGCAGAAAGAAGGGTTGTTCTAAGTTTGACGTGTGTATCTGTGTATGCGTGTGTGTGTCTGTGGCATCGTAGAGCCCAAATAGGTGAACCAATTTGATTTAGTTTTTTTTGTTTAACAGGTTTCGTCATCGAGAGTGTTCTTAGCTTTATTCATGCGAATCCGTTCAGCCGTTATAAAACTATGAGCATTTTTCTAGATGATTAACTATGAAATAAACCTTTGTAGTTCTATTCAATTCTCGAAACTCAGTAAACTCTTACTTCAACGATAATGTAAGAACTTGGTAGAGTGGACCTGATGCTGGGACATCTCCTGGAATCTGCAGAATACTTTACTCCTCAACAACAACGATAGTCGAGTTAGTGCTCATCGAAATGGTCTATATGAATAAGCTATGAATGGATCGGACGGGGGTGGTTTTACATTTTGAGTTTAAGTATTATTTAAGTTATTTAAACGATATTATAAGTATACGAAAGATAATTGAAGCCATGCAAGATTATCTTATTTATGAATTATATAATAATTTATAACGTAGGTATACGTAGCGTAGTTTATTAGGTGAAGCCTTATCAAATCCTTGACATGTAAATGTCGCACAATAAGCGTCACAGAAACAAAGCAGACTTTGTCAGATAGTTTACATCTGATAATGGATTGACAATCGCAAAGCGGTAGTTAATTGCAATAATTACTGTTGTTTTGGCAAACGCATTAAGCTTCGCGTCTGACAAATTGAACCCGTCCAAAAATTACGTTAACACTTTGCTCTCAAAATCAACATTGCGTGTTGATATTGCTACGTACTGAAATGAGATATTATTGTAACATTTTAGTTGTAGACACAAATAGGCAAGGAGGTTATGTATAATCTTATTACACAACATACCTTGCTTTGCTAATAGTGGGTTTTTATCCCATTTAACTTTATGAACGTAAAAATAATTTACCATCCATATTTCATTAAATGACGTCGGATAAAACTCATCCTTGGGCGGGCGCCAGTTAACAATATGATGACCATTGAGGTCAAGATCGATGATCTGTTAGGTCATCATCGATGATGTCTTAGGCCATCGATTATATCCTCTATGGTAATAGCCAATAATGTTGATGGTTACGCAATGTTGGTAGGTACTTAAAACATTTTGATGTAAGTAACCGTTTAAAATATATAAAAGGCCCAAAGTAGACAAAAATAAAAGTTGCGCAAGCGAAGCGAGCGTGAAATATGTCCATTACCAGTTATACCTTGACAGTGCTGCAGTGTTATGACACAAAAGTTTTTAAAATATTTCCAACATAAAAGATAAAGCGAATAGCTGTTGTGCGAGCGAATGGAGCGTGATATTATTTTAGCATTTTGTAAGCTTGACAGTTTTATGACTTCGAAGGTCACATTTTTGCTTTTGTTCTTATTTATTAACTCTATGTACACTGTTGTAAACTTATTATTCCTATTTCTGTGGTTGTTAACATCAATGATCATTATAAATATGCAAAACTGTTCATTTCAAAGTAGATAAAATGCTTACGAAACGAACTATTATTTCTGCGCGAGCAAAAATAATAACACAACGTAAGTAGTCATAAGAAAAGACCGGTATTTCAGGATATTCGAAAAATATTGCATCGTCAATTTTATCCTGAAAATGCGGATGAACGTGTAGGCAACGGCTACGTCATTGGATTTTTTTTCTTGTTAGCCTGCCTTATTTCCACGAGGATAACTTGCTTTTCGCTGAACATTTTATTTTTATTTCAATCTTGTCGTTGACCACGTTTCAAAAGATATTAAATTGTCAGTTTTCTACATAATATACGTAGGGTTACTTAAAACATGTATCTTAGAAGTTGCTTTACGATCAAACAAAGAAACAAATTAAATATATAACTGACATACGCAATTATAATACTCATATACCTATAAAGATATCAGCACTTAAAGCTGATATCTTAATATATGAGTATAAATTATTAAATACTCATAATTTATTAATATTGCTATAAGAATATTTTTATTTATTACTAAAGCAGAAGTAGAAAAAAACCCATAGAATAAAAATCCTACCAACCCCAGTAAGCGAAAATTTCCAGAAAAAAAAAAAACGTTTCTTGTACAACCGATTATAAAAACTATATAAAATTTAAAAATTAAAGCGGCTTACCATTTAATTTTTATCTGTATTTAGTTTTTATTATCGGTTGTTAAAGCGGCAAAAGTAATGCACTGTTTCAAGTGTTCTATTATGGTTCTAAAGGTATGGCCCTGTGACGGACGAACGGAAGGACAACGGATTGTCAGTAATTGGGTCCCGATGGCACCATTTGCAAAGAAAAGACAATTGTCCATTTTAGGACCCATATTATTAATATTTTCATAAATGATTTAATAGCCTATATGAATAGGTGTGATCTCGACATAAAATTAATAGTATTCGCAGATGACACAAATGCCATTGTATCATCTAACACAGTTGACAACTTAAATCTTAAAATAAATAATGCTTTGACGAATTTTCTTGACTGGTTTACTATGAATGAATATTAAATACAAATAAAACCAACCTTATGCTCTTCCGTACTACCGTTAGGAAAAAGGATACTCTTAGTATTCACTTAAATGGCAAAAAAAATTACTGTGTTAATGTAATCAAATTTTTAGGAATACATATTGATAGCTACTTGAACTGGAAAGACGAAATCAAAGCGATTGAATCTACTATTAGCTCGGCATGTTACGCAATTCGGAGTATAAGAGACGAGGTTACTATTAAACATCTAAGACAAGTGTATTTTGCATTGGTAGAATCTAAGTTTAGGTACAGCATAATGTTTTGGGGCAATAGCTACAAATATAATACGGACGCAGCTTTCATATTACAAAAGAGAGTAATTCGAACTATGGTTCGAATTCCCCAAACAGATTCGTGTAAACCATACTTCCCAGCTTTAAAAATACTGATGGTGCCATCCTTATATATTTTAGTTATAGTGACAGACTTTGTTAAAAAATTAAGCAGTGTTGAATCTGATGAAGATCGAAAAATAAGAGAGCAAACACGAAGGAAGGATATACAAAATATATTTGTTTCCTCCCTTACAGTTATCAGTCATTGCGTCAGGGTGCAGGCAGTTCGGCTTTTTAATAAATTACCTATTGTCCTAAAAACAATCAACAACAGTTATACATTTAAAAATATATTGAAAGCTTTCTTGTTGGAAAGGTGTTACTATTCTGTTACGGAATACATGGAAGACCGGCAGACTAATAAAATATTGACATAATAATAATTAATTTTTACTGACTGACTTTATGTATAAGTATGTAATATAATTTATATTAATTTTTATGACTGTGACATTATAATTCTTATTTTAATTGACCTTTTCTTTTCTGTACTTTGACATGAATATTGTGATATTAAATAATCCGTTTCTTTTGTTATCTTTTTCTTTATTGTTTTTTTATCATATGTCAACATGTGTAAATTTCCCATACAATGACATTGTTTCAGGAATAAATAAATATGAAATATGTCATTTGGGTACGGAATCTTAAAAACTGCTATTTGGTACCTTGATTACAGAAGTGATAAAAAACATCTGCCAAACGCATCGTAATTTCAGCAATCATAACACGCTGCGTAAAACGCATCCGTCTGGCATCCATTACAAACAAATAGAGGGAGCCAGCCGGTACTTCGGCGCCCATAAATTGCGGAGAGTACAAATTAAATTAGGTAATACACGCCTGTGACGAGATGGGACAAGCGACTGGACCGACGGACATGGAATGGGTGTAACCGGCTCTCTAGCAGACTGGCCATACTGTAATTTTAATCTGGATTCATTTATCTGAATCGATCGGACTGAGATAGGGCTGTCACAGTGTAAATGATGGTATCCATTTACGCATCAAGATACAATAAATGTCATGGTAATTGTAGGTAATGCTGATTACAGTTTATGTCTGTTTCCGCAATATTATTCAATATCAATAATCAAACACGTTGGTGTATTACTAATAAGGATTTTACTAGTATTTTGTTTGTTATTATTGATTTACTAGTATAGTGTTTTCGATAATAATATTTCGTTGATGAAATTTACACATAATTGAATGTATGAGTGTATGATGTATGTACACAAAGAAATTATTTGAATAGCTATATATCCTACCGGTGTAACTTAGATTATGAAAACATATTTTTTTATCATCATTTATAATTTCACATCTAATTTCTTTCAGCCATAGGTCGATAAAGTCATGCGTTATACAGAAGTAAAATATGTTGCATATCCAAAGATTTAAACGTTTGTATAACCTTTTAAAAATTCTTCATCTGCTTCACTATTCGACTTTTTACTGCGTTCCTTTGTTCCAAAAATCACCAAAACAAATAATGCTGATCCCAATCAAGATTCATTAATAACCGCGGTCAAGCTGAAGACAGCGAGTAGTCGGCCACAAATCTGCGCCACTCTGCGGTCGGTGCAACTGACACCAGTGCCAGTTCCAGACCCGCCCACTTTTGTGTATTGCCTGGCAACTTCGATCATTAATTACAATGCAAGATTTCGTATTTGAAAACTAAGGAAGATCTATCAATATTAGTGTCAGTGTTATTGTTATTCAAATTGTATTGAACTGATTTCTTCAATTTATTCAATTGATTGATTTGTGATTGTTAATCGTGTAAATCAATATCACTTTTCATTAAACATTTTGTGTACTCATATACTGCAAACATAATCAAGGTATAAATGTTTTATATGTTGATCATTCTGTATCTTTAATTTTTCTACAAATATTTTAACAATCATATTTTCGCCTTTTAGATTTTGGTGACCGTAAGGACTTAAATATTCCTAATGTTATAAATACCTGGATTAATTAATAGTTTTGCTAATTAAAAAAGCATGAAAAAATATAGCGCATCGCTATAAGTACATCTACACTGAGTAGTGGAACCACATTTTTATAAGAACCTACGCAAGGTGTCCATTGCTACGTACGTAGATGCTGCTACGCTATAGTGAAATGGTTCTAAATGTACGAGGGCGCCGCATCAACTTGGGACTGCGCGAGTATCAATCTGCAGACATAACAAATCAATATCCCAATCTTGCTACGTCATTATTTGTAACTTTAATTAAATAGTTGAACGGTATTTAATACGGTGGCTCTGCAGCAGAGCATGACTTAAATAAAAAGTTGCTAAGTCTTAAAAAAGCTAAGGACCTTTTAACCTATTCATAATTTTTCCAAAAACCATTTTGTTTGCAAATATTCCAAGTGTTTAGCTTGCGTCAACTTTATAAGTATACATCACACTGTGTCATCTACGATATGATTATACGACACGAGAGCAAATAGTGACTGTAGCCTAAAGCAATTTGAAGCGGTCGTAGCAGGGGTCTTTGTTGCATATCGGACGGTAATAGAATTTGGTCCGCTTTTTGCGTGACCCGCTCGGACCGCGTAATACCAAGCTCGGTGGCTTTTGTAACTGCATCTAAATCTGCCCGCTATGTACGCCTTGTTATGGTATTACCAATTATCCGGAAGGTTCTTAGTGTGCATTTATATGTACTTACACGACTATACTTTTAAAATTACACTTGCACACAAGCGGTAGGTGAAAATATTTATTTGTACCTGTCTATGTTTTATGTAATGATACGTGGATTGCCAAATGCTTTAACATACACCCAAAATTGCCTGACATAATGAAAAATATTGAATTTTGTGAATCATTTTTTCAGTTATGTTGTGACGCAAAAATATTATTAGATTTACGTTTGTTTAATATTTCTTGTTGATAAATTGCAAATACAAAATGAACAGTCAATGAAAAGATTACAAAATACTGACTACAAAAAAGACTCTACAATGTTTATATTGTGATGGATACGAAAACATTTCTATTGGTGACCCAATATTTTGCGCAGGTACTACAGTATTTGTTGTGTGCGAAGATATTAAATGTTTAGCATTTTTGTACACATATCTTGGATTGAACTGTTGTTATATTGACCTGTTTTAGAAAACATCGACTTGAGAGTATATTATAGGTAGGTATAATAATAAATATATATTAAGTATTTTCAGTACTCAATGGCGTGCAGTTGGAAAGGCCTACGTCCAGCAGTAGACTATCATAGGCTGATGATGATGATGAAATAGAAATAGGTTTTTTGAAGTGTGATCATAGATAATAGTAATAAAAAAGCGCTCAAGATACCTTTTAACATATTTGCAGTGTACACACTTACTACATTATTCTTATATCCCCTACTTATCCTTATAATAATATAGGTAGGTACCCACAAAGAACAGTGATAAAGAGCTAGTAAAGACGTTGCTTTGCTCAATGTCTCCAGGATTATTGCAGGTTCGTGAGGTTGTTATTCCCCAAACAACATTGAAGCTTCGTGCAGCGAGCGCTAGTGGCTGCATTTAAACTGCTCGAGCTTTTATTGGAATATTACTTGGATGAAGGTTATTTATGCTTATGTTCTATTATGTTGGTTTAATCTAATTACAGCATTGTCTTTTACATATTTCTACACCGTGTTTTATACATAAAATTGGCTATACTTTATTATTAGTAATCAACACCAATATTATAAATGCGAAAGTCAGTTTGTTTATTTTTAAGTTTGTTTAGGACTTCTTAACGGTCAAACGGCTAGACCGATCGAACTGAAATTTTACACAGGGATAGCCTGTATTATGGATTAGGCTTTACTTTTTAACGCGAGCGAAGCCACGTGGCACAGATAGTATTATTATATTTTTATTCAATTTCACATCACGTGTCATACACGCTTTTCTTCTTCTTTTTTGGAGGGCATGATTTGATGATGATAATGCATTGATGTGTTTCGAGTAATGGGTTTCGAGGAGGATACGGCACCATAGACCACATTCACACAGTGCGGCAGGTTATACAGAAGACCGAAGAGTATAACCAGCCCCTGTGTTTAGCGTTTGTGGACTTTGAGAAAGCCTTTGACTCCATTGAAACCTGGTCTGTTCTGGAGTCTCTGCAACGGTGCCAAGTTGATTAGCGATACGTGCAAGTATTGAGAGGTCTGTATGACGCCGTGACAATGACCGTCCAAGAACAAAATCAGCAGACTGAACATATCCACTTACATCGAGGTGTGAGACAAGGGGACGTTATTTCCCCCAAATTGTTCACAAACGCTCTAGAGGATATGTTCAAAACGCTGAACTGGAAAGGACGGGGCATAAATATCAATGGCAATTACCTCTCACACTTGAGATTTGCAAATGATATCGTCATCATGGCTGAAACCGTGCAGGACTTGCAACACATGCTGACCACCCTTGCTGATTCCTCTGCACGCATCGGTCTCCGGATGAACTTGGATAAGACCAAGATCATGTTCAACGAACATGTTATTCCGGAACCGATTGCCCTAAACGGCAATTAACTTGAAGTTGTTCACGAATACGTCTACCTTGGGCAAATCTTGCAATTGGGTAGAAACAACTTCGAGTAGGAAGCTTGCAGAAGAATACAGTTGGGATGGACAGCATTCGGAAAACTTTGTCGAGTCTTTTCATCGCCCATACCACAAAGCCTAAAGATGAAAGTCTTTAACGAGTGCGTCCTACCTGTTATTACTTACGGAGCCGAGACATGGACACTGACGGTCCGACTAGTTCACCAATTCAAAGTCGCTCAGCGAGCTATGGAGAGGGCTATGCTCGGAGTTTCTCTGAAGGAACGAATTCGATACGAAGTCATCCGTCAGAGAACCAAAGTTATCGATATAGCTCAAAGGATTAGCAAGCTGAAATGGCAGTGGGCTGGTCACATCTGTCGTAGAACCGATAACCGTTAGGGTAGACGAGTTCTAGAGTGGAGACCACGGCTCGGCAAACGTAGTGTAGGACGCCCTCCAGCTAGGTGGAGCGATGATATACGCAAGCTGGCTGGCAGCGGTTGGAAACGAATAGCTGAAGATCTCAGTGGCGTGCCATGGGAGAGGCCATGTCCAGCAGTGGACGGAAATTGGCTGATAATGATAATGATGAATGCATTGATGGAGCCGAAGCAAGATACCTTTTACCATTTTAACTAAGTTACTATTATCAGTGGATGAGGAGATATGGGACATACCAAAACCTCCTCCATGCCCAGACAAGAAAGGTGAATGTGAAAACACGACCGGACCATCAAGACCACACCCTCCAGTTATGAACTGTGAAGAATCATCAGGAGAGGCTGCATGCGACTTGTACGAAGATAAGAAAAAAAAATGATTTTACTTTAACGGCGACTATATTATAAAAATATGTTACATTATATTATGACTATTGGATGAGTTAATTGATTTTGGATTGCTGGTCTATGGGATGAGGTACGGCACCCGCCAATTGTGCCTCATGACAAAATATTTAGGAGGGTGGTGACTTGCTATACACTGAATGCCCCGATAAAGGCGGACCGTTATGTTGGCGCCGAGGGGCAACATGGGCGTGGATAGCTTAGGGTGTCGAGAGGTGTGCTGCACTTTAACTTAACGCTACTAACGGCTTTATGCCTTTAACACTTCCACCCTGGAGCTTAGGTCTTAGCTCTTGCGATTCTCCTCATCGCACGGCCGGTCAAGGCAAGCCCCTCTGACCCCCCGGGTCAGAGGGTCTCATTTATTCTTAAATTGATAGGGGTACGCGGTGTCGCCACTCACCGTCGGCTCGCCATAAAGCCGCCCCTACGGGATTATAAATTATGCTATTATATAAAGTATATTATTATATTAGTATTATATAATATTTTATTATTATATTTATTTATATAAAAAAAACATTTTTCGTAACCTTATGCTATCATTCGATTATGTAAGATTAATAATCTAATACAATATAAAATGTCTATGCTTTTACAGCTAAAAGGAAGTTAAAAGTGATTGAATATAATTTTTATAGTGCTTTATCAAAATAACAGGAAGTAATTGGGTCAAAAATTCAGCAAACACACTCAGAATAATTTACCCAAGGCTCTCGATCTCGAGCGACGTTCTTGCTGCAAATGAAATTAGCGCTTTTACCTCGAGTAGAGAATTCCAGCAGAGAAGCTTGATTTTTATTTTAATATACATCATTTGAATGTTTTTAACTGTGGATTAAAAATGCGCTAAGAAAAATGAAAGGTTGGTAGCTCGTTGTTAGAACAACCAACGGTTGTAAATGTCACTGATTAGTTTAAAAGACTACTTATGATGTTTTGTGAAGTTATCGAAGTTATCTTAGTTATCTAAAACCAAAAGTAATTAATCTCGTATCGCTGCGCGTCGTCCTGTTGAAGCAAGATTGCTGTTATTGTATATTGCTTGTACTTACTATACAATTGAGCGTGATCGAATGCTTTCACTAATAAAAGATCGTTTAAAAAACTAAAGGAACCGACTCCGCCGTTCTTCGTTTATGCCGCGCTATTCATTTTAAGTACCTAGTTTGAGGTGTTTATCTTCATATCTCTGGAGATACTTATCAGATCTCGGTGACATTACAATGGTACCACCCATGGGATATCGTTTTTCCAACAAAAAAAAAGAATCATCAAAATCCTTTTTTTAAGTCGGTTAAAAAATAGGGCAAGAGCGCATGAGTTGTTCGATAAACGACGAAAATATAAGTTTAAAGATCGCAATGCGAAAAAGTTTTGTTCGTTTTTCCGGTATTCGGTTAGCGGCGAACGCGAGGACCGCTCACACATGTCGCGGCGCGCGCTGCGGTCAGGGATGCCACTCCATTCAAGCCGGGAATTGAAACCGGAACGACATTAATACCAAAAGTGACAATACGAGTTTTAGGGTTATGTTGCAGTTCAAATAAATTGGATATTGGCTAACTTTGTCCATCAGCTGACATACTTTTTCAATATCGGCCAACCGCGAAAATGGGTGCTATCAACTTCGGCAAATAGCGTGGTCTAAAATAAAATTTGTTCGCAGCTCTGGCGATTATTTATTGTATAAAGTATAGCAAAAATGTCTTTCGAAAAACTGGCCAAGTGCAAATTGGACTCGCGCGCCGAGAGTTCCATACAAACTTGTCAAACTAGTTTAAAGGAAAACTTAACTTTGTCGTTAGATACATAGACATAGTTATTACATTAACCGCAAATAATAAGTTTGTAAAAGTTTATTGTTTTTTTTTTGGTATTAAATTTCATATTTGCGGTTTTCAGACTTTTACTTTATATGTGCTAAAACACCTTGTTTCTTGCTAAATTTCACGATTCTAAGTCAACTAACTAAGTAACTATTGATTTCCTTGTAAAATTGCGACAAATGCGAAAATATGCGACATAAACGGTCATACCTTTTGATCGCGTTGACTTACAAGTTTTATTTTTCACAGCTAAAAGCGATCGTAGAACCCGAGTATTCGATGTTAATTTAAACGGATACCTCATTTCAAAAGTGTCTTTTGACAGATAGACAGAGAGACGGACAACAAAATGATTGAGGTACGGAACCCTAAAAAGGAAATATAATAATGAAATATCAAAATAAATATATATAATAATAATATAATATGTAATATTTTTTTACAGTAAGTAAATATGTAAATACAATAGACACTAAACTATGTAATTATCTCAAGGAAGACGAGTAATATTTAAAAAAAAACTTTTTAAACACAAGCTTTTAAATAACCTCCGACCAGAGTAAGTCAGGACAAATCCAACGAACCCAAACACTTCGGGTATAACATGTGTAGTTTAGGAGTTCCTTTAGCCACCTTCCAGCTCCATCATCCGATCAGCACCATGTCATCATAATATAGCATTGTCACGCGATTAACACATTGTATGCAAAATTTCAGGTCAATCGAACCCCTGAAAGTTGCTCTAAAATTTGAAAAAAGATTTGTGACGGGCAAAAATATTCGCCGTGGAGAAGAGATAAAGATTGTAAAAATACATTATATTGAAACTAGCAACCCTCAAGTGCTTAGAGCTGCAGTAGTCTCCGCGAGACCTTTTAAACGGTAAATCCATTCATCAATCAATTCCAATACTAACGAGTATTGGAATTGATCTAGTTTAGTGGTCGATCTGGTTCTAAAAGTAGGTTCTGAATTTTTTTGTCACATCATCCGGATTTGTTTTACAGTTTAACTTGCAAGACAAAATTTAAATAAGTTTTCACTTACATACACCTTTAACTTTGATTATTAATCGTATAGTTAACACTTCGTAAATTAATAAATAAGGATTGAATTAAACATATTAATCTAATTTTAAGATTATTTTGTTCACAAGCAGTTCATCAAAAGATAGAACAAAGTATAGAAATATTTTACAAAGTAAAACAAAATAAAGTCGCGTTTCATTTTCTTTCCATACCTAGCTATGAGTTCACACAACGAAGCTTATCTTCAGCTCATCGCCCTTCAGAGAGGAGTGCTTTTGTCCATCTGTCACCGGGACACTAAATAAGCAACTTTTATCCTGAGGGCACCATTTTAATGAGAAGTAATGAAGTTCCCGACCCAGCCAATGTTTTGTTAGGTTAAGAGACTTATTTGTATTAGTTAGAGCGTGTTTATATATTTCGCAGGTAATTCTTTCACGTTTGTAATTACTTCGTCTGATGAATGTTTTTACCCGCTTTTGACTTTAATTAGTTAACATTTTTCAGTCCCTACACCTAAATGTTCGACGATATAATCTGCTATCTAACCGTTAATTTATTAATAGGGATGTAGCGCTATAATTCATGTTGTCATCGTTGCTATAATTACGAGGTCGTTAATAAGCCGTAACATTGGCGCTATATAATCAATGTAAAAATAAATCTTTGCAAAATGAAAAACGGACATGAAATAACCGCATATTTTTCCGTTTAAATACACCATAAAAACGCCATAACTTGTGAGCGAATACTAGGACGGTGCCCTGTCAAACAGGATAGTAGGGACAAGATAAATGGCCTATTTAATGAGTGCTGTAACGATTCCAATGTGCTTTATGAATAATTAAATTAGTGGTAGGTCCGATCTTAAGTTTTGAGCTTAGACCTTAGAATTTGTGGATAAACCTTATTAACATCTGCAGAACGCAATCATGTTTTTATTCTATAAAGCTGCAAAAACAGATTGGAAATAATGTGGTATAAATTGCGACCAGTGAAATATTTTTATGACTACGTAGTATATCTCAATGAAAATAACATTTGGTACGAGTGTAGCGCTTGGTTATATTATTTGAGAATGTACAAAACATGATAAGAATATCATTAGGCATGAAATGAGAATGATAATGTTTATGTAGTAGTAACATGATTTTCGGATATATATTATCCTTAATTACGTGCATAATTATTATTTTGGGCAGTACTCAATTCCTATCTGAGTTTGTAATTGTTAATAATGTAGAATATACTAGCATTTTACTTCTAACCAATATTTAGATAATTTAATATTCAGCACTTTTATTTTTAAAACATAAGTGCCTATTTATGTTGATTAGGTTGGTGTAGTGATATGGCGTTATAAGATCTTTTTGCTAGCTGTCCAAGAATGTCTACTGTCCAGTTTCACAAATTACAAAGAAAAGGTAGATCAATCTGGTGCTTATTTTCTGAATATTAACGTATTTACATTTAGGCGAACTAGGACTAAAGGTACGGCCACACCACGGCGTCCTGCGATCTGCGGGCGCGATCTCAGTACTTTTCAATCGTTTTACTGATCGCGGTTGGTGTGAACCAGTCGGTACAAATACTACTGCGCTATCTGATCGTCGCCTAGATCGCGCACGCAGCACGCTGCGGTGTGTCTGTACGTTTAGTATATTTAAATGTTCTCTTCCCTTGCTAATAGAGAGTTAGAGTGTGTTTCTAAAAATAAAATAAATCAATCGATTCAAAATGAAATCTTGGTAAACGCGGATTTTTTATTGTTTTTATCAGTTTGAGATTAGTATATACCACGCTTTAGTATAAAGGTCTAAGTCACTAAAACTCTATTACTACACCTATTATCATGCACTGCTCCCACTCGGAAAATTTTAAGAATTTAAATACTTCTAAAAGTAATGCTAATTTATACACTCTACAATAACATACTACTGCAGGTAAAATTGAACATAGAGCTATACGGTTTGCTTACGGTGAACAAGAGATGAAGAACTGCAGTTTTAAGAACGGTGTTGTTTGAATGAGCTAGAACCTTTATGTCTTACCATTCTCCCTCGTCCAATAGTTGATGGCCTTTGGTGATGCTTCAACATGACACTGGAGCGTAACGTCAGTACCCGTCGGTGCCCCCACTAGTTGATTTGGCACTTGTACTAGTGGGTGGACTGTAACAAGGAATATATTGTTTAGTGTATGATAAAATCTTAATGAATCACAAAAAATTAAATTTTACACTTTTTTGTATACCTTATAGGTATACAAAACTAACTCTATACATAAAATAATGTTAAATAGTCCCTAAACAAGCAAAATGCATCTCTGCTTAAACATCTGCTATTATTTTACACCAAAAATATGTATGTGCAAACAGCATTGCACTGAATGCTTACAAAAGCGGTTCTCGACGCATTTTTGCTTCATAACTTTGTGTTTGTGCCTTGCATTCGTTGTACATAGCCTATAGCAGTAAATCCTTTTGCATTCGGCGCGGAATTTATGTGAATAAACATTCTACTAGCTTGTTCATGTGAATACGATATGGTTTGTATTTAATTAGCCTCTTCAAAATACCTAGATTCTGATGTAATCCAAAATGACTAGTATGAACACAAACTGTTGTTATTCCAGTGTCCACGATTGTATCCGTTGATAACATGGCTTAAGTTGTCTATTATTGCACGGCGTAACTTCACGCCGTACAAAAATAGATAACTTAAGTCACAGGTATTTACTCTTGTTACGCTTTTCCGTCAAATAGAAGATTATTGCACGGCATGAAGTTGGCACCCGAGCGCAGCGAGTGTGCTAAGCGTCGTGCAATAATCGACTGTTTAAGTCACGGAAAAGCGTGCGTAAAGTGCGGATTTAGGTCACACTGTGCTCTAAGTGTACATAAGTACCTTCATTTCCACGAAATGTTGTTCTGTTATTTCTTAAACCGGCTAGCATTTGACTACTATCTCACCAATTGCCCGTAAGTAAGTGACGATGTGGTCGAGGACTGTGTAGCGCACTGCGCATATAGTAGATATTTTATATTTTTATTAATACTTTAGAAAATATAAAATAAATAATTAAGATAGTTTAAAAACTAAAACAACCGACTTCAATGCCCCGCGAGTCAATTTCAATAGCAAGTTTGAGACGTTTATCGTTATATCGCTGGAGAAACTTATCAGATCTCGATGAAATTACAATGGAACCATCTCGAAAACGTACCCTACCAATAACAAAAAGAATCATTCGAACTGGTTCAGAAATGACGGAGTAATCGTTTTTTTTTGTGTGTAACATACACACAAAAAAATCATACAGACGAATAGAGAACCTCCTTCTTTTTTGGAAGTCGATTGATAAATGGCTCGCAAGGACACCTGTCAGAACATATTAACTGTTTGGCTTTGACGATAGATTTTCCAACTTGAGGGCGATGGCTGGCCGAGGTGGATACTAAATAGTGCCTTACTACCATTCATAATAACTATAAATAAAAAAAAGTACTCTCACTGATACACTCAAGCGAATTCACATCAATGACGATAATGCGTTTAAAATCACGGCACAAACAATCACCTGCTAATTTCGAAACAAAATTAAAATTATTGTTTAAAACATATCATATTTGAATTGAATTATTTTTCTAACAAAATCAAAAGGTTTCGACCGCTCACTGCCTCATATTGCAACAAATATTGACTCTTTTGACTTTGAATACTTTGACTGTACAGGACAACAGATTGCGGGAGCGAATATTTTCCGTATTTTTAATAAATGAGTAATTATTGTTCGTGTAATATCAGCGTAATCAATCAATCAGTGTAATCAATTACTGAGCGGTCAAACAAGTAACTCAACACTAAAATTAATGATGATATTTTATACGCAGGATGTGTACGGAAAAGCCTCGTTTCTGTTCAAACAAATGTAGACGGATTTTTTTAACGGTTTTACCACATGCGTAACTTTTAGGACTTCTGCTAGGCCGCCTGGGTCTGTCCATATATTTCATCTGATTTATGGAGACAAATTAATTATTTTGGTTTTGGAAGGGAAAATAAATCCAGTGTTATTACAAGTTATGTGAAAGTGCAATATTTAATATCCTAAGGACGGACGCAGTGCGGTGACGCGCAAAATTGTGTCACTCCAGAATTTTACTTGTCACAGTATTATTTATAGGCAGATGCCATCGCGAACTATCGTGGGAGCGTTTCACTTGTCCTGTTATCATAAACAAATCTGAGTCAAATCGGACATCGGGAAGTAGGTCTAATTTAGCTTCCAAGATTCCACCCGAACATACATACTTACATACATTGCAAGTTAAATAAAAGCTTGTAAAAAGTATGCATCAAAGCACAAAGCCTTCCCTTATATCAGCCTTATTTATTATATACTGAGCCCCGCAGATTTGCCTGCATTTAATCCTGGTTATAAGCCTTTCTCGTGAATAACTCTATCAGTTGCTGAAAACTGCATTAAAATCAGTAGCATAGTTTACAAGATGTAAGCGTACAGACAGCGCCTTTGTTTTATACTATGTAAAGATTATTGGCTGTCCACAAAAACATACAGTTACATGGTCAAAGTTTGTAAAACATACGCACAGTTTTATTTTTATTTTCTAACAACGTTAATATTTTACCTGAAAACTGAATCAATTATTTAATTAGTTACGTAACAGAGTAGCATTCGTATTCGTAGCGAAACCAAATGCATCAGATGTTGACACAGGCTCTGTTTGCAGTGTGCACTCGACTCGCTCCGGCACTTGGTGGAAAACTCTGTGACTGTCAGGTGTTTACACTAAATATTATCCGGGAAACTGGATGCATTACTTGTGTTTGAATTAGCTTCGCTGGATTGTGAGACAGTCATTTACAATCTTGCAATTCATGTTCACAGAGTAGAGTATTGGTCGGTATTTGAATTAATATTTTGAGTGTTGATTAATAGGGTAAATTAGAAAATACAGCAGTTACGGTCTCATTCTAAAAAAATCAATAGATAACAATGTGTGCACATAGACGTGTAAAAATCGACGAAGCGTTTGTGGAACTATTACACTACCTAAAAAAGTAAATACTATGTATAAATATACTTTATACATTTGTATGAAACTTATTGGCGAATCTGCTAGCTGAAATTACTTTTCTGTACCTCAAAAAGTAAAAAAAAAACCCTTATAAGATCACTCTCTTGTCCGTCTGTCCGTCTGTCCCTCTGTCCGCCTGTCTCTCCGTGTGTCACCACTGATTTTATCAGTAACGGGTGGACCTAACAAGTTGAAATGTATACCAGATATTGAGGTCTATAGTCCCTATTAGGTATATAAAACTCAAGGTTAGGTTCTGAATCAACACGATAAAAAGATATGGGCAAATTAAGATTTTCGCGAAAACTTGTAAAAACAAAATTAACCCTAACTTTCAAATTTTTTTATTTTTTAGAATTGTCCCTTTACTTGTGCTGTAAGACCTTGCTTTTAACCAAATTTGACAATTCTAGGTCAACTGAAAGGACTGGAACCTATTAGGTTTTGGGTTGAAAACCTATAAGGTACTTCGCGTTGACCTAGAATCATGAAATTTGGCAAAAACAAGGACTTGAAGCACTTATATAGGAATAAATCTGAAAACCGTAAATATGTAGTTTAATAACAAAAAAGAGGTAAATTTACTATTATGAACTTCTCGCACTTGACCGGTTTTTAGTATTCTAATAGAAACGTATGTTTGTACTTATAAAGGGATTAGTTATCATCATAGTTTATGTACTGTCGGTATCATTGTATCGCACTGGGACTTGCTTGTAAGCAATTAAACTTGAGTTTCATCGATCGTTGCGAGAAGAGTGACTCGCGATCCCCGGAGCAAAGTGTAAATTGTTTTGCTCTATATCTAGTGGATAAATAAATAAATCGTGATAAAAAGAAGGGTTTCAAAAGGAATGTATCAGGTGAACCGTTTAGTTCTTTACCATTTATGCATCGTCACAATCTAACAAAAGATAATCTTTCGCAGGCTTCGGTTAAATACGGGAGCTTGAGTGTCTAAGGTGCTTCTATGGAGCAGATACTTTTTGTCGGAAGCGGTAAATCAACTGCAAGTAAGTTAAAATACACCCGTACGTTTAGTAAATGAAATAGACACAATAACAATGTAACTTAAATAAATAATAATAAAAGAGTATGTGTACTTATGTACACGCGTTAGAAGTTATACTTCTGTGGCGTATGGAAAAAAATAACTAACATGCAGTAGTGCTTAACGATAAATATTAAAATTAATCAAAAAGATTTTATTTAAATAAAAAAGGTTTTATTAACGTAAAAATATGACGTTAAATATGACATATACAACTTGAACATAGTCATGCCACCTAGAACTAACTTCACGGTGTAGAATTTAGGTGACGGTGTGCGCGCGCATCGTACCACCTAGAACTAATTTCACGATGTTAAATTTAGGTGTCAGTGTGCGCGCGCATCGTAAAAATTCACTCTCATAATTTTTCTCTATCGCGCCAAAAGAAGTATAACTTCAAAAACATTATTTGAGTTACATTGTTATTGTATCTATTTCATTTACTGACTTCCAATTTTTGTTTAGGTTAAATTTAGGTCTTTTTGACGATCAGCGTCTAGGTTTTGGAGTATACTATAATCGAGACAATCTTGACATTATTGCTCAAACTGAAATGTTTCAGCACCTTATTTTTTAGTTTATAAGCGTATATTATGAGAAGTTGTTTCCCATCACCACATTTAATTTCATTTTTCCGTTATTGATATTATTTCGGTGAAAATGACTCTTTAGATTAAAAATGGTTCTGTATCATAATCCACAAAGGTTTGTTCAGGAACACAGGTGATTTTATTGTCCAGCTATGTTGCGTAAGAAAAACATAAAGTTTTCATTTACAATTTTTGGTATTTTGGTTGCATACATTCTTTGTAACTGGACATCAGAGGATCCTGGTGTTTTTTAAAGAAACAAAATATATGTTTATCTTTATATCACAATGTTAAAAGGAGACAAAAAATTGGATTATATTTCAAAAGTAAACAATCGCAACAGCACCCCCATAGTCCATTCAGGGGTGAATTAAGGAAAACGGAATTTTCTTCCTCGACCTAAGATCGGGGCTTATTTGCGGTTATTCTCTTTGACCGTCGTTAAGTTCCTTCAGACGGCTTTTACCGGTTTGAGTGGCCAATTTAGCGAACAAAATCTGAACGATCAGAATTTTTGTTCTAATTAATAACTCTAAGGCGCAACGAGGGTTGTGTTTTGCTTATAAAATAAGGGGAAAATAATGAACTGTCAACGCGTTAATTTTATTGCAGTCATTATTTACTGCCGTAAATTTATTTTTTACTTATTAAAGCTAGCTCGCGGCATTTTAGACTTAGCCTCTTGTTGTGTTTAACTTTGCTAGACAATTTTAAGGACGTGATTAAGAAATCCCAAACTGTATAAGTAGATAGGGATTCTCAGCAGCAATCAAAAGTTACGGAGAGTTTTCACGGCAAGGATTCCGCGCGGAATTCTTCAAGTGACAGTTTGATTAACCGAGCGGCGCACACGCTTTCGGATTTCTTGGCGTTTTGTAGCTATTACCTGACTTTAGTTGACTTCGGAATTTCGTGCTACGGAACTAGTAGGTGTTTCGTATAGCTAAACGTCTAAGGCAATAGTTTCAAACAGACTAAGTGCAGGGAGGGAGGGGGCGCAAGTCATTATTCAGCGCTTTGAAATAAACACTCTGCGGTGGTATGTCGTCTAATTAATTTCAGTGTTGGATCTGTTTGCGAGTGAATTTGTTGCAAAATTGTTTATTTCAACTTTTTACTGTTGGACAAAAACAACTTATTGTGATACGAATTACGAAGCACTTCTTAGAATTGGTTATTCTGAAACAAACCGATGTTTTTATGCATACAGTCACCGGAGAAGGCCGCAAGTCAGCGTCTCCTGCTGTTATCATTCGTTTTCGGGGATGGAAATTTAAATTAAATATTTGAGAGCGTTAATTTTGTCTCCTCATCGAGCGAACGCGACGCATTCTTTGTGAAGTAATTAAACTGAGTGGAAGGGTTTCAGACGGCAGTAGTTTGTTTGTTCGTTTGAAATTGCGTTTCCTCAAGAGAATTTCTCTCTCGATTGTCACGGTGTCGACTCGAGACCGTTTTATTACTAATGAGATATGAAAATGCCTCGTCAATCAAAGTTGTTAAGCCAATCGTGTATTTTGTTTGAACATTGTTAACCTGGCCTGCAAATGCTGTTATGCAAATTGGGCTTGAGAAGAGCTTACAGTATCTACTCGTATAAATATAGTATCCAATCAGACGAGTAGGTATTTACATCGGGACTGCCAATAACCGAATGCAAATACCTAGCGGACAATGCATTCAGTTGCCGCCAATACTGCAAGCTCCCAAAAAACTTTTACACGTATTGAACTAAAGCGGCGCTTGGCAACCGCCTGAAAAAAATATTTTTATTTTCAAGTTTGTTTGTAAATTTTTAATCGAACTGTGTTATTCTTGACATTTTTATGATCGAAGACCGTTTTAGATTCGAATTTTGTGTTCAGCATACCTTTTTCTATACTGATGAACATTGATGGATTTGGTATATTTTTTGCTGTTCGGTTAAATTGAAAATAAAATATTTATCTGACGGGTTGAGTAAAAAATTATAAGTTGCTTTTAGTCTTAGTTTGCAACTTTATTTTGTTATGGCTAGTAAGATATTTTGTTACAATGTTTGGTTATCATTGCAACTAGCTGTGTAGTCAGTCTACTTTCCAACATTGTAGGGGATTCAGTGAATAATACCATAGAGTCCCGTTGCGTAACACTATCCATGCAAATGTCCTGCATATAACGTAGACCTATTATTTGACCTGAACCGCAGTGGACTGCAGTGGACACATTCCATAGATGTTGTATCAGCAGATCACTTATGGAAATTGCATTATCTTATCTCTTTTTACACCGTTATTTACGCGTGATTGCAGGAAATGTTGTAAAGGACAATTCAATTTATTTATAGTTTACAAACAACTGCATAAATCCTTTTTAAGGTAAACTTAATATCCATGAAAGGCATATTTTTATTAACAGACTTCACAAAAAAGGAGGAGGTTCTCAATTCGCCTGTATTTTTTTCTTTTCTGTTACTTCAAAACTCCATCGATCCTCCATTAACCGATTTTAAAGTTCGAGAGTGCATGCTTGGTCCCTTTGTAATTTTATTGAGTTCTGATAAGTATCTTCATAGATATAGAGATAGACACCTCAAACTTAGTACTGAAAATGATTAGCGCGGCATTCCGAATGGGTGTTTTTCGTTTTAAACCATCTTTTGATAAACCTTAATCTATTGTCATTTATACAGCACCACACATCATTATCACAGGATTAAAGTGACACTAAAATTTGTTCTTAAGTTATGGTTCAGACTGTGATCAAAACCGCAAAATATTTTAAAATGAATGGTCTACTTATTTTTGCATTATATATTTCTTGATATCTCTATTATGGAACTGTCCCGCGTCCTAAAATAAAAAATAAATCACGAATTCCAAAAATACTACTGTTGGATAACTGACTTTAATTATGCTGATTTTTACCAGATCGATGCGCCTCCGAGTGTCCTAATAAAATTCGTTGATTAGTTAAGAATTTAATTTTTGAAGGTGGGCTCATCTCAACCCTTTACCAACACTTACCAACAGGTGTGATAGTGGTCAAACGCTAGCCTATCTGATATAAAAATAAAACTGGCCAAGTGCGAGTCAGACTTTCTCCCGCACACGGAGGGTTCCGAACGCCATCTAGAGATTATCTGACGAACTTCTAACACCAACTAAGTAACATTAACACAAAGGTGTTAGTAATTAATATTATTAAATATCTGGTTGACCGAGCTTTGCTCGGTATTTTTTGCCACTTAAACAGGAAAATATGACTCTTCCCGACATCTATTGACGAATAAAAATACTATTTTTTTTAATTGAGAGCAACTAACTGCTTGAACGACACAATAAAACACTAAAGCTACTTCTACTCGCCAATAGATGTCGGGGAGAGTCATATTTTAAGTTGATTATCAATGAAGTTGATTATAGAAAACACGAATAAAACAACATTTTCTGAAAATGAATCCTAGCTAGATTATTTTGATTTTTCGCCCCCGAAATATTAAATTATATTTAATCGTTGGAGCCGTTTCCGAGATTCAGATTCCGAGATTAAGGTAAACACGATAGCGCCACTTATAATGCTAACTAGATCGCGCTATCGTAAAAAACACGTTTTTTGTTTTAAACCCTTTAATTTTTAACTTTGGTCTGTTCTTAGTATTTGTTGTTATAGCGGCAACAGAAATACATCATCTGTGAAATATTCAACCGTCTATCACAGTTCATGAGATACAGCCTGGTGAAAGACGGACAGACAGACAGACAGACAGACAGACAGACAGACAGACGGACAGCGGAGTCTCAGTAATAGGGTTCCGTTGGTACCCTTTGGGTTCGGAACCCTAAAAACCAAAGATAAACAATTTATTGTAAGCAGTTTTTTGCTCGTGCATTCCTCAAGAAATATGGAGTTAATAGATTTTGTAAAGCAAAGATTTTCTGAAAACGATAAGGTATGCTCCTACAAATAAGAACCTACAATTATGTTTATTGTTTTACACACTTCCTGGAGCTTTTGGAGATCGTACTGTCTTGAGAACCCCAAACCCGAATCCAGATCTACCCGCGGTTACTTTCACTAAGCTCCCAACTTAAGATGCGCGCCACGCAACGCAGATGATACGTGATAACACGAAAATCTCCCAATTGCTTACGTGTTCGAGTCATGTCTGTCCCGACGGCTCCCTCTAACCGACTGAGTTACTCTTGGTTATAAATTAGCCCCACGATCCTCTGATAAGTGAGCTCGGTAAATGCTTTTTGCCAGTGCTTTACGCAGGTGAGTAGACTTTATCGATGATTGAATTGATACGTGATCCGAATGAGTAATCGGCTTTTTGTTCCCGTTTCACTTGTTTGATGTTACGGGCTTTGTGCGTAAGAACCAGATATGGGGTATGAATGATTATGGGACCGTTTGACTAGGTATTGATGTTATCGGATATCAATTGGACAAGATGTTTGTAAAATATCCGTTTAAATGTAACCAGTTTGAGTAATATTTATTGTGTTGTATCCGTTAAAATATTTAAAACTGATACAAATTTAAGGCTGCTTACAGATTGGCCTTGATGTTTTTAAAGAATGCGAAAGATTTCGTACCAACTGGTGTGGAGTAAAGGTACGGACACACCGCAGCGTCCTGCGTGCGCGATCAAGGCGGCGATCAGATAGCGCAGTAGTATTTGTACCGGCTGGTTCACACCAAACGCGACCAGAAAACAATTGAAAGGTACTTAGATCGCGCCCGCAGATCGCAGGACATTGCAGTGTGTCCGTACCTTAACCAATTAGTATATTACATGCATACCGAGCGCAGTTTCTGAACTGATTGGAAAGTTCAAATACCTTTAAAATCGTAAAATCGTACACCAGAAGTGATATAATTCTACATAAAATTACATTGATAACGTCTTCTTGACGATTGATAAGATCTGAATATATTTCCACTAGCGTACTATTTATTTAGTTTGGATGTTCACACTTATGAAGCGAAAAATCTAAATAATAATTTGTATCACTCACAACGTATTAAGGCAGTTTTTAGGTGAAATTATAAAAGACATTATAGATGAATACTTACAGTGAACATGCAGCATTATCCTTTTGCTGACTGAAGGCGGGACGCCGTTGGCTGCGATGCAGAGATACGCACCCATCTCTGATCTCGTTACCTTCGTCAGGTTCACTATGTCTCCTTCTAATGACAACACTGAGGACAAAATAGGTAGTATAAAAATCAGAGTCAACAGATACTGTGATACAACAATATTTTATAAAAATATATATATTTTCAACTCTTTTTCCAAAGATCAATATTGATTTGATATATTGAATTAAGCTTCGTTTTTACCACGCTAAACATTGAGGATTATGTTATGATGAGGATAAAAGTAATGTCTTATGCCTTTTCTAGTTCAGTATTCATTTAATTATGGAGATCGTTACAGTTTAATAAATTGTTATTGTATAAGTATGTATCGAAGTAGTTCTTTGAGCACTATAATACGCTTAAGTCTGTATCAATATTCCGCTACTGCAAACCAACGCGAAAACTTCCATTATTTTTATTTTACCTCCATCGAGGAACCGAAAACTCAGCGCTCTAGTGCTTACTTTACATTTCAGCAATAACCAGTAGAGAACACTTCTAACCGCTAAAAGTTGACGGGTTGGGTAAACAGGTCCCGTTAGTGGTTGCCAACTCTGACACCTTCACCTCAAATGGCAAGTACGTTTACAGCCATTATTCAAACAAGTGGATAAAAAGCTGGGGCAATATTTTCCGAAGGAACTGTAGGGTGATGGTTTAAAGTGTAGAGCTCTTGGCCTCGGCGGTTCGTTAGCAAACAATGCGAACAGCGGAAACTGTGGAGTGGTTGCCCGTAATCGAATAACGCGAGTTGTATTGAGTGTGCAAAAATAGACAGGTTTTGTTTTTGAAGCGTGTAGCGAAATGTAACACTCGATTTGACACTGTATACATTTTTAGATATTTTAGCTTTTTCATTGGCTCCGCAACGTGTGTTGGTATGATTACTAGATTTACACAATTTGAAATATGTTGTAGGATTTGTGATCGATGAGTTAGCTACGTATTTAATTTTTGATAGGTTTGTCATAAAGACTTATGTTCTTTGATAGTTTTGTTGGTCAATATTACATTTTGACAATATAAGGACATTATATTATGATTTAAAATAAAACCTTTTACGTGAGTGAATGTTTTTGCGTATAAATAGCTGGCAAAATTTTGTATACGATACAAATGTATTCATCATAATTTTTCATTGTGTATCAAGAAAAAAGTGTCTCCACTGATTTCTGTGCTGTCTTCGAAGCGGACCGTTGAATAAACTCGGCCTGTCGATGTGTCATAAGTCAAGTGATGCTCGTGGGCGGGTGCTCCCTTGTGGTTTTCCATAGATATACGAATAAAATATCGGAAAACTCTTCGAATTTCTGTTAAAGGTGTTCCATACAAGCTAATAAAAAGTTAACGTTTTGTTTTGCTAAAGAATAGAAGGAAGAACTTATGGCCTATTTGCAATTTTACTACTCCACAAAATATGATAACAATATATATATTTTTTTATAGTAAAAGGTTACAGGACAAGCATGACGTTTGCCTGATGGTAAGCGATGAGATCTACCTATAACAGATACAGCGGCATGCAAAGTTCTAGACTGCCAGAATTTTGCATGTCACGTTACTGCACTGCGCCTGTGACCTTGAGACATAAAGACGTTGAGTCTCACATGCCCTGTAATTTCACTGGACACCTTGCTATTTCAACCGAAAAACATTCCTATTTCACGGCTGAAAATTTGGCAAAGTGGTGATACCGCCCCAGGCGGACGGACGCTAGTAAGAAGTCCTATAACGACAAAATATGTTTTTGTTGTGTTATTGATCAAATAGGTAGAGTAATAGTTTAAGCATCTTTGAATCTGAATTATTAATGCAAGTTTAGCATGTGGGATCATAATGATTACATGTTTAGATTTTGAATGTCTTAATATCTTAAGGAAATAAAGCAATTTATCATTGCGCAAAACAGAAAATTGTACCTACTCATATTTTGCGTTAAAGGTACGTACTTAATTGTAAAATTACACTATGTATAAATCCAATTATCAAATGCTTATTTTATCACGCAAGATCTGATAGACATATTGAGTAATCTACTTACTAATCGATCAATTAAGTACATTAAGACAGTTAATCTTTCTGAAACCGACAACGAGTTATTAGACATTTTCAGAATTCGAAGGATCACGGAAATGACTTCCTCTAAGTAAAATTAGCTAACTTTATTAAAAGACAACTACGTCCATAGACCTGGACTTTTCTAAAGTATTCTCCAGCAAAATGAAAAGGCAACATTTTGCAATGACTTTGTGTTCTTTAGTAATGTTTTTAATTAAGAGTTTAGTACGCGTCATTGTAGTAGGTAAGTTATTTTGAGATTATGAGTTGGTTCATTAAAATTATTTCTAACTGAATTCTTAATATTCTTATTACAAGATCAAAATGGTTTTTTAACTTTAACAACTTTTGAATTTGTTGATAAGTTAACCATTTTAGGTCCATTGTGTTTACCATCATCGACCATATCATCGCTTACCACCAGACGAAATAGTGGTCAATAAGAGTAATTAATTGAATAAAATGTTAGATCTTTTTTAATAAAATAAAAACATTTGATGAATATAATTCAAATAAAAAAATTTAAATTAATTTATTTCATAAAATGTACAATCAATTTGAATGCGGCCCTGACTATCAAACTAGGTGTAAATAATACACCTGTATTTTGGTGGCTAGTTCCTTACTTATCGATTATCTATTTATTTAAATTTTATTTCGTTAGCTATTTTAAGAACATAATAATTACGGAGATACATTAAATAACCTATAAATAAAAAAAAACATTAAAATTAAACTACGTTTTACACTTTAAAATAAAAATAATTTGAACTAAACTATCACACAACTAATTATTAATAATACATTTGAACAGTATAAAGATTTTAAATAAAACGGATATATCTAATTAATGATATAATTATTTCAATTATTTAAAACAATATAATAGCATCACAATATGAAATACAGGTTGAGGTGAGGTTTTAACAACCCTAGATATCAATTAAGATATTGTAGGCAGTAAACGCCAGTTATATATATATGACTAGAAGTGCCCCGCGGCTTCGCCCGCGTTTAAAACTCCTTTTATGTACTTAAAACTTTTCTTTTTTAAAAATCGTCATTAAAGACACCAAATAAGAATTAGCCAAATCGGTTCACCCGTTTCTTCTAAATCGGGATTCATGTTTATAAATCCCGGAAAACCCAAATTTTGAGAATTTGTCACCTACTCCATTTCAATAAATCCTACAACACGTACACTTATTATATACAGAAGTACTTATGTGTAAAGTTTCGAATAAAACATCTCGACTATCTCATCTTGTTTCGCCTTACAAAAGTTGAATCTCCGTTCCGTATCTGGGAGAAATTTTTAAAAAATTCTTTCTGAGCGGATATTACGTCATAATAACTATTTGCATTCTAAATTTTAGCGCAATCCGAAACAATATTGATTTCAGACTTAGTTACCCCACTTTACCCTTTTAGGGGTGGAGTTTCGAAAAAGCCTGAAACACGTATTTTCTTATTTATTTACTTAAGTACTTGTGTGAAGTTTCGAATAGAAAAGACTATCTAATCTTGTTTCTCTATACAAATGTTGAACCCCCGTTTCATCCCTTTCAGGAGTAAATTTTGGAAAATCCTTTCTCAGAGGGAAATAACGTCGTAATAACTATCTGCATGCCAAATTTTAGCGCAATCCGAAAAAAATATTAATTTTCAGACTTTGGTACCCAATTTCACCCTCTTAGAATTTCAGGAATTTCAAAAAAGCCTGAAACACGTACTTACTTGTTTTTTTACTGAAGCACTTGTATGAAGTTTCGAATAGAAAAAACTATCTAATCTTGTTTCTCCATACAAACTTTGAACCCCGCGTTTCATTCCCTAAAAGGGTGAATTTTGGAATATCCTTTCTTAGTACACCCATACGTACTAAGACAAATATCTCTACGACCAGCGGTTTAGGCTGTGCATTGTCTGTCAGTCAGTCAGTCAGTCAGTCAGGCCAAAGATACTTATAGTATTAGATAGATGGACAGAGAGGCACATTTTACCTCATGATAAGGAAAATGTGGTCTATGGTGAAATCGTGCTGGTCTGGAAATGAAAGAAGACAGTGAGACAAAGCGCTAGAAAACTGATTTTAGTTGAATCTACAGAACGCAGCTATATTAGCCTTTCCACTGGCTACCACCGAACATAAAGCCTTAAGCAAACCAACTGCTTTATAATTTTTTTACTGATGCAAAAGTTGGGCTGCTGTCTCTCCAGATTTTAGGACACGATGCGGTCGAAGATGTAGCACGCTTGCTAAGTAAATGCCTATTTACCTTAAAATAAATGACAACAACATCTTCAGTTGTAGTCCCTATGTATTCCTAAATATTCAACTTCATAATTATTTATGCATTTTAATCTCACGCATCGTGCCTTAATCCTCTTGTAGACTAATTAAATTAAAGCCGTATTCAATATTCAGCCGCTGCCCAACTTTTCCGATAATGGTTATTAACAAGTCTCAGATAAAGCAGTTAGATGCTCCCCACCCGTATCTATTTCAAACTTGTTGAGTAGATGAAAACCGTCATATAGAAGGATAGAGTTAATTTGCATCAGTCTACGGACAAGTTTGTTCCATTCATTCGCTTATCTGCATAATTTGGTGTAGAACATGAAACATATAGCGCAGTTGAGTTTTAAATGGTTGCTTATCTTTCAACGGCTAACTTAGAGCCAGTTTTACTGCTTGCTGATAAAGTGACAGATAGTTATCTGACAGATGACGCCATATAAAAGCTGTCAAAATCTGACAGATATGTTCCTAATCGGGCTATCTGCAAACTATGAAACTTGCCCTAAGACATCTAGAAATGTTAGATCGTAAGAACCGCTTGTAAATGAAATTGTGCAAATTGGCAGCGCGGCATGTCTTTTGTCGCGGCTAACACGTTTTACGCGAACAATAAAGGACAGATTTTGAATAATAACCCTTTGTTGTTACCACTGTTTTCTGACGTCATTATAGTTAAATATATATTGTTGTATGTGATGCCTATTTTGGATCCTGGATTTACTGTACATTATTATTCCCTTTTGTGGGTTCGCACAGGGTTTTGTTTGGAGCTTAATAACTTGTTAAAGCTTAACTACTTTGGTGAATCTCTAAGATTTGCAATGGTTGGTTTGCGTACCTAAGAGTCTGTAGAAAAACGTACGTTTCTTTTAAAAGTTACACTTTTATTACACCGCTTCAATTTTTTTGTTAATCTCACATTTTGCGACGTGCATTGCTCGCCGGTGCTCATTGATGGATATGATGTATGTCATTTAGGTCTAGCTGTCATTGGCGGATACTTCATATTTGTATACATGCTAATGCATTATGTCAACTGCTGTCATAGTAGCTAGCTACCATAGATAGCTACCACGGAGGATAGAATACATCCGTGCTAGCTACCATAGCTACACATAAAAATGTTAACATTATCAAGCACAGTTTTAGTAGAATATCAAGAAAAAGTTGGTAAAATGCCTAACGGGCTAGTGACCGTAACTGCAAATAAATGCAAATGTCAAAAATAATAATGATAATCATGTGATTATCATTATCATTTGACTAAATCAACATAAAAATTTGCTAGACGATTTTATCACATATAAATTATAAACAAACTAAAGTGTTCTAAAAACATTTAAAAGTTTTTTTGTTTTAAGATTTGCAAGTAATTTTAAGGTAAGTATTGTTAAAATTTCGTTACATTTATGATGATTAATACATCATAAAAATGATGCTCTATCAATAATCATAAATGCAATTTGTAATAAAAATAATACTTATATTTAATATTTAAAACCACCCTACTGATTTATGTATAATTTGTTCATTGACACCATTCGAATAAGCCCAAAAAAGACATCTCTACTGTAAATAATAAATGTAATGATACTGCGAACTTCGAATTGATCAGACCTATAAAAGTTGCTCTCTTAGCATCATCAACTAGAAAAGAGCTCATAGTTTTAAATGGCTGAACGGATTTTCATAAATCAAAGCTAAGTACATTCTATCAAATCAACGAAAAATAATACTAAATCAAAACCTGTTTATCCGTTAGGGCGCTACTATGCCACATACAGACAGACACTCACATCACACATATACACAGATACACACGTCAAACGTATAACACCCCTTTTTGTGTCGCTGGCTAAAAATAATGTAGGTTTTTAAGTATGTTTGCTTGTCTCATTAGATGCAGCAAATGTGTTGGTACTTTTCAGGACTCAGAGAGAAGAAGCAAGCGATAATAAAATAAAGATCTAGCTTAATGTTAATAGCTAGCTCAGCAGCTAGATGTGTGTGTAAATAATCCAATTAAACTATTTGGTTAGTGTGGCCAATCAAACCAAATTACTATTCGGAATCTATTAATTAATCTGGCATAAAATTAATGAAGTCATAGTTAACCGCTTCAATATGACAGCATTAGTAACAATTTCAACTAGTTCAAATTCCCAAAGTGATTTATGCAAGGAGCAGAATGTTTCTTAGTCGGAGATAACAAATTTAAAGTGTCAGGAGCCTCATTAAAAACTATATTTGTCGGGGCCTTCAAACTTTCCTCATTGAAATATTAGAGAAGAAACATTGGCCCACGTAATGGATAGCTAGTATTGTTTCCTGTTCAGATTTATGGAGGTAACTTGTAACGGCTTCTTTAATTAGACCTCCTCACACAAATTGATTGTTATTGATGTTGGTTAATTTAAAATTGGTCGAGGCGGGGTTTCACGGTGATACTACAAATAATTTGGAGTGGATTTCTTCGGTGTTGCTTTACTTCCCGTAATGGAGTTTCCGGATTCCGCTGGAGCTGTTTGTTGAATACAATCTACCGCTGCAGTCTTAGATTCCACACGCTGCGAGATGAATGTACCACCGACGATGCCGTGGAGAATTCAAAACGGCTAGAGCGCTCTAATCTTAGCTGTAGTATTGAAGTGCTCGGTTCGTTGTGAAAGTCATTACCGGTAGTACTTTGTTAGCTTAATGAATTGACTGATGGCTAGAGGTCTCAACAGTGGTAGGGTTAAGTGGAAGCAGCTGATTAATCACCCTGTCAGTACAGTTTCCAATTGCCACTCGTCAGGCATTCCCTTTGCCTGTATAATTTTTGTGTTGAGCTTTCACATGGCTCCATTTTTATAGTGTTTGAGCGTCGACGTCCGAAAATAGTCGTTACGATTTCGATTTGATAAATGGATTGACGGTCGCGCTTGCTCAAATTTAGTTAACGATTTATGCGCGAGTTATAGTTGAAAAAATAAAAAGTGTTTTATTTCAGGGTTACAAATATAGTTCAGAATATACCTAAAATTGTAAATACCGAGATCCGTGATGCATTGTCTATTATCATTGTATATCATCTAGTAGTTACAAACACACGCACACACACATGTATAATTTTATACAAATGGAGATTTTATATTTTTTTTTCCGACAGTAATTGGGTCATCTTTTCAATTTAACCTGTTAAGCTACTAAAAGTTATATATAACTATATTTTTGTGTTTCAATGTAAATGCAGCTTTTGAAATTGTAATTGTTTCAATATATAACCTGCTAACATTTATGCTCAACTAACACCCGAGTTCGAGCGACGGGGTGCACTGAAAATCAGCTCTGCGGTGATTCACATTTCCTCAGAATAGTGCTGCAATTGTCATTTTTACGGGCAATTGGTAACTAATTTCTTGTAAATTGTAACTATATTTTTGACTATTTTTTTTGTATTTTATTTGTTTCACATTTAATATACTTTTTCAAAAGCTTTCATTCAGATAGATTTGAAACCATCGAAAGAATCTTATAGAGTTTTTTCAAGCTTTTATTTAACTTGCAATGTATGTATGTATGTATGTCACTATGTATGTTCGGGTGGAATCTTAGAAGCTAAATTAGACCCACTTCCGGATGTCCGATTGGACTCAAATTTGGTGTACTTATGTATCTTTGGTGACAATACAATAATATGGTACCATAGAGCTGGTCTGATGATGGAGACGGAAGGTGGCCACGGCATCTCTGTGATAAAACAACATAACCCCACCGAGTTTGGGCTCGATTGATTTGTCTTGAAGAAAACTTTACGCTTAAATGATATCCAGGGTCTGATGATGAAGCTGGAAGGTGGCCACGGCATCTCTGTGATAAATCAACATAACCCTACCGAGTTTGGGCTCGATTGATTTGTCTTGAAGATAACTTTTCACCTATATGATATCCAGGGTCTGATGATGAAGCTGGAAGTTGGCCACGGCATCTCTGTGATAAAATAACGTAACCCCAGTGAATTTGGGCTCAAATAATTCGTCTTGAGGATCACTTTACACTTAAATGATAGGCAGGATCTGATGATGAATCTGTAACGTGGCCATGGCATTTCTGTTATAAAGCAACATAGCCCCACCGAGTCGATTGATTTTCCTTGAAGATCACTTTACTCATAATCACATCAAATATCCGTGGAATATTTTAAAACATCATGCCTTCTCTTAAATACTTAGGTAGTAGGTGGGTAGTCGGTATCTATACCTACGTAATAGAAAAAGAAAAAATAAATTATAAGTAAAAAATATTTTAAAAAACAAGCTTTTAACTGGGACAATGAACTAAAATGTTAAAAATAAAGTCTAGTAAGTATTTGGCTTGTAGGTACTTACCTATATTTGTAAAAGCTTGAGGCACTGAAGTATAGTAATTATCTAGCCTGAAAAACGGGTACTGCTTCAAGCTTTTAAGAATATAGGTAAGTACCTACACGCCAAATACTTACTAGAATTTATTTTTAACATTTTAGTTCATTGTCCCAGTTAAAAGCTTGTTTTTTAAAATATTTTTTACTTATAATTTATTTTATTTATTTCCGTTTCAAGTACAGGGCCTTAAAATATACCATTTATAATATTTTCCCGGTAGGTAACTGAAAATAATTCAAAGCCAAAAAATTATCTGACCAAGTTCTATACCTTTTAAACTTACTTTGCATGTAAAGGAAGCCTTAATGTTGATTGTCACTGTTGACCCGCTTATCAACCCTTTGGCGAGTAGTGATGAGGTAAGTAATTATTCTCGAACCGTCTCGAGATTGTAATCCCGTGGGATTACGAAGGGCGTCGTGAATGGTAATAGGAATTCCCGAGGTGCTGCGGTGTGATTTACTGCTAAGATTCAATAGTGAATATTTTAAGCTCTGATTTATAAGGCCACTTGTTTCTTGCGAGTTCTTTATACGGTTTAAATGATAGTGATATTTTAAAGTTCGAATTAGTTTAATGGTAACGATCTACAAACTGATATGGTGGCTTACTGTTACAGCGACTTTATAACTAGTGGTTCTGTGAGAACAGTAGACCTTGCGTGCCCTTATGACCATGCAAAAACCCACACTTTCCCCTATCTTCTGGCAGAGTTTTAGCAAATTTTTATAAAATATATCTATAAGTTTTAGTGATGACTCGCGTTCCCTTGGTCCTAGGAGTTTATCTACTTATCTTTTATCTACGGGTTTGTTTTGTGAAGCCAAAGAGAACTGCGTAGTCAGGTTGGTATATGTCCTTATTGTCTGGATGTCCTTATTTATTCATGAACATTTGCCATGTTTGGATGAATAATGGATAAATAACTGACCTTAGAGTATTGTAACGATATTTTAATCTTGAATAGTTTAGCTTGGGTGGGTATGAAGTTAACTGGGTTAGGGTAAGCAGGGTGAGCTCCCCAGTTTGCGAGCTGAAGTCTCGCAGTTTGAGAAGGGTAGCTCGTACAACTTATATGGAGCGGCGTACTTCACATGCATGCATTTCCATGCGAAATTGAAAATAGAGCGTAGCTGTTATCATGATTTGTACTATTTTTCAGCTTGTTTTCATAGTATAAAAATAAAATTATGATCAATTCAAAATGATTTCACAATAATGCATTCTTGCATTGAGAATATGTTTAGGTATATATTACCTGTAATAGGCGGACGTCATAGGCATCATCAATATTTGTTTAAAAAATGTAGAAAAAAATCTTTTAGTATTTTTATTATAAGCTGTATTGAGAGGCTGTATCATAGTTTTTCGATTTAAATGCTGGTATTTAATTAAAATAATCTTCTGTTTTGTATTAAATCTCTTTAGAGATTTTATATATTTTGTGTTATTCGACTGTATATTTTATAAGAATGCTATTTTTAACATTATTCTAAAAGCTGAATAATACAAACTTTCTAATGCAATATTTATCCCCTGCATTGAAATGGTTGAAAAACTAGTGTAGCACTTTCCCTCTACGCTTTTCCTTTAAAAAAGCGTGAGCTATTTTCCCTTACGTTATGAGAAAAAGTTTAAAGATTATTTGACACGAAACAACGGAACATGTGTCTAATAAATTTCCTAGTGTTTATTTGCTCCATACATAAGTCACTCCAGGTTTTTATCAGATAAATTAGTTGCGAATTATCGCGGCTAACTTGAGTTTATGTGCACCTCATTGGTATAAATAATTCCAACGCGGCACGCAAGCGTTAATGACCTTTAGCACAGAACATTATGCACCGTTTTAAAGCTTTTAGCGCAGGTGCTAGCTACCTTCTTTACCTGTCTCTGTTCCTAGTACCTGAGGAAGAATTACGTGCTTCTATACAACAATTTAAATTACTTTTCTTGAAGCCTATATTATACATATAATGTTACTTGATATATTTTTATAAGTATATGTGTGCATTGTAAAGAGACTGAATTAGATAATAGATTTCACTATAGGTATACCTTCCTACATCTTGTGAAAGCATATTTTTAGCAAAAACTAAGATGGTGACTAAAGACTATATTTATATTTTATTTAATTCAACTTCTTTGGTCTGATATCAATAAATCGATGAAAATCAAGTGGCCAACTTTTTCATTTTGAATTTAAAGCATTAAATTAATTCTATTATTTGATTCTATGTTGTACATGCCTTATTCGTTCTTTCGTCTTTCTTATATGTTGACTAGAATAAGTGCAAAGCATCGACATTGCTATGAAGTCGATGGTGCAAAGATATAAATAACCTTTAATAGTCTTAAATATGCAACAGAATAAATAGCTTAGCAGATATTTTAATTTTCTTATCCCTAATCAAATAGTGGCGTATTTAGCACAGACTTAAGCATTCAGCGATGAAAAGAAGAACAACATTGAGTGTAGCGACATTTTAACTGTTTTTGCAAGAATGGCAGGTATCGCGAACGTTATAGTCGCGGCAAGTACAGCTTGTACAGAATAATTTCTTTGTCTTTATATTTAGGCAATCTTTGATTATATCTGTGGATATGTGGTTATATCTGTGTTTGGGAGTATATTGATCGTTAAAGATAAAGATAAAAAACACTGTTGTCAAACTGATATACTACTTCTGGCATTTTCGGGTTTGAACATCCTACTAATAAATGTTGAAGACCTTTGAAATTCTTGTGTCATTTTAAACTATATACCCAACTCTGAATTTACTTATAATAAATGGATTTTAAAATCCAAATAATAAATAGCTTGTTTAATTTAGTGAAATACTTTAATTTATGATTGCTTTAAACAGTTTATGGCAATTTTAGTTATGACTCCTAATGCTAAACTGTTAATCAAAATCAAGATAATTATTTTAATTGAACGACAGAGTTCCGCCTAATAAACGGCAAAATGAAACAATATTTCAATTTATATTTCACGAAATCGAATTATGGCCGCTCGTACAAATGAAATTATTCGTTGTAACGGATTAACAACCGTTCATAATGCTTTGAAAACAAGCTGTGTCAAGTATTTTGTACGCAAATGATTGTGTGAATTGTTTAAACAAATTGGTATTGTTGGCATGCATTTTATCTGTGTAATAAAATTGTACTACTTTTAGATTTAGTGATTGTACAAGCCACGATAGAATACATTCATCATAATCTGTCACTTCAGTACTTCTTTTCCAGTCAATGCCCACCGCTTTACGAATGTCCAAATGCGTTGCTCCACCTGGTCACAGGATATCCTAAGCTACGTTTTTCGATTCGCGATATCCACTCTAGAACCAGTCAACCCCAACGGTCATCGGTCCTGTGGCAGATATGACCATCCCACTACCACTTCAGTTGCTAATCCGCTGAGCTATGTCGACTATTTTAGTCCTCTGGCGAATTACATTGTTCCGAATTCGATCCCGCAGAGAAACACCGAGCATAGCTCTCTCCAAAGCGCGCTGAGCGACTTTAAATTGGTGGACTAGTAGAACCGTGAGTTTCCACGTCATGACAGGTAGGACGCTCTGACTAGACTTTAGGTACTGTAGTATAGGCGACGATCATCACAGCATCACTATTTATTGACAATGGTCACTCATCCCACTTATGTTATAAAATGTGAAAGCTTGTGAGGATTAATGGATGAATGGATGCATGTTTGTTACTCCCTGACGCAAACTTATGGAAAAACAATAAAAAAAGGACAAAAGGCGGTACGTTCGTCTGCTGTTAACAGATCCAAATTTTTAACACCTTATTTATGAAACAGGGATCAAGTTTTGATGTCACCCGAAGGTCAGCTTAACCCTATTGAAACCTATAGGTACATAGGTCACCCTCCGGTATTGCTAAGGTCAACATGGTGTGGGGATAGAATTTGGCTACGGCACCATAGAATAAAACAATGTTGTCATCCGATTATTAGAGGGCCAAATTGTTAAATGTGAAACAATAATGTATAGTTTCTACCACTCGGTTTTTAATCACACAACAAAAAGCTTTATGTAGAGATGGATGAATGAGTAACATAGTCATTATAAAATATGAAGTGACTTCATAATAGAATGATAAGTCACTTTCCGTTAAGTAAAATCGTGAATATTGGATAAAATATGCCTATCTGTCAAAATAAAAAGCAAATTTTAGTTTAATTATTCGCATATCTGCAGTAGCCGTAAACAAATAACCAAATAAAATATTACCTATATGAGAGAGACAATATCACATACATAGGTGGAGTATTCATTGTTATTTCCTTCAGTACACATTGCTTACGATACATAATAATATGAAAAAATAATGCTTGTGAAATCCGATAGATAAAATGAAGAAGTGAATTTACTTAGAATACTTTACGATGTACTCGGGGAGAACGAGGCCTGTGGGATTTTAAAAAGTATATTGTCTACAGAAACTATGAATATTAATTCTCCTGCCATAATTTACTTCTATCTAAGTTGGTCTCTAGATAGCATTATAATTTAGTGCTTATGAAAAACATTTAAGTATATAAATTGTAACTGCTGCTAAAGATGACGAAGAGATTTATCTTATCAGTCGCTTATATTTTAAAAATATTTAGCCATTTTAAAGCAGCATGCTACTTAATGTTTTTAGTTAGCTTTATAAAGTCAGGTTGTAACCGAAATATTTTCTTCGTAGAATCTTGTTATAGAGTTTTTTCACTGCAAATCATAAATTAATGTATAGAAATACGTTACTAATGAAAAATGTACCACATTATTATTGAACAACAACGAGATACACGCTGTCAAACTTTATAGACAGAGTCACAACTGTCTATAAAATGTGACAGCTTGTATAGAAACTGACTTTTAATGTAATAAAATTCAAATTTTCAAACCACTCCCGACTGATATATTTATGTACAATCTGTTCATTGCAACCATTCCAAAGAGCCAAAACTCGACACGTCTGATGTAAGTTAGTGAGGAGTTAAGTGTTCTGTTGATTCCAAGAGATGCCCTAGAATCAAGTCAATGTTACCATATTCTTACATTACCGTAGAAGTAAGAGGATACCGAATTTCAAAGTGATCAGATCTATGGAAGTTTATTTCATTGCGTCATCATCTAGAAAAAAACTCAAAGTCTTAAACGGCTAAACGGATTTCAATGAATCAAAGACAAGAACACTTAGACTCAGTTGCACCATCTTACTTTAACTATAACAAACGTCAAAAATCTGTCAAAATCCATATAAAAACACCGGTTAATAGTTATAGTTACGGTTAAAATAAGATGGTGCAACTCAGCCTTAGTCTCTTAAAAAAAAAACAAAATCTAAATCTGACAAACACACACATACATACATCGATACATACGTCAAACTTATAACACACCCTTCTTTTTGCGTCGGGGGTAAAAAAAAACTGTTGACCAGGAATAGGCAGCATTAAATTCTGCGATGACCTTAATGATAGGTAATTGTAGGCCTAAAAAGAATTTAAAGAGTTGTTTTATGTTGTTTTTTTTTTTAAAGAAAATGACAGGATGTATAATGTAAGCTAGTAAATTACCTTTTGTTTTTCCTTGCGGACCTCCTCTTGAAATGATGTCGCCACCATCCTCTCTGCGCCAGAGGATCTTAGGAGGCGGGAACCCTTGCGCTTTGCAGACCAGCTTGGCGGAACCACCTTCTGGCACCATCATATCTCCTGACGTCTCTTCATAGATTATGTCTGGTGGTATAACCACTTCTAGAAATGCTGTCTGAAATTGGTAAAATGTGTAAATATTTCACAAAAATATATGGCACAGAATTAAAGTTCAAACATCGCAAGGCTTGCCAATGGAACTTGGCTGCATTAATCAACCAAGACATCTCGAAAACGAAAATTTTCGAAGCTGAAATTGTACAGATACATTTAAGGTACAACCACACCGTGGCGACCTGCGTCCGTGTGCGCGTTCGTGATCTGAATTTCTATCGCCGTAGAACGCGTTTGGTTTGAACCAGTCGGTACAAATACTACTGCGTTATCTGATCACCGCCGAAATCGCGCAAGCAGGACGCCGCGGTGTGGCCGTGCCGTTATTATGGGGTTTCAGGCATTCACCAAAAGGATATTACGAAAAGGATGAATTAAGTATGTGGAAGTAAAAGTGTCAAAGTTTACGAAATTATTTTCATTTTGAATCTGGTAACTATAAACTAGCATTCGAATTTGGTTCGTTTTTAGGGTTCCGTAGTCCTGACAAGGAACCCTTATAGTTTCGTCATGTCCGTCTGTCTGTCTGTCTGTCTGTCCAAGGTTTTGCTAAGAGACAGTTAATACTAGAAAGCTGTAATTTTGTCGGTATTGTATATAAATTACGCCGACTTAGTGTTGAAATAAAATTTTGAAAAATATTTTTTTTCAGTGTAGCTTAGCGTAGCAGCGTAGCCCCACTCCTCATGTAGGGACATGAGAAGTGGGGATGAATTTTTTTTTCGTCGTCTACCCTATCCTGTACGATATCGTTGAATAGGTCTTTTAAAATGACTTAAAGGTTGGTAATACCATTTTTCGATTTAATGCTCCATTTACGAAATATTAAACTTTAAAGTGCAAATTTTTGTTCCAGTAGGGCGTCCCCCCCCCCCCTCTGAAAGCTAAACTGCTGGCTTGATACATCTGGAAAAATTTGTAATAATAGTGCATTTCATGAACTTTAAAGGAAAACTATAGCGGTTAAGATAACTATTAGTTTAGCAGTAATAGTCGTTGAACTTGGGTGTTGGATAATTTTGTACCAAATACATAATCCTTAGAATAAATCCTTTAAAGTGACAAAGACGAAGAACCTAGTTGTTTGTTTATAACGGGTAAAGACTTGCATTGAATAACGGGCTACTACGGAACCCTACACTGCGCGTGGCCCGACACGCACTTGGCCGGTTATTATTTCTTCGTTTTTTGACTGTTACGAATAAAGAAAAATAAAAGGAGATGAAAATGTGTAGCTACGAAATTAAAACTTGAGGTGTTTTTGATAGGAGAATTGATATTAAAGTCAAATGATTCATGTAATGATTGAAAACTTTATTTAATCAAAGTAATATAAATTAAAAAAATATTCAATCAAAGGAAATTAAAAACTGAACTAAATTTTGACTGCCTTATTCTACTGATATTATAAATGTTAAAGTTTGTATATTTGTTAATTACTCAATAACACTGAAATGGCTAAACAGATTTGGATGAAATTTAGCACACATATAGTTTATAGCCTGGAGTAACAGATGGAAAAATACATGGCTACTTACTGCGAGTAGTTAAAGGCTTTCTAGTAGTGTAATAGATATTAAATAGATAGTTCCAGCTAGTATAAAGTGAAAGGTCACTGAACTGCCCTTATCACAATTAAAAACAAAAGCTAATTACCTGCATTTTCATAGGATCTGTGTTTACTTGGCACATGTATTGTCCCCTGTCCTCGCGTTTCACCCCTCTAATGTTGAGAGTCCACGTATTATAGTCATTGTGTGTGACGCTGAGCCGGGCATTGTTCGTGATGACGTGCTCGTGGATAGCCAGGATTGCCTTTGTATCAGCCTTGATCCATGCCACCTTTATCCACCAAAGATTCCAAACGCAAAAGCCATATTATAACAAACGTTACGCAACATTTATGCTTAGTATTTCGAGTTGCGTCCTGAAAACTTGCACTTGCAATGCTTTTCTTTGTTATATTTTAGAATACTACCTTATGCATGATAGTAGAGGCAATGATAGAGCGACATATCAGTCCTGCCACGACAATGACACTTGAAATTATAAAACATTTAATATCAGAATCGATAAAAACGTAAGACTATGAAAGTATCTTGACAAATTATTAACAAATTCAGAGAAAGCTTCGTCGTGTTGAGTAATTTTTATTATATTATCAAAAGCTTTGTGCAGAATTCAGTACGCCACACGAAAAGGCACACGATAAACGCCACATTTCCGTTATTATCCCCGATCACGTATGTTGCGATGAAGACTTTTAACGAACAAGTCTAATTACAAGCGAATGCTCCCCAAGAGGCAGTTGCGACAACGATCCTCGAGCGCGCAACACTATCTTGTTGCGAGTCGCGCAAAATGCTCTCGGAATTTTTAATTACATTTTCGTCTGGTCGCCGGTATGAGGCCGCTGTGGGCGCGATGAAAGCGCTCGCGGAGTTCAGTGATTACAGTAAACCAGTTTCGTACAAACATGAAGTAATATTTATTGTTGTTAGTCTGTTGGTGTTGGTCTGGTTGTTTAACACATCGTTTGTAAGTAAGTATGGGAGGGCTGTCCATTCGGATGATCTTTTGACGTTACAAGTATTTAAGTCACAGAACAGTAGGTACCTAACCTCTTTCTACTGTTCTGTGGATTCTACTGTTGTGTGGTATAGAGTAATGTTCAATTTGTCTTATTTTGAGCTATTTACTAGTGTGATACTGTGACTTCATCATCATCATCATCATTATTATCAGCCGGTATCAATCCACTGCTGGACATAAGCCTCCCGCAAGACACGAACACTGTGACTCATTTTCTGTTTCTTAACCGACTTAAAAAAAAGCAGGAGGTTTCTCAATTCGACGGTATATAATTTTTTTTTTTCTTAGATTTGTTTCTTATGACTGAATAATACTTTTTTGTTTGCTTTTGCGTTACAAAGAAAGTATTAGTATGTTTGTCCAGCTCAGTAGGTCTTAAGATTTTTTTACAATTTATATACACACTAGCTGGCCCGGCGAACTTTGTACCACCTAACAGACAATGAATGTCGTGTTACCTTTTAGATGAACTTGTTTTAGGCTTTTATAAACGTAATAAATGAATACAAAAGAGATATTAAGTTTATTAATGTATTATGGCAATCCAGATATAGAATAAAAATTGGTAAAAATGTTTTTTGGAAATATAACCTTTTTTTAAGTTGCTTGCAAAAAAAAAAAATACATTTCTGAACGCACGCATATTTGACAATCAATAAATATGTCAAACAATTATCATTACTGACAATATTTGACATTTTTAAAATCTACATGACTTGAATTCACAAAAACGTGAAGAATTTTTACTTGGCTAAATACACTAATCGTGTGGAGCCATAATTATACCAAAAAAAAAATTGCGGTAATCCGAATATTGTAATGCTATCCACACATGGGAAGAATTTTTATACTTGACACTGGCTAAATACACTAATCGTGTGGAGCTATAATTATACAAAAAAAAATACGGCGGGATAAACAATTGAACATCAAATAATCGGCAGTTTTTAAACCCAGGAACATTTTTGCAAAATATTCAATATTCTATATAATATTCTTATATATTTTTTTTAGGTCAATTATTCATTGTTTTCAATACTTATTATCCTATTCCTGACAAAGACAATTCCAAAAATACAAAATTCATAAAAAATGGTGCAGCCGTTCTTGAGTTATAAGTGTAGTAATTAACACGACTTTCTTTTATATATATATAGATTAACAAATTTCAAGTTTGGTTACTGGTATTACTGTTTCAAGCATAGCTACGCCCTCGTTTCACCCGCTTTACCAAAACGTCGACATCGCAATAGAAGCTAATTTCCTGCATAGCGCGTAACAAAAAAAGCGACAAAAATGTGGCGTTTATGCTTTCTATACGCTAGGAGTTGGGTATTAAAACTTTATCTTTAGAAATTGAATTTTACATAGCATTTCTACTTGAAATCTCGTGGTTAGGAATTAAAATTAAATGCTTGTAAAATATGAATGGTACTATAATTAATTTTTGTAATTTGAATAATAATTAAATATTTTAAGTTTTACTTTTTGGGAATTCTAATATACTTATTATACTAAGGTTATATAAGTTCAGATAGTGCGGAAAAGAGTGCACTAATAGGGGTGCAGTTTGAAAGTTCCACTACAGTTTAATAGTGCTTGTGCAAGAACACTAATAGTATTATCACTAATCTGGTGCTTAGTGAAGATTTATACGTCCATTACAGTTAACTGATATTTAGAATTTTATTATATTGTACTGAATCAATTACTGAGAAGTCTTATAGGTTTTCTATATTTACTCCTTAGTTTATTGATAAATGGACTAAAGTCAGCAAAATTACAGTAAGTTTCAGTTAACTGTAACGGTCGTCAGGATTCATAGTTATATAATTTTATTTTATAACGCTACAAAAGTGTCAATATAATAAAATATGAATATCACTGAAATTCAAGTTGATGTTTCAGCGCTTCATAATGAAATACTTTACAACCGCTTCTTGTCTCGCAATTTATATTTGTTTTATTTGTACGTTATCTGTTTTATTCAAATTGAAGAAACGATTGTAGAGTCGTAAAATTTTGCGATCCGATTTCAACACCAACAATGTTCGAATAAATTTGATAAAGGTTGAAATCGTACCGCGTAAAATAAAATATCGAAAGTAATAAAACCGATTAAAATAAACATGATATTTACCAATTTTGAACCCATCCGTACCAGCGGTGCATATCGAATATTGTTGTTAAATAAGGCAAATTACTGTGTGTTTAGTTATGTATTAGTATATCAATAGTGTAGAGTGGTATTGAACTTTAGATGTTCTAAGCATTTCACGGCTCTATGAATACGCTTCCATCTAATAATTGTATCGGAACTCAGCAGGGACCTCCGGTCAGACGTATGCCCAGAAGTTATTAGACTTGTGTGATTTTGATTACTCTAGGTGGATCGATATAGATGAGCAAATATGTACCCACATGACTGTTGATATTGAGAAGTTGATAGTGTATCTTGAGGAAATAGAGTGACTTGCCCGAATGGCCCCAAAGAGACTATTATCGAATCCCGCTTCTTGTACGAATAGATTCGCGGGCGGAATCAGTATTTATCTCTCCTTTATAGCTCAGTATCTTGTTTTGTGTCGAGCCCACGGGAATATACAAGATTACTGCCAATAACAATGTTTACGCGATCAAAATACAACGACTTATGTATAGTGAGAGCAATAAAAGCTGATAAAATCCACTCGGGACGATGCTCAACTATTTGTTTTAACTAAACGACTCCCCCGATTGCGTTATACCTGTCTGAATGGCAAAATTAACCAGAGCCTAGCTTAATTCTGCGTCGAGGCTATTTTTAAGCTAAAAATATATTGTGACTTCGTAAAATTTTATTCAAATACCTCTGGCAAGTGTGTCACTCGTCGTGTGCGATATGATATCTAGTAGTAAAACGATAGCGTAGGTGGATTAACTCTCCGGACAGTTTGAGAGGCTCTTGAAATGATTGAACGGGGACTAAGGGGGTTTGTCCCAGCTTTATTTTAATTTAGCAAAGTGACTGTTCTCAACTTGGTCGAATGAAACAGTTCAATCATAGTGACTTTGCGGTCTTCAGATATTGACAACATAAAATTAATGGAAGTGCTCTAAAATAAATTTGGAATATTAAAATAAAGTGCTTCTTTATTGTCGCATGCTCCGGCAGAACCATTATATTAAACGAGCAGTACATTTATAACGTAAAACCCAAGAACAGATCAGATTGTCTTCGGATTGGAATATGGTTTTTGTTGTCCTCTTGGGTCTTAGTTGTATGTGCAAGTGTACAAAGTGTCGAGTGCAAGTGGTGCTCGGTAATCTAAGAGCTACAACTATTGTGGACAAACTTACAGTTTATTGTGCAATTACAGTATCTGTGTGCTCTATTCTAGGATAGAGAAGGTACTATCAGTGCTGGGTATGAAAGAGTGCTGAAGAAGTGCATTGAAGATTGTGTACTAGGACAGTGTGAAAGTCAGTGCAGAGGTCTATTGGTTGAGATCTATAATTTCTTGCCTAATACTTTGCATGATTTTATTTCGTTACATCAACCGTATCACGGCAGCCATGACACTAATATTTACATTAATCGTATCATCTATATATTCAAATGAATCTATACATATATATTCTACACTTGAACATAATTAGAAAAATGCTACACGAAAACATATTTAAATAAATATCTCTATAAATATCGACGATTTTTTTTTCAATTTGCTAAAAACGGAATATACCTTACGAATTTTCCATTAAACTTAAACTTTTTAATTACAACACTTTTTAGAATAAACATTTATTTTGAAAATAATCTTATTTGTAAAAATATTAAAGACTTCTACATTTTTAATAAGTCTTTAATTATCTTTTCTTTAATTAAAAAGTCTATTTGATTTAACGAATTAGATGTAGATGGTTTATTAATATGAAATATTTTTTGTCTTATCTCAGAAATAATATTAATAAAATTAAGAGACATTAAGAACCTGAGAGTATTGTTAGAGTAGGTGTAGTGGGAGAATGGTCGTCTTTGATGCCAGAGGTACCGAGTTCAATCCCAGCCGTGCACTATTGGATTTTTCATCAAAAAATGTATGTGCGCTTTTCACAGTGGCCCTCCAGTGCAGACACAACATCGTTTAGAAACCCCCAACCTCTGCATGGTGGTAGGACACTAGATCTAGTGTCCGCCTAGCCAGCCTCAACTTAGAAAATCTGTCGCCAAACATAATATGTAATGTATACCGGCAGCTATACATGAGAGCCAGTTCCCATTCTCGGCCTAGCGTACCACCATCCTTGACCGTATCTTCACTTACCGGCAAGTAAGATAGTAGTCAAACCCTAGCGTATATGATATTAAAAAAAAATATTATGGAATTAATGACTGTGTGTGGAAAAGTTAGCTTTCCAATTCAAATGTGTAAAATTAATATCTTTTATTTTGTGTCAAAAACTATCACGATTGATTTAAAAGTAGGTTATTAAATATTTATCAAAAAAATTAAGTTGAATACAAAAAATTCCATAGATATGTAACATAATAGAGATATACATGGATATCTAACAATTTATGATATTTGTTTGATTTACAAGAAATCTAAATATGTGGTTTATTGGACTATGAATATGAAATTATGAACGTTTAATTATAGATCTCAAACCAGAAGTGTGCTGGGTGCTGCTACTGCTGTAATTGATCAGTTTGATACACACCCTGGCCGTGGCGGAGTCGCCACTCACCCGGTAACCCCCCAGGTTGTTTACCACGCAGGTGAACATTGCGTCTCTACCCTGGGCAATGGTCACGTTCTCCAGAGGGTACAAGAAGTCCGGCTCCAAGCCGAGCGCTGAAAACAAACGAGACATTATAAAATTAGTGCATCGTGGTAATTTTCTAGCACTGAAAACCCAGAAGGTAAAGTAGATGGTTGATTGATAGATTGTTGACGCGGTGAGATCGCGATGTTCACTGGACATCGCGATCTCACCGCGTGACCTCACTCCCGAGGAAGAAAGACTGATACCGCTCGAAACCTAGGTCGAGAAAATTTGACTAAAGGTACGTGAATTACAGCCGGTATATAACAATAATACATATAAAATGTATAAATTTAGCTGATTGGCCGTTTTATAAATAAAATGCTGCCTAACACTGCGTACATGATATTATAACATGTTTTATAAAATTCCGTGTCCACATTATCTGAATCATGTTAAATAACAATTTTAAAACATGTTATGTTACATACTCTGTACGCACCCTAATGTTGCTGAAAATCCATAAATCTATAAAGCTGCAATATGATATTACATGGCATTCAAACTTAAAGAAATATTGTTAGGTTAAAACGTGAACATCAATTAGTTGAGCCAGCGATGATTTCCAAAGTGCATTCTAACAATATCTACGAATGATTTAACAGCTGTTAGTACCGAAGTCTCGCTCAACACACCATCGATCTACAATCGCGACCAGACGACGTAATCGTATAGTTTACGACACTTGCACACTCACGAATAATTCAGCAGTGCGATGTCCATTCTGGGAGCAAATAGATAGTCCTCACTTCCGACACATGTTTCCTAGGACGGCGTACAACCGGTCACGTAGAATATTGACGCCTCGAGCCATACATTCACTGGGGACAAAGCCTATACAGAAGGGGGACATTTTTATACCGAGCCCGCTATTTTGTTCTTAACATTTCTGATATGGCTTTCACTTCAATTTATCATACCGTCACGTTGCGTTGGAATATGAATTTGTTTTGTGCTCTGATGCTCATAAAATCGAGTAAGTATCTTCTTAGAGAGAATTGTAAACGTGTATTAAAACTAAGTAAAATTATAAAAAATATATAGATACACTAGCTGTTCCCTGTGGATTCGCCCGCGTTGAAAAGTATCCTATATCCTAATCCATAATACTGTCTATTCCTGTGCAAAATTTCAGCAAATTCAATCCAGCAGTTTGACCGTGAAGAAGTCCCAAACAAGCAAATATACAAACTGATTTATTTACTACTAACTACTACTACTGATTTTAATATTGGTATTCTTTTTTTTCACCATTATAAAGTTTCCGTAGGTATCATTTGAGTACAGGAACCATATAAACAACGTTAAAATCTATCAAAGATCAAATCAGACTTTATTAGACAAACATTTGCGGATTTGTTTGAAATTTTAGTTGACTTTATTACAAGTTTTTATTATATTTACAAATCACAACAATCACAAGTCTAAGTGAAAGTAGAGATCTTTTACAATAACATGACCCGCCCCTCCAAAATTCAAAAAACGTTTAAAAGTATTTGTGAAAGTATTTACAACGCACCAACACGCATGTGTACTGGTGCTGCCGGTTCCGCGACATTCCATACATTATTAAATAGCTCCTAATTATGAACGTACTTTGTACCAACCTGCAAGAAAAGTTTTTATGAAATTCATAAGCAATACTTTCCGTTAAGTTAGGTTGGCTACAAAGTACGTTCATAATTCGGGTATCAACAATGTAGGGAAGTGCCTACTCTTATAACGTAGTAGAACATAATTACAACTACATACAAACTCTTTCGTAAGGATGCGACAACACACATTAAAACAGTAATTTGGAGGGGGCGGGCTATGTTATCGTAGAAGATCTCTACAAATCTAAATGACATTATATTACTCAACTGTTCAAATAATGTAATTGTAACCTTTTTGTGACAGAAAATAAACTAAATTGTTAAATACAATCCAAAATTTCATCGTACCGACGGGACTTGAACCCGCAACCTCCGGAATAACATGTTCCGGTGCTTTGCCAATTATTAATTGGGTTGCGGGTTCAAGTCCCGTCGGTACGATGAAATTTTGGATTGTATTTAACAATTTACAAAAATATAAAGTGTGTAACACTTCAAAGAAACATAAGAAAATAAACTATTTATTTATTTATATTTGATTTGTAATTTTACTGTATCCAATTTTGCTGGATAAAACAATATCATAAAAGCCATGTCAATCAAGTAAATCAAGTCGCCATGTTTATAATAAAAAATAGGTTAAAATAATCAGCTCAGTGAATTCTAATGTAGGTTACTGAACTTTTTAAGTACAACAAAATAACCACGAGTTCGAAGCTAAGTGTCTTCAAAATATATACCAGCAGCACAATTTTTAAAAGTCTGTCAAAACCATTTTTTTTAATGATTTATATTTAGATATTGAATCGCGCTGAATAAGTTTTACGCTTTTTATGTAAATTTTCGAAGACGTCGCAGAGTAATAAAATCTTTCAGGACCACGACACCAATTTAATAAATAGAAAATATTATCCGCTAGTCCCGTGGAAAACATAAATATGAAAGGTTTTTAGAGTGAAAACGAAGACTGAAGTAGTAGAGTTCCAGGAGTGTTTTTAACGTAGCATAATCTAGTTATTTGTGATGCTAATGTTATTTTTGTAATATTTGAAAATGATTTGAAATCAGATTGTATATATAAACAATCCAATAAGCATTATGTTTGTTATCTAGCTTTTTATGGCTAGCATTTGACCGTTTGAGTTTTTGATATTAAATTAGCAGTACAAAAATCTTTAAATAACATTTGAATTTTACATGTAAATGTTTAATTATGGAATTTGTTGCTGCTTACAATTCTATTGTATAAAATACAATACAAAACTCTTTATCGAATTACAAACAAAATTAAAATCAACGATAGATCGGCAGCCTTCTCGCTTAAAGCAATCTTCTTCGGCTCTTCTTTTCCAGTCACTGCCCACCGCGTTGCGTATAAATATCTACATTATATATATACGTATATATATATATATAAAATTCATTATAGATAGACATAGACATACACATAGATATACCGATATACATGTGTATATATTTTAAAGGCGAAAGTTTGTGGGTATGTTTGTTGCCTCTTCATGCTAAAACTACTTAACCAATTGAGCTGGAATTTAATAAGTAGATTGTCTAGCTAGACCCTAGAATAACGCATAGATATTTACTCGGGAGCAATATATACGCGAGTAACACCGCGGGCACAGCTAGTTATATATAAAGCTAGTTATACAGCTAGTGAAGGCCCAGTGGTATAGTGGGAGAATGGTCGGCTTTGATGCCACAGGTACCGAATTGATTCCCCTCGTACACCAATAGATTTTTCTATCGAAAAATGTATCTGCGCTTCTTATAGTGACCTTCCGGTGAAGGAAAAACATCGCTAAGAAACCCTCTAACTCCCGCATGGTGTTAGGACACAATCTAGTGTCCGCCTGGCCAGCTACCATTGAAAAGCTGTCGCTAAATTAATGTTTATTCCATGCATTTTACTTATATTTTTCAGACTCTTAATTATAATTAAACGCCTGTTTATCCAGTCAGCCAATATTGGGTTTTAAGCCTAATAGCTGTGGGTCAGTTGGGCAAATGCCATCAGGCTAAATGTCGCCTGCACGTCATAATAGGGTTGTCAATTGCCAGCCTTTGTATTGTAGCGAATGTTACCAATTAGCGTGCTTGTAGCTATTGTATGTGGAACTCCGGCTATCTCTTTAATGATTATGACCAAATAATAACAATTTAAATAGTAATGCGTAAAACATTTTTGTAACTTCTAAATTATTGCAAAGCTCATGTGAATTCGGCTTAACCCTTATATGGTTAGTAAATTTTATGACATAATAAAAATCAGCTTCTATGTAAAACTAAATCCACAACTAAAGAGTTTGTATATTTTGTTCAATATCCAAACATTAATATTTATACAAAACACTTACGAAAAGTTGTTCATAGTAAGTTGGTAATCTAGTTATGTCTAGCCTATTAAGTATATCTCGTTTCGTACTGCTCAGTTCTACGCAAGCCAGACTGAAAACAATTTACTAACATGATTTCGTACTTTCAGGTGATCCAAGTTTGGGCGGGCTCCTTAACAACCCTTGACCGAGAGTCCTCTTCTCTGACCTGGCCAGTTAGATTTCGTAATAATTTGATTGGTCTGCCTTACGAAATTTCGGTTTGATTGAGATGTGAGAGGAGTCTAATCAATACGTAATGTTTTACAACAAAATATTTGTAGTAGTTTTAGATGCAGGTGTACAGTTTGAGACGTTAGTAGTCTTATCGTCTAAGTATTAGTGTTATATATTATTATTATTATTTATTTAGTTTATAACAATTTTTAATATACATAATATTTATAGTATTTAATAAACAAGTAAATATTCAATTATGTATTACGATAGAAGTGATAGTGATGATGGTGATGAATTTATGTCTGCTTGTTCATCTGACAGTTCTAACATTAGTTTTTGCAGCATTCCTAGCCTTTCTGATACTATTAATTCAATTGTGAGTGACGTTTCGAGAAACTTTAATGTGTTTCACATAAACGCTCAGAGCATTCCGGCTCACTACTCTGATATGCTGGCATCGTTTGAGCATACTAGTATTCACGCTATCCTTATCTCAGAATCCTGGTTAAAGCCATGTCTTTCTTCTGTCTCTTATTCTCTGCCAGGTTTTCAACTCATTCGTAACGACCGTACTGGTAGTGGTGGTGGCGGTGTTTCCATATACCTACGTTCCCCTTTTTTCTTTCTCCCTTGTGAATAGAAGTCACAATTAGTAATACGAAAATTCTACTTAATGTTTATTACTGTCCCTCACTACGTATATTTTTTTTCTCCTCGTTCGAAAAACTTTTAGAAGATTTCTGTCTTTCGTACCATCACACCATTATCATGGGCAATTTCAACACGTGCTTGCTCAAACCTGATTCTAGGTCTTCTACCTTTGAATCTGTAGCTAGAGCTAGTAACCTTAATGTCCTCTCTTTAAGTGCAACCCATAATTTTCCGAATGCCACACCTTCCCTTTTAGATTTAATGCTTGTTTCATCGCCAACGCATGTTAATAAACATGGCCAGGTTGCGGCTGACTCATTCTCCTATCATGATATGATATATCTTTCTTATAAACTACGTCCCTCTAAAGCTAAGCCCAAAATTCTTTTGCAGCGTAATTTTAGTGGTATTAATTTAGATGATTTTCGTAATGACGCCCGTGAACCAGACTGGTCGGACGTTTTTAGTTCCGAGTCCATAGACGAGAAAGTTCAGTGTTTCAACACCATACTGACATAACTATATGACAGTCATGCACCATTACGACCAGTTAAACTTAAACATTTACCAGCGCCATGGTTGACGCCAGATATAAGGACACTTATAAATAAGAAACTTTTAGTCTTCTAAGTCGAGATTGAAATGCAAGCCAACTGACATAAATAAAGCGAAATACATAGAACGTCGAAATCAATGCAATAAGGTGTGTAGAGACTCACAACGCCGACACATCCATAGATCTCTAGAGAATGAAGACCCTAAGAAGGTCTGGGGTTTCTTAAGGTCTTTCGGTGTTGGAAAATCACGACAAGCTTGTATGCCTAAAGATTTGGATATACATGCAAAGCCATTTTTCCTCTTCTGCCAAATTTGATGGGCCCACTAAATCTGCAACATTACAACGTCTCTCTGCTATTTCAACTCCTAACTATTCCTCATTTTACTTTCAACAATTCACTGATTGTGATGTTAGGAAAAGCGTAGAAGCCATTTCATCAAATGCAGTCGGTAGTGACTGTATCAGTCGAAAAATGATTAATCTCATACTAGATGAAGTACTTCCTGTTATAAAACACCTCCTTAATTCTTCAATTTCCAGTAGCACGTTTCCCTCTATATGGAAAGAAGCCCAAATCACTCCCCTCCCCAAAAAAACTAATCCTTCATCACTTTCTGACTACCGTCCTATATCTATCCTTCCCTTCCTTTCCAAAGTTCTTGAGCGTCTAGTACATCAACAACTTACCTCTTTTCTCATTCGCAATAACCTTCTAAACTCCTTTCAGTCCGGTTTCTGCCCAGGGCACAGTACAGTAACAGCACTAGTAAAAATTACTGACGACATTCGGCGTGGTATGGAAGACGGACAGGTTACAGTGCTTTCGCTACTAGATTTTAGTAGCGCTTTTAATAACGTAGATTTTGATATTCTTCTTGGCCTTCTACGCTCTCTTAACATATCTCCAACAGTAATTGAGTGGTTTCGTTCTTACCTGTTTGGTCGCCGGCAGCGCGTGCGCATCGCTGAGATTTTCTCATCATGGTGTAACACGACTGCGGGCGTACCACAGGGCGGCGTTCTCTCTCCTCTTCTCTTTTCAACTTTTATCAACTCAATTTCTCAACAATTATCTTCGTCTTACCACCTATATGCAGATGATTTACAAATCTACACACGTTCAACTGTACAAAATTTACCTGCAGCTATAGAAGACACCAATAAAGATCTAAATCGAATATCTGACTGGAGCTGTTCGTATGGTCTCCAAATCAATCAAACAAAAACGCAAATAATAGTCATTGGCAGCTCAAGGATGATCTCAAAAATAGATTGGTTTCGCCTACCCCAGGTAATATTTGACGGTAACACTATTGAAATCAGTAACACAGTAAAAAACTTAGGACTACTTATCGACAAACACTTATCATGGGTACCTCAAATAGCTGAGGTAAGTCGCAAGATATTTGCCTCTGCCTCTTCGCTGCGAAGATTCCGGAACTTTCTATCCACTACCACTAAAATTGCGCTTGCACAAACTCTTCTCCTTCCAATACTAGACTATGCTGATGCCTCATATCTAGACCTAACCGAAGAACAGCTTAATAAGCTTTGACGCTTACAAAATGTATGCATACGGTTCATATTTGGTTTGAGGAAATATGACCATGTTTCTGAATTCAGACAAAAGCTAAAATGGTTACCCATCCGACTCCGCCGGAATGCTCATATACTTACTCTCTTACACACTATCCTTTTTATTCCTTCCACGCCTTTATACCTCAAAGAGCGATTTACCTTCCAGTATCTTACACATTCCCTCTCTGTGCGCTCATCTGAAACTCTTGAACTTCAAATACCTATTCACTCCACCCAGTCTTTTGACAATTCTTTCACTGTTCAAGCTGGATAGCTCGGATGTTTATGGAAAGCTCTGCCACTGGAAATCAGACGTGCTAAATCTTTGCCAATATTTAAAAATATGGTAAAGAATCATTACCTGTCCACTATGACTGACTTCAAATAGATAAGTGGGTAGCACTTATAATAATTATATTAAGTAATTTATTTTTTCGCTTTTCAGTGCCTGTTTGTGGTTATGAAGTCGGTTTTATTTTTTTTGAAAAATAGTTCATAATTTACCATAACCATGAAAATGTAACTGCCATGGTATTGTTGTCGCAGTCCAAAAACAATAAAATAATAACAGTAGTAACTTCTTTCTAAGAGTAGTAATATCTATTCAGTCCCAAAAATTCACGTTTTCAAACCCAGCTTCAATATAAATTCCGTCGCGTAATGCAATGCGGGAAGGTGTTAAATTTGTGTGTGAATTTGTATGCGAGTACCCGTAATTGTGTAAGATCTCATATATGTTACGGGGTGGGCTTCATTTGCAATTTGGTTCAGTGATTCCGTTCGGCTTCTCGCCTGAGCCTGGAAGCCTCTGGGACTGAATTACGAGTACCTATTGTTGTTTTAGTGGTGGGGGATGCGTCAGCGTGCATTGTTTACAAGATTTATCTCTCTACAGTTAGAGTTATGTCACACTTTGACTGTGGCGATTTTACGTTTCGTGGTTGGCGTTGGCTCATGTGTTTTATGTGACGTGATGAGAGTTTACTACTTGTAGAAAGATAAAATAGACATATTGTCATGTGATATTTTATCCTCGATATTCAGGTTTATATCCATTAAAAACAACCTTAGTAAATACCTGTCCGTCTGCTTTCTCCCTTTCTCCTATCTCTTTTGTTGTTATAAATGTCTATCTTCATAAAGAGCTTTATATAATAAAATGATCATATTTCGTGAAATCAATAAATTGCAAAACTATTTTTTTATATTATGGTAGGCAAACAAGCAGACACCCCGAATGATGGTAAGCGGTTATCGTCGTTTATGGACAACTGCAACACCATGAGTGCTGTTGATGCGTTGCCGACCTTTGAGGAGTTTGTGGATACCCTTTTTAGAATATTTCATCCTATAGCTAGATGGGAAGATCGCGGTGGGCAAGTCAGGCCAGGTAAACTGCGTACCTGTAAGATGCCTGAAGGATTTTTAAATCCTCGGATAAAACGGGTAGTGCGTCCAAGTCTGTAAGATGTGTGGGTGAGCTTTATGACGGTGCCGAGCAGTACGATAAAAGAATAGCGATGGTGGAATCAGATCAAAAAGCTCTTCAGAGCTTTACCCATTATAGAGACGGTAAAAGATGGACAGGGTACCGACGTCTCTAAAAATTGGTTCAAAAATTGATATATAGAACAAAACAAAAAATATAGCAGGGATAAAACTATAGATACTGAAAATGGAAAATGTAATAAGCTATTCCATCGACAATACTTCTGATCTTGTACACTCGCATCCGAGTGCAAAACAAATATTTTCCTAGACATTTTTGAAGTCGTTACCAACAAGTTAGGTCCAAGCCGGTTGCTCTTCCACTGGAGTCCGGAGTCGCACTCTGGATTTGTTTGCTTCAACTAGTTAAATGTTGGATCAAACTTTATTTCGGCTCCGAACACTTTGAGACGTTCCATCCTTGTTATTGTTGTTCGAGTGTACTGTAGAGTGGTTTAAACTGAACACAAGAGACAATAGTCTGGTCTATCCAATATTAATATCGTCGGGACTTCGATATATTTCGAGAGTAAATTGTCACTTGATGGAAACCTTCAAGTATTCAAGCTAAATTCATACGCCTACGTTTTCGATATAAGAAAATGTAGACAGATATCATTTTAGTTATTGTCGTCAGTAATAAATCGTCGAAAGTTATGGACTGCATATTAATTTTCATTTTTATTCGATAAAAATAGCTAATATCAAAAGTAAGACAATAGTTAAACCGCAGAAAAACAAATTACAAGATCGAAAGGCGGGCAATAACCAAGAAACAATGTTGAACGAAACCAAGAATTCTGGTTTGGGGCTTGAGAGCGTCTAACTCGCAGTACGGAAATTCTTTGGCAACATTGTTTCTAAATTAAAACAATCTCATAATTGCACATTCTCCAACTTCTTTGATGCAGTGTAGGTATCTTACAGATGAGAACCTCGAGCGCCGGGTTAGCGTAAAAGGGGGTTACTTGAACTAAGTTTTGAGGCAAAGTTAATCCGATTAAGTGTCATTTCCGCCGCGGAACTAGCACTGTTCATTAAATATTTCAAGTGACTTAATTGCTGAGGTCGGTTTGGTCATCTCCCAAGTTTTGATGTGAACAGATTCGTTTTGCCCTTTCTTTGTTAACTCGAATAAAACATGAACACTTACATCAAAGAGGTTGAACTTTATTATGCTGTTGTAAAACAAGCCCAACGGAACCATTGAGTTAATTAAAATGTGTGTACCTGCTTGAACATGAAAGAGATATCAAAGTACAGAGGTCAGAATTTGTTTCATCAATCTACCGTGAACGATAAAAACAAACATAATAATAAACACGAACGTTTGCGATCAAATCAAATACGCCCGGACCGATACGCGATCACTCTGCTAAAAAAATAAAATCTATATTCATGTCTACTTCACCCAATAAATATTTCCCGGTTTGTGTAAACACTTGGAAATGTTGGGTTACATTCGTAGCAGCAGAAAGTCCATTACGGTCAATTCGTCTAGACGAAGGCACGTGTTGAAACTATTCTCACGAGTAAACGAATTACCTGCTCTGTGTAAATAAAAGAAACTGCCGAGCACGAGGATAAACCGTATAACAATTAAAGCGAGAAGGGATAAAAATTGTTCCGTTAAGTGCGGTTGGTCTCTCGCAGATGGAAAGAAAGTGTTTACATTTCCGCTGCTAGAACAGGTGTGAAGTTGACGTATTTGTATTAATTTGCAGAATACTTGCGTGTCTTTATCAATTTGAAATGTGAACGCTTAAAATTGAACTTATCTACTCACTAAGGTTTAAGTTTCTTATTTCTTATGTTTACAATCTGTGATTCAACTGATTTATTTTGTAGGTTACTATCGAACGTTTGAATCAACGAATAAATTCGTTGTCTAAGTGAGCATAACATGGGGTTGGACGGTATTTTTGCGGCTTACTCACCCATACGGCGATCGCTGTGGCTCACTTTTTCAATATCCCGAAACCTAATGGCCGCCAGATGGCAAGTTGGGTAAAGTGATGCTATCAAAAAGCGATAGGCTGTGGTTTCGCCGGTTATCGGGGCACTTTGCGCTTCCCGCCCTGACGCGGGTCAACTTATATAACATGTTGTACACGGGTTTACACTATTTGAGGGCGAATAAAAGGTTTTTACCAACTGCTGGATGACTGAATTTAATATCATTTTCGTAAAAAGATTGTTTTAGCCGCCTTGGTCTTTAACTTTTCTGAATATTTTTTTGGAAAATAATAAAAAATAAAGCAGGGCAGTAAGCTTTGTTGTTTGCTTGTAACAAATGCTGTGGTTCTCAAAATATGGGTTGCTACAATACTGTGCAGCGGCTGTTACCCTGACCTTGTATTTACTTACTATTTTGCCATGTCTTTATCCCTGGACATTTCTTTGGTTATTAACATTAGATGTTTTTTTAGCACTCATTTGATTTCTGACATACTATTCCGTACTCACTAAAATACCAGGTTAATGATGGTTAAGTAATTTGACCATCATTAAAATTAATGATTGCTTATTAACTTCGGTGTTCTTTATCACGCATGGAGAGTATCTATTTTTGTTTATGTATGGTAACAAGACAAGCTCAACGCTTGCCTGATGGTAAGCGAGCATGTCTACTTACAACAGATACAGGCGGCACACAAAATTCTCAACAGCCAGAATTTTGCATGTTACTGCACTGCGCCTGTTACCTTAAGACGTAAAGATGTTAAGTCTCACATGCCCTGCAATACCTATTTCACCCCTGAATTAATTGGCAATGTGGTATTACCACTTCAGGCGGACTGTCAGAAGTCCAATTATCTTTGCCTAAGATTATAACAATAAAAATGTTTTATCGTCACTTTCGTATCAAAACAGTTTATAAATATAATTGTTACTGGAATTAATATCATTACGCAGTTTGTGTTTATGAGCAAACCGTTTCAATTTGAGTTAATTGTATTTGCCACGGTACATGATTACCCTCTGAGGGGTTTGTTTTCAACTCAGGCGAAGTAACGGATATCAAGTTAATTCCATTGTTTGAAACCAACCTTTTGTCCATTATCATTACTATTTCTTGGAACTAATCAAAATTCAAATAACTTAATATTTGTTATATGTTTTAGAACTTGATCAACTGAGTATAGCATATATATGCATTGCATAAGATTTTTCAAAGTAAAAAAGCTAGTTATTTTTTGAGTATTTTTTTCTAGTATAAGTTTACCACGAAAATAATCTAACAACTGTAAGTCAAACACTTAGAAAATTAGCTTTTAAAATGGTGCTTTAAAGCTACTAATACTTATTTTCTTGGTAACTTCTGCATAATACGAAAGCAGCATTTTAGAAGGTTTGCATTGTTATTCCGCCGACGCCGGCCGCGCACGCCCCTCGGCTTATCGTCAGCTCGCAGGCACTGTAAATTAAATAAATATACACCTAATGAGCGGAAATACAATGCATGACTAAGCTAAATAATTGCTTCATCTACTTATTTGCAAATTTTCGTATAAAATATCGGATTTTAAGCACGTTTTATGTGCGATTTTATAGCCGCGTTCGTTTCCTCTTAGGTTTTGTGATGCGCAGCGGTTGAGTTTAAAATAAGTTAATTTAAAATATTGTTTGAAATGCAATATGCAAAAGCTAACATTAACGAATATTAATTGTCTTTATTTAACTTCTACTTGCCGATGTTATAAACGAGTCCTATCCACCTCGAAGTATATTCGTAATTATTTTCACATTCGTTGAACATAGTGACACATTACACATCTTACACCTTGTCAACACATATTGCTGTACTGTGGAAAAAAAACAGCCAAGTGCGTGTTGACTTGCGCACCGAGGCTTCCGTACAAACTTGTTACAACAAACATAACTTTGCAGTTTGATCCCTAGAACAATGCCTAGACACTGTTCATCAACCTACCGCAAATAATAAGTTTGTAACAGTATATTCTTTTTTTTTATTAAACTACATATTTACAGTTTTTAGATTTTTCCATTATAAGTGCTACAAAATTTCATGATTTTAGGTTAACGGGAATAGGTTTTGATTCCTTTGTGAAATCGCAAAATATGCGAAAATATGCGAAATAAACGGTCATACCTTTCGATCGCGTTGACTTACAAGTTTGTTTTTTTCATAGCCGACAGATACCGTAAACCCGAGTATTTGGTATACTTTTCAATTTGATACCTCTACGCGACCCTGGAAAAAAGGGTCTTGACAGATGGACAAGCGCATAGATGAACAGACGGACAGACGGACAGACAGACAGACGGATAAAAAGTGATCCCATAAGGGTTCCTGTTTTCCTTTTGAGGTACGGAAACCTAAAAATCAAATTTAGCATCAAATTTTCAAGATTCAATTTTAAAATTTATTCGTGAATCTTAAAACAGCGATACTTTGTCAATATTTATTGCTGTACTTTTGCATTTTCTTTTAGCATTAGTTTTTCAAAAGAAGCGTGGGATGAAAAATGTCTGGGTATATATTTACCTCAAGAACTTTCGCAGGGAAGTTATGATAGAGGGCGACTTTATGCGATTTGACTAGCTCTACAAGCTCTTAGATTTATTACTTTCAAGTGATGTACACATACACGAGCTATAAAAAGAAAATATTTACTTTGTACGAAACATTTTCCGTGATATACATTGTATAGGATATTATTATTGTTATTAGTGTATAGGATATGTTGATAGATTCGTATTGAAATTTTTATTAAACACGTAAATAAAAATAGTGAAATACCCTACACATTTAAATGTAACGTTAAAAACCTTATGTCAATGCGGTAAGAATGATTTATAATAATATCGTTTAAAAACTAAAAAACAACCGACTTCAATGCCGCGCTATTCATTTTCAGTACCAATTTTGAGATGTTTATCTCAATATCTCTGGAGATACTTATCATACCTCGATAAAATTACCATGGTACCACACTTGGGATATCTCCTTTCGAACAAAAAAATAATAATTGAAATCGGTTCATAAACGACGAAGTTATCCGCGAACAAACATAAAAAAAAAAAAAATATATATATATATATACGGTTGAATTGAGAAACCTCCTCCTTTTTTTGAAGTCGGTTAATGAATAGCCCGCAAAATGATTTTGTACTGCTCTCTCTACGTCACGTGGACAACGGACTACAAGCATGGCTACGACGTGTTGATCGCGCTTATCCTAAGGCGAGGCAATTGCCATACGATGTATCTGCAGCAAGTGAAACGTGAAAAATTGTGAGGTTTGTTGTATAGACGTTAGATATTCTTTCACGCAGAAACGACTGAACGGATTTGGATGAAAATTATTACACGAGCAAAAATATTAGAAATGTCAATAGTTTCATTTGGCCGAAGCGGATCGCATCTCGCGCAAGGAGATGCGATATTTTTAGGATTGTAAAACTGTGAATATGGATTGTATTGCTATTATCATGGTGAATAATTACCCCATAATAATAAATTTAACGAAAATAAAATGTACTAGAAGACGAAACAATTCAACTGGATCTGGGTCTATAGAAAGGTTTTTCACCAAATATAGCTACAGGAAATAGGAGCTCCTTGTACATTGATCTCAGTGGGAAAGTACAGCTTGTTTCTTTCTAACACACCCTTTGAAGCATATAATGGACTCTTTGAATAGACGTCTCGGGTGCATTTTGATAGCGGTATCGATTTAAACATTTTTACCCGCGGTTCGCTTCTACACATGCGGAACATGAAGTTTAATGTTATGTAGGCTACTTTATATTTCGTTCTAAATTTTACTGGACACATTCAAAATATTTAGTAATCGGCCCTCACAAATTGAGATGAGATGAGAGAAAAAAATACTATGAAGAGCAAATCAATAGACCTAACATGTCCAAAATATTGTTCATCTTTTGTAAACGCAGATTTTACATAAATGCGACGGAGCCTACTGGATGCTTAATGGATTTCTAAAATAGATGTTCTACTTATAATTGACTAGATGCGTTCCGCGGCTAGCACCCCCATTAAAAAAGTACACTTTGTCCTATTCTACCCTATCAGCTATGTTCATCTTTTGCATCTATTACCATGTCATGAGTGATGATAAGTGAGATGATTTAAACAGCATCTAGTGATATTATAACTCTAAGTCAGCCAAATCTACAGACATGGTAAATACGTGTACATCGAATAAGGCCAGGCCAATATTTGTATTGCATTTACTTTAATTTAAAATGTTCGTCGAACCCAAAGAGTATAACAACTGTCCTGGTCAAACCATCATTTCCACAAAAGACGTTATACGGAAAAATTATATTAGATCGCATTAATCGAACATTCAAAGTATTTGTCTTTCGGCTCCCTGACCCCGTCGCGCGCAGGGGGAGCGTTCGAGAATTTCAATTTAACAGAAGAATGTGCCGACATAACGTGTGGCCCGAGATATTTTGATAGGACATGTTCCTAAGCGAATAAATTTCTTTCAACATATTAAAATGTTTTAAGCTGTTTTATTTATTTACAATCTCCGAGCGGAATTGATAATTTTACCGCATGGGTTTTAACGTTGTTGCGGAGTATTATTCGCTTCTGAGTAAGTAGGTACAGTATAATTTAAGATTTCATAATAATTTTGTGAAATCAATACTAATTCAAAGGAAGTTCTATTTCAGTTTACAAATAAACTTATATCTTATACTCGATTCTTCAACGGTGTTTGTAGAAATCTTTTGACATATCAATATAACCGGTTTTGAAGGCTGTTAGATAGATAAGATATTTTTGTAGGTAAGTTTGCATTCAGTAGTTTAGCTGCTCGACTGCTACTCAGGCGATTCTCACTCTGCATCGCATCACACAGCGTAGCGCGGGAGTGCGTGGTCTTACGTTGTTTGAAAGTATCTGTGTTTGTATAGAAAACACGCGAAGTGCAACACACTGAAAACGCATTCACGCACAGTGTTGCAGATCACGCGCCTACACGCGGAGAAACACGCACCACCGCGCGTGTTTCCAAGAAATCAATACATAAAATCTGCATGATGATGTAGATCTGCACGCGGGGCAGTGTGTGTATCGCCTAAGGCAAGCACGTTTCATTGTGAGTAGTCAGCTGAAATTGTGTGTTAGACTATAGTCAGTTGTCCACCGCCACGTCACTTAACATCAGGTGAGATAGCGGTCAAGTGCTTATCTGTCAGTTATAAAAACAATAATGTGGTTGAATGTTGTCCTTAGTAAACGTAAAAATTTAAATTTCCTCTAAATAAATAAATCTTATATTATACATATTATCTTATATTATCCCGGCATTATATATCTTCCATTAAACCAATACCTAACCATCACTCAATTATTGTAAGCGTACGATATATTATTATATCGCCTTTTAATATAAAAATAGCTCGCAAAGGTTTCTTCTAAAAATATCAGCACACTTGCCGCTATAGATAACCCATTGGAATTTCCAATTGGTTTAAGGTAAGGTATGCGGCCGCGAAGAAAGAACCGCCAGGATCTGCATGTCTCGCCTCCACCGGGTTACTTCCCAATTTATTGTATCAATTTTGCACAAAGGCACTACGCGAGACTAGGTGGAATAAACGAAGTGAAATACGTAAGGGGAACTGGATTGGTCAAATGTATTGCGCTTAGAATGTTTCTCCTTGCCAGGAATTATTCGGTGAAAATGTGTAGATAATAGCAATTTGATTCGTGTTTTCAATGGGAAAATAGGATGTGCATGTTGACAGAAGCACGTATGGTTGGAGGATAGAAAATGTCTGTCGGTAGAAATTAAATAAGGAGTGAATTTGAATACAGAGAGTATCTACGCTTCTGGTAGGAGGCATGATGCTTGAAAAAGGGGAGGTATGGCAGGCTTTTTCACAGCACTTTGCAATGTCCACAACAGACAGAAAGTGTTGATGTGATCTGAAAATAAGCACGTTAGTGACATGTTATGAAAATTGTATACGATAGTGATACCACCGTCTTGCTTCTACCTAGAGATTACACGTAATTTGAAACCGACATTTGATTTTATAAAATGATTATTTAAATATACAACCAAAACACAACTAAAAGCACGGCCAGACCGCGGCATCCTGCGATCTGCGGCCGCGATCTCAGTACTTTTCAATTTTTTTCTGATCGCGTTTGGTGTGAACTAGTCAGTACAAATACTACTGTGTTATCTGATCGCCGCCTAGATCGCGCACGCAGGACGCTGCGGTGTGCCCGTACATTAAACTAACTGTCACAGTTTTACACAAAAAATTGACGACTTAGTGCGAGCTTATAAACACTTAAATTACTTACACTTTTATACTATTATAGAGAAACCAACGCACAAAAGGAAAGTACACAAGCCATATCAAATTCATTATAACAATAAACTCCCAAATGTATTTACGAGGGATCACGTCATGAATAAATTTCGTCAGCGTAAAGTTTGACGCGTGAAATGGCCGTGGCAACTTAGAGGGGGCTTTAATAAATGTTCAAAAAGCTTTAATTTAATATCACCTTCATGTAGCTAATTAATTAAGTCTCTCAGCAAAACAAGTGAAATTTGATTGATGCTGGTATTTCTTAGATTTTAATTGAATTCATAGACGATACTTTCTTGGTTATTATGTACATAGCAGAGGATCTCGATGAAAATAATCTGTGATGTCCTTCAATATGCAAGGCTTTATACCGATGACTCAATTTATGATATACACGCGAGTATAGTAAGTACTGCATGTATAAGTATGCATGCCTGCTACAGTCCAGTTAGCACCATCATAAAGGGTCATGCCACAGTATAAAGCGCTCGTTTGGTAATTCCATATACATAAGTATAGATAAACTCTCATAGTAATAGGTCCATAGATATAAACAGTTAATAAAAATTGCAGACGAGCCCAAACAAGGGTCAGTTTATGCGACCCTATCCAACATAACAATTTTACATCGCATAAATTTCGTCTCATATTTTCCAAGTTTACTAACATTATAAAAGTTATAGATGTAATAAAATATATTGTAAACGTATATAAAATCGTTGTACATACGTAAAACACTCACTGTTATATTCATGTAGTAATTTACTTATTTTACTGCACTATACCACTTTTATGTCTTACTAGCAGTGCCTCGCGGCTTCGGCCACGTTAAAAAATATCCTATAGCCTAATCTATAGCTAATTAGCTAATTAGCTGAAATGTTGTACAGGGATAGCCAGTAGGCTATCCCTGTACAACATTTCAGCTAAATCGGTCCAGCCGTTTAATCATGAAGAATTCCCAACAAGCAAATAAACAAACTGACTTTCAAATTTATAATATTGGTGTAGATTTTAATTTGATAAATTAATCTTATAATAATAATAAATAATATAATAATATAGCCTTTTATTCAGATCTCTTGTACAATGAGTTTTTAAACTTATGTAAAGGACTAGCATTAAAATCTTAAACTTAATAGATATAAATAACTTTAAACTAATATTTGTTGCTTGGTTATCTTTCCTAGATCTGTTTGCCAGTCGGCAAAGGCCTCCTCCAACCTTTTCCATTCCTTTCTTTCTTGAGCCACTCTGTTCCATGTGACTCCTGCCACTTGTCTAACGTCATCGTCCCACCTTTTCTGTGGTCGGCCTCTTTTCCTTTTGCCTTCCCTTGGGTACCACCATGTCACCCTTTTGCTCCATTTGTCGTGTCCTCTTACCAGGTGACCAGCCCATCGCCATTTGAGTCTTTTGATTTTGCTTATTATATCGGTAGTTTTTGTTTTGGTTCTAATGACGACTTTTTTTACTCTGTCGGACTTTTTAATGTTTAGCATACTCCTTTCCATTTCCATGGATGGATGGAAATTAATCTTACGTTTATTATATTGTAGGTAAGGACTGGATAAGCCTGTAGTTTTTAATAAATATAATTTCTACAATATGAATGAAGAAATATATGTATAATATGAATTAGCGGACTCGTCCGACATATATGCGTTAACTGAGACTTTTCTAACGAGTGGCGTTGATGATGCGGAAGTGTTTCCCCCGGATACAGTGTGTTGAGGCGAGTCCGCGCGGGAGACGCCGGCTGGTTCCGTGACCTGTAGGGCTATTCTGTAAGCTAATCTCGGAAGCGAACTTTGCAGTGAGTTTTGAATTTCATGTTATGAAATTCAACCGTATTACAATCGTGTTACGATTTGAATTTCGTAGTACGACTCGCTGCGCATTCCGCTTGCGAGATGCGTAAACTAGCTTACAGAATAGCCTGGCTGTTAGCCGAGCGCGACCAGTACGTCGTGCACCAAGTACTCGATGTAGGCGGATACACGGACGATATTGAAGTGGTCATCGGTATAGTTACATTGCATTATGGGAAAATAGTTTGTTGTGTGGTATATATTCCTCCTAACTCCACGGATGATAAATATATCAAAACATTTGGTGTTTTAGAAAACGTTGCGGAAAAATTCTGAAAATTTAACTTAATAATAGTAGGGGACTTCAATTTATATTCGTATAGCCGAAATTTTGTAATGAATTTGGATTTTCTTTTAGCTTTTTGCAATATGAAACAGCACAACACGGTATTTAATAAGTACGGTAATATGCTAAATTTAGCAATCTGAGCGTTAAGAAGATTGAAGTGAGCGGTGAGACTGGACCTATTGTTCCAATTAAATAGACTGTCATCACCCGCCGCTTGCAGTGAGCGTGCGATGTGGTGGTCGCACCGCCCGCATGCTGCAGACCAGCCGACCATCCCCGCAGCCCGATGAGAATATATAACGTTCGAAAGGAATTTTCGCAAGGCTGATTTTATGTCACTATACGCAGAGATTTATAACATTGAATGGGAAGATATATTTTTAATATCGGACGTTGACGCAGCGGTTAATTTATTTTATGATAAATTAAATGAATGTTTTGATAAATTTGTTCCTTTAAAACAGTAATAAAAAAAAAAAAACAGTAATCATAGCGATTTTAAATATAATTATCCAATATAGTTTACGACAGAAATAAAATACACTCTAATGAATAATTTTTTTCACTTAAAAAGATATAAGAAAATAATTCTGTATTTAATCGGGAACTTTTTAAATTCTATAGGCAGCAGGCTAAAGAGTTAATCGAAGAAGCTTACAAACTTTACATCAGGCGAGCAGAGATCGATATAAATAAGGATCCAAAGTGTTTTTGGAAGTTTGTTAAATCGCAGCAAGGTCCTAGACAGTCACGTTGCGCTGAATTTGAGTTTGATGGGAAAAATGTTATCGATACCGAAGCCGCTAATGCTTTCGCGAAGTATTTTAGTTCTGTTTTTTGAACTAATGACCCTGTTTTATCAGCGGATAACGCAGAGACCGCGGCAGCTAACTCGATGTGCTCAACGCGTATTGCAGTAGATGCGATCGACGCTACAGATATAACTATAGCTATACGCCGATTGAAGGCCCATGCATCCTGTGGTCCTGACGAAATACCATCTTTTATTTGAAAAGATTGTGTTAATGTTTTAACTGCGCCTCTTCTGTATTTGTTTAATTTAGCCCTATCTGTTGCAATATATCCAAATATTTGGAAAATTTTCCGAGTCACCCCTATTCTCAAGGGCGGCTCTAGGTCAAAGGTGGAAAACTACAGGCCTATTGCGGTTCTGTCGGCTTTTGGCAAGGTCTTTGAGTCTATACTAAATCGGTACATTACCAGGCAAGTCCTAAGTTGGTTAGTTGACTGTCAGCATGGTTTTAGAGCTGGGAAATCTACTGCTACTAATCATGTTAATTTTGTGGACTAAGTACGTAGTGACTGAAATGGACAGACATAAGCAAGTCGATGCGGCCTACTTCAACTTTAAAAAAGCGTTCGACCGAGATCATAACGATGTGCTTTTGGAGAAGTTTGCTGCTGTAGGCTTCACTCCAAAGCTTTTGCAGTTCTTTGCTAGCTATTTTGATGAACGAGTTCAATTTGTTCAATTATCCGGTTTCAGATCCAGGCCTTAAAAAACTAACTCAGGTGTAAGTCAAGGCAGTACGTTAGGCCCAACCCAGTTTCTAATAATGATCAATGACTTACCAAATGTTGTCAGAGACGCTGAATGCCTGATGTTTGCCGATGACCTGAAGCTGTACTCGGAAATAAGGAACATGACCGATTGTGAGGCGCTTCAAAGGGCGCTTCAGAGGACAGTGTGGTGCAGTGGAGCGAGCGTAATCACTTGGAATTCAATAATTCTAAGTGTAAAACCATTTCTTTTACGCGGTCGCGTACGCCTATCCAATACGATTACCACATCTGCGATGTCTCACTGGAGCGTGTCACAGATATAAGGGACTTGGGATTAAATTTGGACATTAAGTTAACATTCAATAACCACATTCAAGACATTTGTAATAAGACCTATAAATCTCTGGGCTTCATAATGCGACAAACGTCTCGATTCCAAAACAGAAACGCAATCGTCTCTCTTTACTGTGCATTCGTGCGTAGTAGACTTGAGTATAATTGTTTGGTTTGGGACCCACATGAAGCTAAATATAAGATTATGCTTGAGCGAGTGCAACGAAAGTTCGCTCGGTATTTATATAAAAAAATGTTCGGCTATTATCCGTATTTATATCCATCTCTGTTCGTTGCCGGAATGGTAGGTTTGAACACCCTGGAGTTAAGACGCAATTGCGCGTTATCAACGCATTACTTCTCGCTGCTTCACAACAGGATCGACAGCCCTACCGTTCTAGCACGCATCTCCCCGTACGTGCTGGACCAGTACCTGCGACTGCGCGCGCGTCGTCTGTTGACAGCGCCAACATCACGAACACAGACCGCCCAATTCGCTCCGACAAAACAGGTTGTCAGTCTTCTTTTATAATTATATACCTATATATGATAATATATATTTATATATAATTATGTCTGTATATATGTACCTATGTAATGGCTTGTTGCACGGTTTAGTGTATACTGTTAGTGTAGCATGCAATGTTTTAAATAAATAATAAATGAACGAAAGAAAATGTAATTAAATGAAAGAAGTACTTTCTAACGTGGGCGAAGCCAGTGGACACAACTAGTATTTTATACAGAAGTAATTTTAACGTAACCATAACTATCAAAGTACTTTTTAACATACTTAAACCTCAAATGTTTAGTTATAGCAATAAGAGAGAGGTGTTAGCGTAATCGAAGAACGCTGAGTAATGTTTATTCCTAATATACTTTACAATCAATTTTATTAATATCATGGCTACGTTACTTTACAATCCCTTCAATATTTGGCTATCAGCATCCAATGTCTAGCGCATAGTTTAATAACTGGTTGATTTTGTACTTTTTAATAAACAAACATTAGAGTGGGTGGCGCGAAGTAGATAAAACCTTTATGGGCTTTCGTCGACAACTGACGACGGTCACGTTTTTAATTACCCGACTCTCATCCGTAACGTGTCACTGAGAGAACTGTGTACTAAGTTTAGAGATGCGCTGAACTGATTTTGTCGAGTATTACAGTTGAAATAAATTAATACCGTTAAGGAACAAAAGAATAGTTGTCAAACTGACCCCAAAAAAGGTATTCACTAGCAAATTTGAGGTTTATATCTCTTAATATTAAATTAGTTAAATGTAGACTAGAAGTGCCACGCAGCTTCGCCCGCGCCCTTCTTTCTCTTTGTTCGTAAAAAAATCTCAGACTAGGTTACAGGACAAACTTAACTTTGTAGTTCGATCCATAGAACATGTGTTTCACCAGCTACAAATAATAAGTTTGTAAGTTTATAATTTTTAGGGTTCCGTACCTCAAAAGGTGAAAAAGGAACCCTTATAAGGAACCCTTATAAGATCACTTTCTTGTCCGTCTGTCCGTCTGTCTGTCTGCCTGTCTGTCTGTCTGTCCGTCTATCTGTATGTCGGTTGTCTGTCTGTCTGTCTGTCCGTCCGTGTGTCACCACCGATTTTCTCAAGGTCATCATTTTAGGTCAACGGGAAGTACCCTATAGGTTTTCGACCCAAAACCTATAGAGCACTTTCAGTTGACCTAGAATTGTCAAATTTGGTCAAAAACAAGGTCTTACAGCACAAGTAAAGGGACAATTCAGAAAAATAAAAAAATTGAAAATTAAGGTAAATTTTGGTACTTACAAGTTTTTGCGAAAATCTAAATTTGCCCATATCTTTTTTATTGTATTGACTCAGGACCTTGATTTTTATACACCTAAAAGGGACTATAGACTTCAGTAACTGGTATAAATTTCATTTTGCTAGGTCCACCCATTCCTGAGAAAATCAGTGGTGACACACGGACAGACGGACAGACGGACAAGAAAGTAATCTTATAAGGGTTGCACTTTTTTTTACCTTTAGAGGTACGGAACCCTAAAAAGACTTAAAGTGCCGTACTAGTCAGTTTCCAAAAAGGAGGATGGACTCAATTCGTCCGTATGATTTTTCTTTGTTTTATTTTTCGTTTGATTCTTTTTTTATTTGGTAGGGTACATTTCCAAGGTGGTCCCATTGTAATAAGTATCTCCAGAGATATGACGATAAACGTCTCAAACTTGCAACTGAAACTGGCTCGCGCGGCATGAAAGTCGGTTTTTTTAGTTTTTAAACTATCAGTTACAAGTTGAGGTGTTTATCTCCTTGTCTCTGTAGATACTCATGAGATCTCGATGAATTTATAAGGGGAACAAACGCGAAGTATATTCTCTCGAAATAAAGAATTTGCCAAAGCGGTTAGTAAATTACAGAGTTCTGAGGTAACAAACTTTAAAAAATAAAATTGAATTGAGAATCTCCTCTATTTTTAAAGCCGGTTAAAAAAGAGAAAAACCATTCAGATAATTTAATAACCTCCTAGAAGTAGGTTAATAAATAGTAAATAGATTATTATAGCCAGTTCTGGAGATAGATGGGCAGAAATATTATCACACACGTCCCATATACATATGGCTATATATGTATATGGCTGCATAACATTTTTCATTCTCATTGTTCTAATTTCTAATAGATATCATTGGATATATATATATACTAGCTGTTACCCGCGGCTTCACCCGCGTTATTTGAGTCTTTATGACCTTTGACGTTAAGATCGATGATCTCTTAGGCCAAGTCACCATAGATGACCCTAAAGTCGTACTGAATATCCTCTATGGTTAAAGTCATTAATCATTTTGGTTAGGTATACGAAGTTGTGCTGTTTAAATGATTGACTCAACACAAAAGTTCCTGTAAAAGTAGACGTGACAAATGCTTACGCGAGCGAAGTGATCGCAATAACCGCGCGAGCAAAGCGAGCGCGAAAAAATTCAACGACTTTTTATGACTCTTTATGGTTTTATGACCTATTTAGTCAACATCGATTACCCTAAGGTTAAATGTGGCTGTTAAAACACGAAAGTTTCTGAAATACTTCTCACGAAGCAGATTAAACTCGTTGGGCAAGCAAAGCCAGCGCGTAAATTTTGATGACTTTTAATGACCCTGACAGTTTTATGGCCTAATTAAGACCCTAATTAAGTCTTTATAGACGAACCTTAGGTCAATTCTTTATGATTATGCAAACTCTATTTAAAGTTAACAATAAATATAGGCACATATTCAGCTGAATCAGTCAAAACAATTGGCCGATAAGACGTCACACATTTACAAAATTCCATAATAACAAAATCGGGACACCCGAAATTGCCAGCCAAAAAAAAAAATTTCTTTGTCCTTCTGTCTTATTAAATGTCTGTGTACAAAATGTCAGCTGAAATGGTTAACACGTTTGATAGAGAGGAGGCCACACATTTACAAAGTTCAATAAAAAAAATCTGGACACCTGGACTCGACTGCCAGAAAAAAAGTATCCTATGTACTTATATGCTATATGAACTGAACAAAATTCATACAAAAAATCAGGACACCCAGACTCGACAGCCAAAAAAAAAGTATCCTTTATCCTATTCTGCCCTATGAATTGTCTTTATACAACATTTCAGGCAAATCGGTCACGCCGTTTATTTGAGAAGAGGTCTTATATTTACAAAATTCAATTGAAAATATCTGGACCCCCTGACTCGACAGCTAGAAAGAAAGTATCCTATATCCTATTCTGCCCTATGACATGTATGCATTCAAAATTTCAGGCAAATCGGTCAAGCCGTTTATTCGTGAAGAAGTCTTATATTTACAAAATTCAATTAAAAATATCTGGACCCCCTAACTCGATAGCCAAAAAAAAAGTTTTCTATATCCTATTCTGCTTTATGTACTATCTTTGTACAAAATTTCAGCCAAATCGGTTGAGCAGTTTGACCGTGAAGAAGTCCCAAATAAACAAACAAATAAACAAACTGACTTTCGCATTTGACGGCGCACCGTCAGTTATATGTCAACGTCAACCCGTGTGTGTGTGAGTGACCTGACTGTCTGATGTCAGTGTCACTAGAGAAGCGTCGCGTCGATGGTAGCGGGGCAGCCATCTTGAAAACTCACTTTTTCGTACGGCGCCGCCAGCGCACCACGTCTGCGACGAATCGCTTCCTATCACGTCAATCACATATCGTAAAACTTAAATTAGTGTTGATTTCGAGATTTATAATTATTATCTAATTGTTAAAAGCCATTATTTAAAGAATAAACCAATTTGTATGCATAATTGAATATTGCGTTCGATTTGGACTCCAATTTGATAACCACGCCCTCTAGCGAATACCCGATGAATTCTGTTGAAAGCCCTCCTGCGCTTACACATTTATAAAATTGGTGTTGATAGACAACATTTTGTATTTTTTATTGTGTTTGAGATTATTTTATTTTTTGGTATCACATTAAAAAATATTGGGTACGTACTGAAATTTGGATAAACGTAGAATTTATTTAAAATAATACAAGCACATAATAGATTATAGCCTCAAATAAGCGAGCGAGGTATAGATATCTACCTCGCACGGATACAGATAGCTGTATTGATTTTTAATCGATATGCAAGAAACTTGCCGGAAGTAGCGTGTATTTTTGTCATCTCTATTTTCAGTTGGCCTTACCAACTTGGTCAACGTTAAGTTTACGTGTATCAATTTATGAAGGCAGACCTAGATGTTATTTCTACCAAATAGGTTGGCAACGCATGAAATTTTAATTTAAAAAAAAAAAATTAGGGCCACAAAGTTGTGCATACACTTTCATAAATCATTACGATTTTTGGCGACGAACAAATAGCTACGAGCTGTACCGCACTTGCAGGGTATGCTACGGTTGCTATGTCGTAGCATGCTTCTAAGCGTTTTTCTCATGCCATTGGCATAATTATAGTCTTATTGCATCTTAATTATAAATTATCTTTCGCTTGAGGAGACGTCTAAACTAAAACTAAAACGTTCTAAACTCGGTGCACCGATAGATGGTGTACATACAATTAGCATCATCCACAAATCTAGCGTAATTCAAAATATTTATAGAGACGCGTGATCTTTGATCGTTTTGCTTAGAAAATAAATATACAAATACAAATACAACATTTCTTTATTGCCATAATGACATTGTAAAATACGATATGAATCCATCATATATGAAGAATATCAGTCACAGTTCAGGTGATAAAAGTATCATGTTACGCCGAAAAAAAAGCGCATTAATGTCCCGCAGACTTTTCCATACATTTTTCAAGAGCGCTGAGTGTTTTCAATCTTCGGCATCAGCTGTGACAGTTTATTTTTAGATCAGAGATAAAATATTTATGCTATTGACAGCTCACTACCAGAGACACTTTGGCATCAGCGAAAGTTTATGATCTCTCCTGTCCCTGTGTTTATAAGGAGTTAAATTTTTTTTTTTTTAGTTGAAGTTAATAATTAATTAACTTTGTTGAGTCGGAAGAAGTGTATTGATTACAGAGAACCGAACTTGGATTACAGATATCTAAATGGAACAAGGTTATTAGAAGATATTATACATACGATTAATACCTAATCCGAGAAATTAAAAATATATATATTGTTGGACAACGGTGCAATTTCTATATCAATTATTTTAAACACAAAGCAGTGTTTCAATTTCAAAGGCTTATACCATCACTGTGGAATACACTATGATAACGAAAATTTTTCAACGTGAAAGTGAAATAATTTTGCACTAGAATAATATACATAGAAATAACCCATTATTAACCAAGCATAATGAAAAGCGTATCACCAAACAGCCCCAGCATAATTATTAGTCAAATTACCAACGCTGGCAGCCGGTGATGATGGTGATGTCACGTTAACGTAACTACAATGTGTCTACCCTGAGACTTAATACAAGTGGCTAATATCTAGATTGAATGTGCTTCTTCCATTAAATAAATTAGTAAAACAACTGTTTTCTCCAGATACCGCCTATGAAATCACTCATTCAAATAGCACCTACAAGTGACGTATGAAGTCAAGAGGGCAATAAATAAAATTGCTCCCCTTTCCTCAATTTTACATAAAAACGCGTCTCATCCGCAATCTGCATGTTTATGAGGGTATATTCTATAAACAAGCCAGCAGGCGTCGCTTCTGCCCGCAGTATCACAAATATACAGTAAGAGCACTCAGAGTGTGCGCTGAATTCTAATAGCAGCTAACTTTATGATTGCATAACATTAACTCAAGGTTTATTGGATTTTGTTTGGATTTAGTAAACTGTTGTGGAGTCATAATACGGTAATACGTAGCTTGTGAACAATTGTTATTTCATTGGTTTTACTGACACAAACGTAAGGCCTAATCAAACTTATAGTCTCACGTCATAATTCACACATTCTAAACTTGAGAGTAAGTACATCAACATATTCATCGTCATATCAGTTTGATTGCAGTATACAGATTTATGATGACGATGACATCATCATAAATCTGTATACTGCAATCAAACTCCAAACTCAAGGAGATGAAATAGGGATTGAAATAAACCACCAAATTAGGGTGTATCAAATATCGTTTGTCAATATAATTGCAGGTCGATGAAGTTAAACTAACTCGTACATTTTTACGCGAAAAAATGTGTTACTTATTTCTTCACATTTTCATCAAATTTTAATGTGATTATGGACGTCAGGCATAATTCGATCTTTGCCTGTACGAGTATGTTTTGCAAGTAGATTGTCAACTGTTATTATAATGTATAGAATATTCGGTGCGTTGGGGACAGCTATACACAGGATTGCATGCAAATAAGATAACAGCAATAAATACAAGCATTGTTGCTTTGTTCTATACAATTTCCTTATTGTTAAAGATGTTTATGGGTTTCTTGACCCTCGCCATGTTGCATTGTATTTTGATATTTAGAAATTGAACGAGACATAACGCGTGGGGTTGAAATTACTGTGACAGTGGTAATATTGTTGAATATTTGTTCTCAATTTTATTCGTTTCTATTACAAAACAATCTGTTTCTATATATTGAATTGTTAAGACTAATACTATATGCTTACTTTTATTGTTTGTTATGGATTCAGAACATCCGATTGAAATTTGGACACTTTGTTGGATCACTCATGTCTCTAAACATTTTTAATATCAACTAAATTAGCAGTAACCACTGAATTATTGAATTTTAGAATACGAATGTTAATAAACTATTTGTAAGACCAAATGGTAGTTGACACAGCGCGTAGAAAATAAATTACTGTAACTTTAAGGAAAAATAATTTTGAGGGAGAAATAAAAACCCTAAAAAATATGCCAAATCATCACCCTTAAATCAAGCCCCCTTTTAAAAGATTAAATAACCTACCCTTTCAAAATAAAATTGTTCAAAATGCAAATTCCATTGAAATAAATAATAAGGCACTTACAAAAACCATAACTTTTAGTCCATTTTTGTGGCTGTCAGTAAATCGCCAGGGAAGGATTATTCATCGGCGGTGGCCAAACAAAACGGCTCATTGACTCTGTGATTAATTGGAAGGAAAACGACGGTGACATTCCGATGTCGAATATTATAGGCTAGAAAATAAATACGGTAATTAACGTAGCTCTTATACATTTCTCCTCTTATGTTTGATGAGAATATATAAAATTTGGAAATAATATGAAATTTAATTATGATACATTCAACTGAAACATACACAAACAAACATTTTACCACTGCATAAAAAAGTATTATGTTAATGCGTAATTGTAATTCCGAGACGCCGACGCGGGTGTGTCGTGTTTCACATAAGTAGGGATTTACCAAAGAGGCGGTAATAAGGTATGCAAGCCCTCTTTCCTTTGTCGGCCACTCACTCGCAACGTGACGTGAATCACCACACGAGATTTGCTAACACTATGCGAAGAATTCGAGAGGTGAAATGTAGATGACACGATTCGCAAAAGTGTTTACCCATTCAAAGCCGGGAGGAGCCGGAGACGCGTCGACGATTTCGGAGCCACTTTGTGACGGTTTTGTGGGTTAAAATATACTATCCATTTCGTAAATACGAGAGGTCTTCCTCATTTATAATAGAAACTCGAATTTGTATGATAGCGTAAAGGTAAAAGCTGGGTGTAGACGAGCAGGGTCGAACGGCCGAATCATTGTGAGGACGAGCCGCGGGCGCGCGATTACAATGCCCTCGCAGTGACATTTTCGCTAATGGTTCCAGGGTAGGCACAATAAAACGACAATACAACGGGAGATAAGGTGGCAAGTGAAAATTTTACAACAGGATTAATTCAATTCCGTCTTGCGTTTTGTCTAGATACAGGGTGCTGAGCTAGTTCACCGGTCGAAAGTTTTAAATGGATACGCTTGTTTAAAAAATGATTAAACTTAAAATGTAATATAAGAAATTTAAGTAATTTATATTTCATTGTTAATAATTTACATTTGTAATATTTTTATATATTATACTAGAAGTGCCCCGCGGCTTCGCCCACGTTAAAAACTTCTTTTATTTCCTTAAAACTTTTCTTTTGTAATAACGATTCTATCATTAAAGACATCAAATATGAATTAGCCAAATCGGTTCACCCGTTTTCCTGTTATCGCGTGACAAAGGCAATTCGGGATTAATATTTATAAAACAGAAAAACCCAAATTTTCAGACTTTGTTACCTACCCCATTTTGAAAAATCCTACAACACGTACATCTCATCTTGTATCGCCATACAAACTTTGAATCCCCGTTCCGTATCCGGAAGGAATTTTTAGAAAATCCTTTCTGATCATTCATTTCAGCGCAATCCGAAACAATATTGATTTTTAGACTTTGTTACCCCAGTTTATCCTCTTAGGGTGGCATTGTGAAAAAGTCTGAAACTCGTATTAACATATTTATTTACAGAAGTACTTTTGTGAAATGTCGAATAAAATGACTATCTAAACTTTGAACCCCCGCTTCATCCCCTTGAAAAATTCTTTCTTAGTTACCTAAGTCAAAATAACTATCTGCATGCCAAATTTCAGCGCACGTTTATTACGACGTTAATTCCCTCTGAGAAAGGATTTTCCAAAATTCACCCGTGAAGGGGATGAAACGGGGGTTCAAAGTTTGTATGGAAAAACAATATTAGATAGTATTTTATATTCTAAATTTAACACAAGTACTTAAGTAAGTAAAAACGTGTTTCAGGCTTTTTCGAAATTCCACCCCTAACTAAAAGGGTGAAGTGGGGTAACAAAGTCTGAAATCAATATTGTTACGGATTGCGCTGAAATTTGGCATGCAGATAGTTATTTTGACTTAGGTATCCGCTAAGAAATAATTTTTCAAAATACACTCTTTCAGGGGATGAAGCGGGGATTCAAAGTTTGGATAGTCGTTTTATTCGACATTTCACACAAGTACTTCTGTAAATAAATAAGTAAATACGAGTTTCAGACTTTTTCAAAATGCCACCCTAAGAGGATAAACTGGGGTAACAAAGTCTAAAAATCAATATTGTTTCGGATTGCGCTGAAATTCAGAATGCAGATAGTTATGACGTAGGTATCCGCTCAGAAATGATTTTCTGAAAATTCCTCCCGGATACGGAACGGAGATTCAAAGTTTGTATAATGGCGAAACAAGATGGGATAAAGAACGCGTTGTAGGATTTCTCGAAATGAGGTAGCTAACAAAGTCTGTTAATTTAGGTTTTTAGGGTTTTATAAATATGAATCCAGAATTTCCTTAGTCACGCGATAACATGAAAACTGGTGAACGGATTTGGCTAATTCTTATTTGATGTGTTTAATGATAGAATCGTTTTTACAAAAGAAAAGTTTTAAGTAAATAAAAGAAGGGTTTAAAGCGGGCGAAGCCGCGGGACACTTCTAGTATGGGTATAATGGCCTAATAAGGTCGGCGCTTTCAAATCATTATTGCGCTTTCAGTCCTGCATTAGTGTGGTAATATTTTTATTTATTATTTCTAAGTATATACCCACCAAATATGTAAGTTTATTTTGGCAATACGTTGTACTTTTTTCATTTTTATATATCTTATAGGCTAGCGTTTGACCACTATCTCACCTATTGGTAAGTGATGATGTGGTCGAAGATGGTAAGCACGCTAGGCCTAGAATAGGAACTGGGTCTCAAGGATAGCTGCCGGAACACATTAGATGTTTGGTGACAGATTTTCTAACTTGAGGGTGTACTATTTATTACTGAGTGGTAATGCGGCAAGGTATTATGAAATACCATAATATCATACAGTGAAAAGTTCTACGGCGATAAATGCACACAATATCGACCGTTTAGAAACAAACAATCTTCTTTTAGCGCTAGCATGCCAGTCGTCAGTCTTTAACAAGATGCTTTTAAACCTGTCACTGCAACAGCCTAAAAACGTCCACTCGCAAATAGGCGATCCATAATCTATACATCACAGGGGACGCGTGTTCCTATACGGTGTGACATTTTGACCCGTCGGCCGTTTTTCAATGAGGATTCCGAACTGGCGTCGCTTTGACTCCTGAAAGGGTTATCCATGCCACCCAACAGTGCTTTATATATATATATATATATATATATATCTACGCCACGTGAATTGCTTTAAAATGCTGTACAAAAAATCTATTTGCAAATTGACTTAGTGAGATTTGCTCGTGTCTGGTATACTTTAGACGTGGAGTAATTAATGTTGCGGTGGATTTTGTTTGCCTATAAATTTTGCATGTTGAATAAAAGCTTAAATTAAAATATATACAAATATTGGAAAGAACATGACGTTTATAATTTGATATACCAGCTAAACTCATACAATGCAAACGTTTACAGTAACTGAAAGTTTCAGCTTGTCCACAGAATACCAACATGACAATAAAACTCGAGATAATCCCGAACTCAATTACGTAACAGAATTTAAGTTCGTCTGAGATTTATGTTCGTTTTGTACAGATACAGCAAGTGTACTGTGTAATACAAAGTCTGGTAATAGTTTACGTCATGAAACTCGATTCACGTTAACGCTGCAAGAGTTTGCACTTTGCAAAATGAGAGTGCAAAACAAAGCTGGACGGTCGAACAAAGGTCGGACGCAAATGTCGCGAATGTGCGGCTTTAAGTACATCCCCGTTAGCTGTTAGGCCGATACCAGATCACATTAGGTCCTAGATACACATGTACCTTTATTATTGCTGGTTAGCAGAACTATTTTAACATTCTTTTGTATAGTTAGCATCAGTATGGACCACCTAGCGTAGGTATGTAACCGCAATTGTATTTTAATTTGCAAGGCGAGATGTGACACAAAGTAGTAGGGTATTTGTGTAGCAAATTTTGTTACATAAGAACAGCGTCATTTAATTAGGTAAATATACTTATATAATATCGGAGAAATACACTATGTACTTCACATAACCCCACAAAAAGAAGTCCAAGGGTGTGAGGTCCAGAGAAAGAGCAGACCATAGCACCGGTCCTCCGCGGCCGATCCATCCTCGCGGAAAGCCAACATTAAGATGTAATGAATGAAAATTAGAAAAACTCCATCCTCCTCCTCCATTTTTTTTTCGTCGGTTAAAAATAGGTACGTAGGCCAGCCTTTCTGTTTAATAATCTGATTCCCTGACATGACAGTTTGACAAAATTTTTGGCTTTGATAATAATATACTAATATTATAAACAGAGAACATTAGTTTTTTTATTTTTGTGTTTGTATTTTTGTATTTTTATATTATTGTATTTTTGTAGTTTAATATTTTTGTATTTTTGTATCACACATCGCAAAATCAATAAAATACTAGCTGTGCCCCGTGGCTTTGCCTGCGTTAAAACAACTTTTATTTATTTTAATTTTTTTTCATAAAAACCATCTCCTGACGATAAAAAACAATAAAAAAAGAATTAGCGAAATCGGTCCAGCCGTTCACGCATGAAGCCGTGACCAAGAGCAATTGGCATTCATTTTTATACATAAAAAGATTTGCAGTGAAACCACAGATTAGGTCATAGTTACTTCAAACATACTTCAAACATATAAGCTTAGCTATTCTGTAGATCCCCACCGATCACAATCAATTTGAAGTCAATATAGTAATATAATATGATCTATTGTACAAAATAATAATGATCTTTATGTATAACTAGCTGTGCCCATGACTTGGTCTGCGTGGAATAGTGTCTTTGGGTGTTTGTGTCTTGGTTCATTTTTAAATATTTAGGCTAAATTATTTTACAAATAAGACACATGCGTATCCTACCTACACCGCACCGTAGCACGCCGCGCAAATATCCCCTCCCCCTCCCTCCCCTCCCCTCTCCCTCTCTCTTCCCTCCACCCCCTTTCCCCTCACTTCCCTCTCCCCCTCCCCTTTCCACCCCTCCCCCTCCCCCTCCCCTCCACTCTCTCTTCTCAACTCTTGTCAACTGACATCACATCGCATGCTTCACCCACGCTCGTCTGTTATGAGACTGTATATCCTACGGAAATGGGGTGGTCGAGGCTTTTTAAATGCCAAGACACTCCACAACCGTGAGGTATGCAGTTTCCGGGAATATTTCCTAAACAACGTGTGTAGCATTGCGATGTGGTGTCAGTTGACAAGACTTTCACGCCTCTCTCCTTAGGCAAAGAGAACTGGCGCAAACCTCAGGTGCTGAGCACTGAAGACCGCAAGGACGTATGGAAGAGCAAGGAGCTGCACGGCCGGTTCTATCGAACCATAACAGGGCCCGATGTGGACCTGCTCGCGTCGGTGAACTGGCTACGATTCGGGGACCTCTTTGAGGAAACCAAAGGTTTTGTTTGTGCAATTGCTGACGAAGTTATCAAGACGAACAACTACCGGCAATATATCATGAAGGACGGTACGGTCGACATTTGTCGGGCATGCCGCCGTCCCGGAGAGTCACTCAGGCATATTATTTCTGGTTGTTCTCATCTTGCTAACGGCGAGTACTTGCACAGACATAACTTCGTAGCCAGGATCATCCACCAGCAACTTGCTCTTCAATATGGACTTGTCGAGACTGAGGTGCCGTACTATAAGTACGTACCTGAGCCAGTTCTTGAAAATGGTCGTGCTTTGCTCTATTGGGACCGATCGGTTATCACAGACACACGGACTATTGTCGCCAATAATCCTGATATCGTGATAGTTGACCGGTCCCAGCGGCAGACAGTGTTGGTCGACATCACTATCCCGCATGACGAGAACCTCGTGAAGGCTGAGAATGATAAGCTTAGCAAATACCTTGACTTGTCTTACGAGGTTACCGCCATGTGGGATGTTGACTCGACCATCATTGTTCCGATAGTCGTCTCTGCCAACGGCCTAATAGCGAAGAGTCTCGACCAACATCTCAAGGGACTCTCGCTAAATGGCTGGATCAAGGGCCAGATACAGAAGGCGGTACTTTTTGACACGGCACGCATCGTCAGGAGGTTCCTCTCTCTGCAGCCCTAACCACCGGTAGCTTGGGCCCTGTCCCGCTGCTGGCGGTACGCTAGGTTTAGGTTTTTTATAAATATATTTTTTATAATATATATTTTATGTTTTACAGTAAATTTGTTTATTATTTTTTAATATTATATTGTAAAAAACCTAAACTTAAGATAAAAAATAAATATGTGAATAATAATCATTTCTTTATTTTCTCCAATATACAATGTTGCCAATACAAATGATTTTTAACTAAAGTGAGACTGATGCCTGTGGTAGGTTTTACAGAAAAAACTGTATTAGGACACCAGGACTCTCCGCTTATAATAGTTATATGTTTGTCATTATTTAAATAACACGAATTAAAAAAAATTAAAAAAGTAATGATAATAATGAACAATATAACCAGTATTTTACATTTATGTACAAAATTGTAATAAACATTATAATAAATGAAATCTTTTATGTAATAGAAGTAACTCATTTAAGCTGAGTTAAATGGAATTCTATCATAATATTAATCGTAAAAAATTATTATTATTTATTTATAATTAAAATTCCAATTAAGCGTTGTGCATAACCATCGCGCATACATGTGTTATGTGTGTGTGTGTGTGTGTGTGTGTGTGTGTGTGTGTGTGTGTGTGTGTGTGTGTGTGTGTGTGTGTGTGTGTGCGTCGTGTATTTGTGTGTTTAAATGGGAGATTGCAGGTGTACATGAGTTTGTCTGAAAGCGAGAAAAAGAGAGATATTAAAGAGAGTTTTGAGCCAGTATCAGTTTACAGTTTCAAAACAGCCAAAAGTTTTTCTTTGCGTTCGTAGTTGTAAGACAACAACAGTTTCGTTAGGCTTTTTTTGACGTTATGAGTATTTAAATATCTAAGGTTTAAATCTTTACTAAGGTTGTTGTAGATGTAACCACTCAGAAAACATGAAATCTTTTTAATAAAAGAAGTGTTACATTTAGGAATTTTAAAGACCATCTTTTCGACGTTTGTTTTTAAGTGTACATTTAACTTGACATACCTCTTTGTGCTTCCTGAGGATTGCTCTAAGAATAAAAAGTTGCCGAACAGTTAGAACCTTGCATTTTTTTAATAGACTTTCCATGGAGTATCTGTATGGTAAAAACTCATTACCTTTAGAACAGCTCGCTGGGCCCTCTCAAGGGGTAGTAAATGAGACTTTGCACTACTTCCCCAGCTATCGACACTAGGCAAGCCTGTATCGTGAAGACCCAATAAAGTCTTTCATTGGTAGGTATACCTATAGCTAGGATTAGAACCAACGACCGTCCGGTCAGAATCAGGGTTCCTATTCTAGGCCTAGCGTGCTTACTATCTTCGACCGCATCATCACTTACCAACAGGTGAGATAGTGGTCAAACGCTAGCCTATAAGATATTTAAAAAAAAACTATCCTTTACGCCAAAGGGCCGTCCAATATCACTAAGTATGTATTATAAAACAAAGTCATCACTGCGTCTGTCTGTCTGTTCGCAATAATCTCAATAGCTACTGAACGGATTATCATGCGGTTTTCACCAATAGCCAGAATGTTTATCAGGAAGGTTTAGGTGCCTAATTCGTTAAGGTTTTGTGTAAATTAGTTGAAATATGACGATGATTGTTATATATGTTAATATTTTATATTCGATGCAACAAACTGATGCAAATTTTGTAGGCATATTTGTTCTACACGTGAGAAGCCGGGGCGGGCTGCTAGTTAATTATATTATTACGGCGTATTTTGTAACACGTTGTATAATTCCCGTGTGGTGTCATTATACATTCATCGAGATCTGATGAGTATTTCCAAAGATATGTAGAAAAAAACCTCTAGCTTGCTAATAAAATAAATAGTGTAGCACTTAAAGTCGTTTTTTTAACCGACTTCCAAAAAGAAGGAGGATGTTCTCAATTCAAGAGGAACAATTTTTTATGTATATTCAGGCGCAACTCTGTTATTTATGGACGGATTTGCAAAATTATTTTATTGTTCTAAAGAGGTATTATCCAAAATGGTCCTTTTTTAAAAGCTTGTAATGATCTGATGATGAATTTTGGAGACAGACACCGGAACTCTTCAGTTATTGCCAGGAAATTTTGTTACCTAAGAATTCAGTCATTTATCAATTTAGAAAGCTCTTCGTTGTTTAAAAGATATTTGTTTCGGAATGGCTTAGTATAGATTTCGTAAAGATCTGATCTGATAAAGGATCTGATAATGAGTTTCAGAGGCTGACAACAGAACTTCTTCAATAAATGCCAGCCAGTTTTGTCACCTCATAACTACGTCATTTATTGACCGACTTGATAAATTATTTTTTTTTATAAGAGAGTATATCCTTCCCGTGTGGTTTCATTTAAAATTCATTGACGTCTGATGAATATCTCCAGAGATTATAAAGATAAGCCTCCGTAACAGCTGTCTAGAAGATTGAGAACAGTCTTACTATGTTGCTGATTTCTTGATTCTATAACTTTTTATGGTATAACAATATAGGTATGTTTTTAATGTGCAATAACATTTCCTATAAAAACGTCTGTAATAGTGGGGGTAGGATGTCGATGGTGGCAGGTCTCCACGTCGAACCAACTAAGCTGCCCGACGCAGCTAATTTTAGGTGGAAGTTAATAAAATTAGTAGTTATATTTACCAATAAAGTTGACGTGCAGAACAGCCAATATGAGAAGGCGCGCGAGTGGTCCGCCGCACGCCTGCGCGCCCGCCGCCATCTTGCCTCAGCGCGTCACCGACCTGTGCTGCCATCTACTGCCACTCTTCAGCTTCCACGTCACGCGTGTCCTTTTCATGATGCTATCGATTCATCCAATCGAGACAGAGTAGAACCTAGAAGAATATTACATTTATGCTTATAGACACAGGAATTATATAATGTCATTAGTTAGTTAAAAAGAAGTATGTAAAGCATCGTTTCTTAACGCTTCGCTAGTGATTTTCATTTCTAGAGCTGTTTAATTTAGTAGGTTAATTAGATCCTGATAAAATATAAAATATTCTGCAGATATACGGTTCCGGACAATTATTATTGATTAATATCTTCAGCTTTATTTACCAAAAAGTGTGTAAAAATTAAAATTACATTTTATAACAATATTTAGACTAACTAAAATGTATCTGGGAACGACGAACCAAGTTACCTACATTTTTATATTAAAGAGTATCTATTATTCAAGTGCAAACAAGCCGAAATTTAAATTCTGAATCCACAGGCGGATCCTTTTATTCACCGTTCCAAAGCAAAATGTAAGAGCCACTACACTTAATACCTTACACAATAAATTTCAGTATCTTTGTACAATTCGTGGAAATGGTAAAATATTCGTATTTTTATTCGCATTCCGGTGGAGCGGTGCGCTGTAAGAAGAGTCGAACGTTATCTAAAATATGAGTGAATGTAGGGTGGGTACGTGCGGTTTGTTCTCGAAGAATTCGGTATCAAAGATTCAAGGCAGCATAAACATGGACACCGATGGTGCTCTGGTTAAGGTTGTCAAAATAAAAAGAAGTATCACTAGTTTACGTAACTAGGATGGACATATGATATCATGCTAATATTTAGAGTTGTAGTTGAGTTGAGTTAAGTAGTAAAACTAAATGTTACTGAGCTTCGTTCTTATAGTTTTTTTGGAATCCTAGGTGACTCTTTGGTTTCCAATTTCTACAGGTAAATAATACTTAAGTTCAAAATTGAAAATCACCCACGACTGATACCTACATATATATATAATCTGGTTATTGAGACCATTTCAATGAGCCCAAGCTTGACATCTCTGCTGTAAGTTGATGAGGAGTTGAGTATTCTGCAGATTCCGGGAGATGTCCCAGCATCAAGTCAATGTAACCATATTCTAACTATATCGGTAAAGTAAGAGAATATCGAATTTCGAAGTGATTAGATTTTTGAAAGTAGATTTCATAGCGTCATCGACGAAAAAGCTCATTAGCCTTCAAACGGCAGAACGGATTTTCATGATTTCAAAGCTAAGAACACTCTTGATTAAAACACATATGAAACAAAAAACAACTAAATCAAAATCGGTTCATCCGTTTGGGCGATACGATGCCACAGACAGACACACACATATACAGATATATACGCCAAACTTATAACACCCCTTCTTTTTGCGTCGGGGGTTAAATAGTAAAAGAAACTATCAGCATCCAATCAATTAAAAAATACAAATATTTAAAACGATCCCGCTCGTTTATATGTGAAGAAATATTGTGGTAATTAATGTAATTTAACATAATATCGTTTAAAAACTAAAAAACAACCGACTTCAATGCCGCGCTATTCATTTTCAGTACCAATTTTGAGATGTTTATCTCAATATCTCTGGAGATACTTATCATACCTCGATAAAATTACCATGGTACTACACTTGGGATATCTCCTTTCGAACAAAAAAAGAATAATCGAAATCGGTTCATAAACGACGAAGTTATCCGCGAACAAACATAAAAAAAAAATATATATACGGTCGAATTGAGAAACCTCCTCCTTTTTTTGAAGTCGGTTAATAACGTAATGTAACATATTCAACTAATCAGTAAAGTCATCAACTTATGAACTTATATAGAAAAATATTCATATTGGAAGTTTGCACAAATAACACGTTATTGTGGAGTTGTCCGTATGTGTCGTCAATACAACGATCTTTTGACAACTCATAACGATCAAATCGATGTATTTAATCATAACTTTTATATATTTAGAAAAGCACTGCTGTCCATCATCTCAGGAGATAGGATACCTCCCGATATTATTATAATAAATAGGATGAAATTTATTTTAATTTTGTTATTTTTAAAATTTAAGGGACTAACTGTTTATTAAGTGTGTATGTATGTATTAATCAAGTTGTGTACACATATTATTATTAAGGAATGCTTTTCGGTTTGTAACTAAAATTTTGTTTTATTTCGTGCATTGTTATAAAAGAATACCGTTTTGTGTGCCTAATAAATAAATAAACTAGCATATCGTCCACGAAGCTAATAATATTTTCACTACATCAAATAATGTGTAAAACACGCTTTCAAAGTTCAGATTTGACGCTGCAAAATGGATAAAAGGGAAGCCGATAAATTAAAGAAAGGTTCGCGATTTAAGGATGATCCTAAAACACTTGACCTTGTCTCTTCCAGTCGTGATAAATCTGAAACGACTCTTTACATCTACGTAAATGATAATAGTGCTTATGAAGCTTTTCTGATTTGAATTTTTTACCTAGTAAGCAAATTTTTGTATATATGTAATAAATATATGTCTTTCTTATTAGAGACCATACTACGTCTTCCTGTTATTTCTAGGAGTCATACTACCCGTATCGTTCGAGAAAACACTTATGATGCACGATACTTCAAATAATATTTGGGACAGGCCTGCTTCGTCAAAAAATGTTTCCAATCTAATACTATAAGAATCTTTGTCCTGACATACTGACTGACTGACTGACTGACTGACTGACTCACTGACTCACTGACAGACAACGCACAGCCTAAACCGCTGGTCGTAGAGACTTGAAATTTGGAGGGTATATTTGTCTTACGTAGGGGTGTACTAAGAAAGGATTTTTCATAATTCACCTCTTAAGGGAATGAAATGGGGGTTCAAAGTTTGTATGGAGAAACAAGATTAGATAGTCTTTTCTATCCGAAACTTTACACAAGTGCTTCAGTACAAAAATAAGTAAATGTGTGTTTCAGTTTTTTTTGAAATTCCACCCCTAAGAGGGTGAAATGGGGGTGAATTTCGAATCGTGCTAAAACTTGGCATGCAGTTATCTGCATGCCAAATTTTAGTGCATTACAACGTTAGTTACCTTTGAAAAAGGATTTTTCAAGTTTCACCCCTGAAGGGGATGAAACAGGGGTTCAAAGTTTCTATGGAGAAACAACATTAAATAGTCTTTTCTATTCGAAACTTCACACAAGTGCTTCAGGACATAAATAAGTAAACACGTGTTTTAGGTTTTTTCGAAATTCTACCCCTGAAAGGGTGAAATGGGGTAACAAAGTCTGAAATCAATATTGTTTCGGATTGCGCTGAAATTTAACATGCACATATTTATTTTGGCGTAGGTATCCGCTAAGAGAGGATTTTTCAAAATTCACTCTTTAAGGGGATGAAACGAGGGTTCTAAGTTTGTACGGAGAAACAATATTAGATAGTTTTTTCTATTCGAAACTTCACACAGGTGCTTCAGTAAATAAATAAGTAAATACGTGTTTCAGGTTTATTTGAAATTCCACCCCTAAAAGCAATGGGGTAACAAAATGTGAAAATCAATATTCTTTCGGATTGCGCTGAAATTTGGCATGCAGATAGTTATTTTGACGTAGGTATCCGCTTAGAAAGGATTTTCCGAAATTCACTCTTTAAGGGGATGAAACGGGGGTTCAAAGTTTGTATGGAGAAACAATATTAGATAGTTTTTTCTATTCGAAACTTCACACAAATTCTTCAGTAAATAAATGAAAATATACGTGTTTTGGGCTTTTTCGAAATGCCACCCCTGAAAGGGTGAAGTAGACCCTACTTCACCCTGTCAGGGGTGGCATTTGGGTGGCCGAAACAATATTGAATCAATATTGTTTCGGATTGCGCTGAAATTTGGCATGCAGATAGTTATTCTTACGTAGTTATTTGCTACGCAAAGGTTTTTCAAAATTAACTTTTTAATGGGATGAAACGGGGTTTAAAGTTTGTATGGAGAAGCAAGATGAGATAGTCTTTTCTATTTGAAAATTCGCACAAGTACTTCAGTAAATAAATAAGTAAATAAGTGTGCCACCCCTAAAAGGGTGAAGTGGGGTAACAAAGTGTGAAAATCAATATTCTTTTGGATTGCGCTGAAATTTGGCATGCAGATAGTTATTTTGACGTAGATATCCGTTAAGAAAGAATTTTTTAAAATTGACTCTTTAAGGGGATGACACGGGGTTCTAAGTTTGTACGGAGAAACAATATTAGATAGTTTTTTCTTTTCGAAACTTCACACAGGTGCTTCAGTAAATAAATAAGAAAATACGCATTTTAGGCTTTTTCGAAATGCCATCCCTGAAGGGGTGAAGTGGGGTAACAAAGTCTGAAATCAATATTTTTTCGGATTGCGCTAAAATTTGGCATGCAGATAGTTATTTTTACATAGATATCCGTTAAGAAAGGATTTTTCAAAATTCACTCTTTAAAGGGATGAAACGGGGGTTCAAAATTTGAACCGATTTGGCTTTTACTTCTTTGATGTCTTTTATGATAGAAAGGATTTTACAAAATAAAAGTTTTTAAGTAAATAAAAGAAGTCTAACGCGGGCGAAGCCGCGGGGAACTTCTAGTACAATATATATATACACTAGAAGTGCCCCGCGGCTTCACCCGCGTTAAGGACTTCTTTTATTTACTTAAAACTCTTATTTTGTAAAAATCTTTCCATCATAAAAGACAATCAAAGAAGTAAAAGCCAAATCGGTAAATTATAGACCATATTGATTTTCAGACTTTTTAACAACCCCTTGCAAAAAACCTGCAACACGTATTTACAGAAGTACTTAATCAAATCTGTAAGTTTATATATATAATTAAAAATAATAAGTTATATCTGTTGGGAATTTTTATAAAATCCTTTCTAAGCGGATACTTACGTCATAACAACTATTAGTGGAGTGCCGTAAGGTTTATACTCGTACCTCGGAATCCAGGGCCAGTCAATGAATCTTTATAGACACTTTTCAATTATTTTTCTAACAATATATAAAAATAAGACAAAAAAAAATGTTACCCGATCTTCTTTTTTTTTCAATCTCTTATGTTTATGTTATTTTTGTTCGCGGATAACATCATCGTTTACGAATCGATTTTGATGATTCTTTGGTTTTTGGAAAGGAGATATCCCAGTGGTGGTGCCATAGTAATTTCATCAAGATCTGATTAGTATATCCAGAGATATAGAGATAAACACTTCAAACTTGGTACTTAAAATTAATAGCGCGGCATTTGAAGTCGTTTATTTTAGTTTTTTAAACGATCTTATATAGTGACACTTTAAAAATGAATGCAAATATAGTAATGATATTTTTAACGCTGGTATTACATGCACGCTTGCTTTATTGCCCCTCAAAAAATAAATGATCCCAATATATTAAGGTATAACTCTTTTTTGAAAGCAACTGCTAAAAATACCCGCGTTAAGCAGTCTTTGCCACCTACTGCAGATTTTTGGACACTTCAAAAGAGTATATCTAGTGGTCGTCGCGATCTCGCTGCGTTAACTCCCGAGGATGTGCATCGTACATGCATGGAACCTAGGTCGAGACAGTCGACAACAATTATTAGTGAGTATAACAGTCGGTAATTTATAATCATGATTCAAACTCACGATAACTATAATTCTGAAAGAGTATATCTGTAAATTCAAACTTGGTTCGAATGAGAAATATCACCAGAAGAATGGGGTTGGAAATATAAATGTGGAATACTGATACCGCAAACAATGACGCAGCGAACAGCTCCAGAATCCTTATTAAAATGATTTTTTTCACATGCAAAACAGGATGCGGAGTATCTTGTGGGTGCATGAAAAGTGGATTAAATTGCACTGTAGCTTGCTTGGAATGCAATGGTGACAGCTGTACTAATCTTTCACCTACAATCCACATCAATGAAATCGATGACGACGACAGTAATTAACAATAATGTTAGAATGTATTTGTATATCATCATCATCGTTAACCTATTTCTATCCACCGTTGGACATAGGCCTCACCTATGGCACGCCACTGAGCTCGATCTTCAGCTCTTTGTTTCCAACTGCTGCCCGCCAGCTTGCGTATATCATCGCTCCACCTAGCTGAAAGGCGCCCTACACTCCGTTTACCGAGCCATGGTCTCCACTGTAGAACACGTCTATCCCAACGGTTATCGGTTCTACGACAGATGTGACTATAGCCCACTGCCACTTCAGCTTGCTAGTCCTTTGAGCTACGTCGATAACTTTGGTTCTCTGACGGATGACCTCGTTTTGAATTCGATTCCTCAGAGATACTCCGAGCATAGCCCTTTCCATAGCTTGCTGAGCAACTTTGAACCAATCAACTTCGCACCGTTGCAGAGACTCCAGATCAGACCAGGTTTCTACAGAGTCAAAAGCTTTCTCACAGTCCACAAACGCAAGGCACAGGGGCTCGTTATACTCTTCGGTCTTCTGTATAACCTGTTGCACTGTATGTATGTTGTCTATTGTGCCATATCCTCCTCGAAACCCAGCCTGTTCAGGGGGTTGAAACTCGTCGAGTCTACGCGCGAGACGATTTGTGATGATTCTCGAAAACAACTTATAGACGTGACTCAAGAGTGAAATGAATCGATAGTTCTTTAAGAGGATATTGTCTCCTTTTTTTAAGAACATAGTGACCAAACGCTTGCTCCACGCCTTTGGAGTTCTCCCCGAAAAGAGGACGGAATGAAATATACGCTGCAGCTGTACAAGCGTTGGGGTTCCACCAGATTTCAAGAACTCCGTTGTCATCAACATCCTCTCCGGCAGCTTTTCCATTTTTAAGTTGTTTGGAAGCCATCACAATTTTTTCCAGGCTGACCTCTGGCAGATCCTCGGTATAATGGCAGGTAAGAGAGGCTCTAGGATCTTCAGACTGGGGTTGGGGACGGGACGCTTGCGAAGTATATAGTTGGCCGTAGAAGTCTTGAACCTCAATAAAAATCTCCGGCTTAAAAGCGATTACACTCTCGTTAGATGTGGTCAACTTCGTCAGATGGCTTCGACCCATGTGTTGAACAAAAACTTTAGACCCCCGGTTTCGCTCGATTGCTTCTTTAATAGAGAGTGTGTTGGAGCTCCGGAGGTCACGTCTTACCAGCTTAGAGATTTTTTTGTTCAAAGCCCGTTGATCTGACGAAGTGACATCGGGGTTTTCTCGTCGCATTAGCTGCACAGATTCTTCTGAAAGCTTAAGACCTCTTTCCGGCATCTCGCGTCTCGCAGAATTTCGTCTCCTCCTCCGTAATGTATGTATAGTTCATAATTTTTTTTTTGATGTAATTTGTTATTTTAAAGGAACTAATAATAAATTAACATTAAGTTACTATGCAAATATTATTTATTAGGTATATAATTTATGATCGTACAAAACGAAAAAACAGACTTCACATGCTGAGATAGTAATTTTTAGTACTAAGTTTGATATGTTTATCTCCATATCTCCGGAGATAATATATGTAATCAGATCTCGATAAAATTAATTTCATTTCATTGAGACCAAACGGGAAGCATATTCTCTCAAACAAAAAAATATTTTTTCAAACCGGTTAATATTTGAGGAGTTCTGAGGTCACAAATATTTAAGTAAAACATACCCGTCGAATTGAGACCCTCCTCCTATTTTGTCAAGTCGGTTGAAAATTGAAATCTTTGCTCTAAATATTTTTTCCCTTGTCTCTCTCATTTTTTTGTGTTCCGTACCTCAAGAGGTAAAAAAAGGAAAACTTATAAGATTACTTTCTTGTCCGTTTGTCTGTCTGTCTGTCTGCCTGTCCGTCTGTCTGTCGGTCTGTTCGTGTGTCACCACTGATTTTCTCAAGAACAGGTGAACCTAGCAAGTTGAAATTTATACCTGATACTGAAGTCTATAGTCCCTATTGGGTATATAAAAATCAAGGTCTTGAGTCAACACAATAAAAAGATATGGGCAAATTTAGATTTTCGCGAAACCTTCTTATTACCAAAATGTACCAAAATTTTCAAAAACCTTCTTATTACCAAAATGTACCAAAATTTTCAATTTTTTTTATTTTTCGGGATTTTCCCTTTACTTGTGCTGTAAGTCCTTGCTTTTAACCAAAATTGACAATTCTAAGTCAACCGGAAGTACCCTATAGGTTTTGGGTCGAAAACCTGTAGGGTACTTCCCATTGACCTAGAATCAGGAAATTTGGCAAGAAGCAAGGTCTTACAGCACAAATTAAGGGAAAAATCTAAAAAAAAAAAAAAAATGAAAATTAAAGGATGCCCATCTACATACATAGTTTACGCCAATTAAGGTAGACCTTTGAGTTATATGAGCGCTGATACAATTTAGAGGTCTAGCATAATTGGTACTTACCAACGTTGGTACGGAAGCCTCAGTGGGCGAGTTCAACTCAACTTGGCCAGTTTTTATTTCGTAAATTGTTATTCTAAATTTTTATAATCAAGAGCGGCAATTTTTTTTTTAATTTTTCCTTTGAGCTTTTTGCAATGCAGTCCTACAGTTTTTACGAAGATTCATTGACTGGCCCTGGATTCCGAGGTTTTACCATTTTTACGTCTAACGGAACTCCACTATATCTGCATTTTAAATTTCACCGCGATCCGAAATAATATTGATTTTCAGACTATGTTAGCCACTTCACCCTTTCTTATTTATTTACAAAAGTACTTGTGTGAAATGTCGAATAAAATGACTATTCAAACTTTGAACCCCCACTTTATACCTTTAAAGAGTGAAAAATCCTTTCTTTGCGGATACCTACGTCAAAATAACAATCTGCATGCCAAATTTCAGCGCAATCCGAAACAATATTGATTTTCACAATTTGTTACCCCCTTTTCACCTTCTTAGGGGTAGAATATCAAAAAAACCTGAAACACGTATTAACTTATTTTTTTGCTGGAGCACTTGTTTGAAGTTTCGAATAGAAAAAACAATCTAATCTTGTTTCTCCATACAAACTTTGAACCCCATTTCATCCCCTAAAGGGGTGAATTTTGGAAAATCCTTTCTTAGAGGTAACTGGCGTCGTAATAACTATCTGCTTGCTAAATTTCAGCGCAATCGGAAACAATATTGATTTTCAGACTTTGTTACCCCATATCACCATCTTAGGGGTGGAATTTCAAAAAATCCTGTAACACGTATTGACTTATTTTTTTATTGAAGCACTTATGAGAAGTTTCGAATAAAAAAGACTATCTAATCTTGTTTCCATACAAACTTTGAAGCCCCATTTCACCCTCTTAAGGGGTGAATTTTGGAAAATCATTTCTTAGTACACCCTTACATACTAAGACAAATTACCCTCCAAATTTCAACTTTCTACAACCAGCGATTTAGGCTGTGCGTTGTCTGTCAGTCAGTCAGTCAGTCATTCAGTCAGTCAGTATGTCAGGACAAAGATTCTTATGGTATTAGAAGATAGATATATGGTCACTAATAAAATACTCACAGCATTAATATTGCCATAATGGAAGTTTTATATTCGTCGTAACAGTTTGTTTCTGTATGGTGTATCTCTTGCCAAGTATTCTTTGTAAGAAATTACACGTCGGTCAAGCTTTCACATCACTAAAAGCTAGAAAAATATTATTGATAATATCGTTTAATAATATCGTTTAATAATATCGTTTAAAAACTAAAAAACAACCGACTTCAATGCCGCGCTATTCATTTTCAGTACCAATTTTGAGATGTTTATCTCAATATCTCTGGAGATACTTATCATACCTCGATAAAATTACCATGGTACCACACTTGGGATATCTCCTTTCGAACAAAAAAAGAATAATCGAAATCGGTTCATAAACGACGAAGTTATCCGCGAACAAACATAAAAAAAAAAAAAAAAAAAAAAAAAAAAAAAATACGGTCGAATTGAGAAACCTCCTCCTTTTTTTGAAGTCGGTTAAAAACTAAAAAAGAACCGACTTCAATGCCGCGCTATTCATTTTCAGTACCAATTTTGAGATGTTTATCTCAATATCTCTGGAGATACTTATCATACCTCGATAAAATTACCATGGTACCACACTTGGGATATCTCCTTTCGAACAAAAAAAGAATAATCAAAATCGGTTCATAAACGACGAAGTTATTCGCGAACAAACATAAAAAAAATATATATATATACGGTCGAATTGAGAAACCTCCTCCTTTTTTTGAAGTCGGTTAAAAATGAACGTTACATTGTATTATTAATGATTTAGCTAGTTTCAAGTTATTGCTAGTCTTACATTATTCTTTATAATAAATTTTGAAACATGCTTTTAATATAAGTATCTTTAATTTTTTAAGCTTAGCCTATTGCACTAATAGAATTGTAATTATTTTTAACCGACTTCACAAAAAAGAAGGAGGTTCTCAATTCGTCTCTATGTTTTTTTTTTGTGTATGTTACGCGATTATTCCGTCAATTGTGAACGGATTCAAATGATTCTATTTTTAATAGGTAGGCTACGTTTCCGAGGTGGTCCCATTTTAATTTTATCGAGATCTGATGAGTATCTCCAGAGATATGGAGATAAATACCTCAAAAATAGGAGAATGTACTGGTTTTAGAAGAAGAGTCCCAAGAAGATTATACACAATGGAGGTTGCTATTGCATATACTTTTGAAGACTAAATAAAGACCGGCAAAGTCGAGTTGGACTCGCCCACCGAGGCTTCCGTACCAACGTTGGTTGGTACAAATTAGGCTAAACCTTGTACTATTCATTATTCTGTGGCTAAATCTCTAAATTGTATGAGCGCCCATATAACTCAGAGGCCTACCTTGATTGGCGTTAACTGTGTGTGCATGGGGATACCCTGTAATTGTTAACATTTTTTATTTTTGGAATTTTTCCTTTATTTGTGCTATAAGACCTTGCTTCTTGCCAAATTGCATGATTCTAGGTCAACGGGAAGTACTTTATAGGTTTTCGACCCAAACTATCTGTCCGTCTGTCACCACTGATTTTCTCAGGAACGGGTGGACCTAGCAAAATGAAATTTATACCTGATACTGAGCCTCGGTGGGCGAGTTCAACTCGACTTAGCCGGTTTTATTTTTACCATTTGAGGTACGGAACCCTACTTCACGTTGATTTTGGTTTTAGATAGATATTCTTACGGTAACTGTGAGCGAGATAGAAACAAAGGTGGGGAGAATTCATTTGTCTTCACAGGAATGTTCTACCGGGCAAAGTCTGGTCAGGGTGCAACGTTAGTTAATATTTTTTGACATGACATGACGTTTGGCGAAGATGGCGGTCATATCAGTCCCGCGACACTGCATACATAATTAAATAACTCAGAATTATGAACGTACTTTGTACCAACCAAAACTGCAAAAAAAACCACAGATTATATAATAGTTACTATGTAAATAATACTTTCCGTTGTTAGGTTGGCTACACAGTGCTTTCATAATTTGGGTAGGTATCAACAATGTAGGGAAGTGCCAACTCTTATAACGTAGTAGTGTCATTCAGTAGTATCTGTCGGCCATATGGCGGCAATTAATGTTAAAAATCGCAAATAATACATTTAAATATTCATTTTGGAATACATCTAGTCCATGTTATAAAAGTATTTGGAATTATTGTAATAAAATAGACAATTAATTATCGTGTGTGTCAGATGCTTTTATTGCACAGGGCCATTTTGGACATTGTCCTTTGATACCATTGAACTATTATTAATAGCGTATAATTACAACTCACTGTTTGATATAGATCTTCTACGATAACATGACCCGCCCCTCTAAAATTCAAAATCGTTTGAAAGTATTTACAACGCACCACCACGCATGTGTGCGTACTGGTACTGCCGGTTCTGCGACATTGCATACATAATTAAATAGCTCCTAATTATGAACGTACTTTGTACCAACCAACACTGCAAAAAAAAGTTTCTCTGAAATTTATAAGCAATACTTTCCGTTAAGTTAGGTTGGCTACACAGTACGTTCATAATTCGGGTATCAACAATGTAGAGAAGTGCCAACTCCCATAACGTAGTACAATATAATTACAACTACATACAAACTCTTTCGTAAGGATGTGACTACACACATAAAAACAGTAATTTGGAGGGGCGGGCCATGTTATCGTAGAAGATCACTCTACCTTGATGACATCATTATGACTAGTGAATACTTTCACTAGCGCGGCATTTAAAGTAATTTTTTTAGGGTTCCGAAACTGAAGGGTACCATATGAACACTTTTTGAGACTTTGTTGTCCGTCTGTCCGTCCGTCCGTGTGTCTACATGTGCGCACTTCAAAGATCTGTATCTTCTTGACCATAATAGGTACATACTTGAAATTTTCACAAAGTATATATCCGTCAGTGTATAACGGCCCAGACACTTATATATATAGAAATTTTATAGATACATGTAATTTAATTAAAACTTGTTTTGCACTAAAAAGGTTAAAATAAATTATTTTTCAAAAAAAATAAAACCGACTTCATAACCACAATCAGGCACTCAAAAGCGAAAAATAAATTACTTAATATAATTATTATAAGCGCTACCCACTTATCTATTTAAAGTCGGTGCCAGCCAAGTCTAATAGGTAGTAGATAGATGCTATCTACATGTACCTACTTACTACTGCTACTACTACATACATAGTATCTATCTACTATCCAATAGACTCAATGGCGTATCTTGGGAGAGGCCTACGTCCAGCAGTGGACTGATACAGGCTGATGATGATGATAATCTAATAGACTTGGCTGGCACCGACTTCAAATAGATAAGTGAATAGCGCTTATAATAATTATATTAAGTAATTTATTTTTCGCTTTTGAGTGCCTGATTGTGGTTATGAAGTCGGTTTTATTTTTTTTGAAAAATAATTTATTTTACCCTTTTTAGTGCAAAACAAGTTTTTTAGGTTATGAAGTCGGTTTTATTATTTTTGAAAAATAATGTATAATGTAAATTATTTATGGACATTGTATCATCATAATATTATACCACAAATGAAACCTATATAATGAAAGGGCATGAGTTATGTATCTAAATATTTTACATTTTTGTCGAATGAAGACGCATAATAATACAATTTATCGATTATTTAAAATATACGGTGGAAGCGAAAAATCACCAAACACAGCGTAGAGAGAGAGAGAGGAGAGAAAGAGAGTGTAGAGGGGGGAGCGATAACACCGCGATTTCCACAGGAAGTTGTAATTAATGCCAGCAGCACATTATGCGTTTCCTTTCCGGCTGCGTGCACCTAACGTATGCCACATATGTTACGAGTGAAGTTTTCAATGATCTTCAGTTGACTTTTAGGTTAAATTATATGACAATCGCAAATTTTAATGTAAATAATGTAATTCGTAGGTACTGAATATATATGTAAGTTTCAGACTAAAATAAAAAAAGGGTGTAAGTATGTCAATTGAAAACTGCAACGGCGTCAAATTAAGTATTTTATAATGATTATTTTTGTACTATAAGTTATTAAATGTATGATAGTACGTAGTAGTAGTAGTTTCAATAGCATTTTTTTATACTAGATAGGCAAGCGTTTGACCATTATCTCACCTGATGTTAAGTGACGATGCGATCGACGATGTAGCACGCTTACCTAGAAGATACGTCCTGTTCATTAGTGATTTAAAGACCTCAGGTTCTTTACAGACGACTACTATGCATTAAAACTGTTAAACAGACAAGACGAAGAATAATTCAAAGATATTTAGATTTACACAAAATGTTTAATACATTATGTATATACTAATACACTTTTCTGATATATTTTCATAGTTTGTGTTAATTTTTTTTCATTCTAATGGTACGTTTTTCTACGTTTATAAAGTCTTAAAGTTATAAAGTATGTAATTAGTCCTCTAGAAATATGGATTATCCATCCTGCTCAGAAAAAGATAATTAGTCAATATACATCACTTATTTAGTTCTTTGGGGGATGATATTGAATATGTTGAAATAAAAGTTAGTAACTTCAACGAATAGTCGTTGACTGTTCAAGGTCATGATGTATCACTGTATGTATGTACTTCCTTTAACAATTTTGTTATTGACATTAAGATATAGTTAAGTTAATATTTTTATGATAGTGACATATTTAATTAACGCTTAGTCCTGGACCTAAGAACTCTGCATTGTGGGTTGGTCAACGAAAGCTTGAATTTATGAACTCTATGCACAAAATGCAAAAAATCTCTATGCCAAAAATCCTAGGTATATATTTATATTCAATATATTTCGTTTCTATCACCGTTCACAAAATGGTATCTAAAAGATAATAAACTTGACAATTTATTGCCCTTAAACTTGACTGTTTTCTTCGGCGGTTCCATAAATTAAATGTATATACCAAGCATTCAATGTTGTGACTAATTATAAATTATCTCATCAAAGGGATAGCGCATCGCACACGATTCGCATTTTGCTTTAAACAGACAATTATCAGAATGAACACAATGTGAACAAATTAATGAATGATCGATTGTGAGCATTACGCGATCGGCGAATTTGCAGCTGGTATATACACAAATGTGAGTGACTCATATTAGTAGAAACGACATATTATTTATATATCTATGGTAGAAATTGTTGTTTTATCTTCTAATACTATAAGAATCTTAGTCCTGACATACTGACTGACTGACTGACTGACAGACAAGACACAGCCTAAACCGCTGGTTGTAGAAAGTTGAAATTTGGAGGGTAATTTGTTTTAGTATGTAAAGGTATACTAAGAAAGGATTTTCCAAAATTCAACCCTTAAGAGGGTGAAATGGGGCTTCAAAGTTTGTATGGAAACAAGATTAGATAGTCTTTTTTATTCGAAACTTCTCACAAGTGCTTCAATAAAATAATAAGTCAATACGTGTTACAGGATTTTTTGAAATTCCACCCCTAAGATGGTGAAATGGGGTAACAAAGTCTGAAAATCAATATTGTTTCGGATTGTGCTGAAATTTGGCATGCAGATAGTTATTACAACGTTAGTTCTCTCAGATTAATGATTGTCTGAAATTTGCCCCTTAAGGGGATGAAAAGGGGGTTCAAAGTTTGTATGGAGAAACAAGATTAGATAGTCTTTTCTATTCTAAACTTCACACAAATGCTTCAGTAAATAAATAAGTAAATACAGGTTTAAGGCTTTTTCGAAATTCTATCCCTGAGAGGGTGAAATGGGGTAACAAAGTGTGAAAATCAATATTGTTTTGCATTGCGCTGAAATTTGGCATACAGATAGTTATTATGGCGTTAGTATCTGTTAAGAAATGGTTTTCCAAAATTCACCCCTGAAGGGGATGGAATAGGGGTTCAAAGTTTGTATGGAGAAACAAGATTAGATAGTCTTTTCTATCCGAAACTTCACACAAGTAATTCAGGAAATAAATGAGTAAATACATGTTTCAGGCTTTTTTGAAATTCCACCCCTAAAAGGGTGAAGTGGGGTAACAAAGTCTGAAATCAATATTGTTTCGGATTGCACTGAAATTTTGCATACAGATAGTTATTTTGACGTAGGTATCCGGTAAGAAACGATTTATCAAAATTCACTCTTAAAGTGGGGTTCAAAGTTAGGATAGTCATTTTATTCGAAATTTCACACCAGTACTTCTGTAAATAAATAAGTAAATACTAAATTCAGTCTTTTCAAAATACCACCCTAAGAGGGTGAAGTGGGGTAGCAAAGTCTGAAAAACAATATTGTTTCGGATTGCGCTGAAATTTAGAATGCAGATAGTTATTATGGCGAAGGTATTAAATTTCCCCCCGGATACGGAACGGGGATTCAAAGTTTGTATGGTGAAACAAGATGAGATAGTCTGTTTTATTCGAAACTTTACGTAGGTACTTCTGTTAATTAATAAGTATGTACGTGTTGCAGGATTTTTCGAAATGGGGTAGGTAACAAAGTCTGAAAATTTGGGTTTTATAAATATGAATCCCGATTGTCCTTAGTCACGCAATAACATGAAAACGGGTGAACCGATTTGGCTAATTCTTATTTGATGTCTTTTATGATAGAAAAGTTTTTACAAAATAAAAGTTTTAAGTGAATAAAAAGAGTTTTTAAGGCGGGCGAAGCCGCGGGGCACTTCTAGTATTATTACAAAATAATATTTATAATTTCTTTTTTGTAGTGGTTTGGCAGACTAAGTTTTCGTTTTCATTGTTTTGTTTAGGTTTATTTGTTTGTTTATAGTTATGTAGTTTTAAAGTTATAATAATGTATATACTATATTTAAATCATATTTTAAAAGTTCTCTACTGGATTTACAAACTTTACTACGACAAAGAGTGGCATCTGTCATATTTAGCTAATTTTATGATTTGCTGCTAATACGAGTAGGTACATTAAAGTACTTATTTAATTTTGAATTTAAAGGATCTCTGCCTTGGCTAAATACTTTAAATTGTTCATTGCAGTTTTTACGAAAGTTATTGAACTATTACACACATTGTATGCGCCAAAAATGTTATTTCATAACCTAATAACTTCTGTTAAAAATAAAACATACAAGCCATTACATGAGGTATAATCAGATATTAACATTTTTATTCTCTTTTTGGACTTATTATGTTTCGACCAAACTGTGATACTAATTATTAAAACAATCGTAGATACGAGATCTTTAACTGGCCACATATAATACGGCACTATCGAGTTGAAATTTCTGGTTCATTTGTAAGGACTGCAATTATAAACGGGCGTAATCAGCTGGCGAGCTGCGACCGCGAACTCTGATTGAAGCAGATAACAGTGATTAGTGACATCGAAAATGATGAGTAGCCTGCCCGACTAAACATATTCGACCGCATTCGCTAATCAGCTAATTGGTACGCATTTGGATTTCAATGATCAAGTCAATATTATGAGATAGTCTGACTCTACTATGGTTAGAATAATTGCATGCGTTTTACTTGCTGGAACAAGATTTTTTTATAACATAAAAGCCTAGCGTTTGATCACTATCTCATCTGTTAGTAAGTGATGATGCGGTCGACGATGATAGCACGCTAGTCCTAGAATGGGATCTGGCTCTCAATCTGAGGAATCAAATCTGAGGATAGCTGCCGAAACACATTAGATGTTTGGCGACAGATTTTTTTAACATTAGGACAAGGACATCTTCGGCAGACAGCTTAGGTACCTAACGGCTAGACCGTATAAAATTTACATTAAAAATTAAAACATAGCTACTCCTTATATTATTAATAGCAGCCAAATACCCAACCAGCAAAAACTACACTTAAAACAATCTCTAGACCACTATTTCTTGCTCTTATACCATTCCTACATCGTCGTATAAGCCTGGATTTGGGCACCATTTATAAGCGTATTTTATTTATATCTTTCTAATATCAGTCTTATGGAATGTTGTTTTCACTTAAATTAATCTTACCAAAACTAATTTAAGCGTACATAGGCTTACATTGTTTTAACGTTAGAGTCCTGTGAGTTTTAGAGAGTGAACTTAAAGAGTGAACGTTTGGGATGTGAAATGGTATTTTATGAGACCGCACTAAAATTTTAGTGAAATATAATAGTCAACATCAAATTTTACTCTCACAACTTTAGTCACAAATTCGATGTTTTCTCTATTGTAAGTATGATGATTCAATATCACTCTAATACCGTGCCTATCCACTGCTGTTGATCTAATAATAGTTTTAAATAATATCAAAATGTACACGTTTTAAGTACTCTAATAAAATACTGATATTAGTCTAACATTCTTACAATAGCATTTAGAAAATATGTAATAAAATTAAATCAGCTTAGCAAATGTGGATATGAGAGCTAACTATCTCAAGTGTGATAAGCCTTAAAAAATGCTTTTATAGGAGAGCGTGGCTTACAACGGCACTGTAAAATAAACTTATATGCATAATTAAGACAAGGTATTAAGATCAAGCGTATTTGAGCCTGTAACGGCTTGTCAGAGACTTATATAGGACCGATAGCAATGACGAAAACAGATAAGAGACCAATATAAGCTCAGAACTCTTATAAAGTGAGAAACGTAAGACGATTTTGCTAGTTGGGTACTTATCTCAACAGTTTGACCGGTGATTTTAAGAGGCTATTGATCGAACGCTACGCGTGACGTATTTTTGTAAAATTCATAATTTCATATTAGAACAATAGTTTTGCAAATATAAAACATGCATTTGGAAGTTTTAATATTAGAGATAAATATGAACTTAAGTTGGTGTAAAAGTTCTACCGAAATATGTTATAACGGTGAAATGCCATTTTCGGATAGTTATACATTTACGTAATTTTTCGTGAAATAACACGTTATTGTTGATTTTTGTTCAATGCATGAGTTCTTCGAGATACCTATATACATAATGATTTTTTGAGTCAAATATGGTACTATCATAATCACCATGATTACCGTTTTGCATGATTTTACACGATACAGTATTAAACTTTCCTATATTTTTTATATTATTGTTAGCTTTTCGAAATCAAAAGGCTGCAGTTAAACGCTATTTCAAAAACAAAATCATTTCAAGTCTGTAAACTTTTTCATTACGGGACCACTTAAAACTTCAAGCCATGGGACTGCCGTCGGCTATCGGGTGTCAGCATGTCATTCGTCAGAGGCATCCTGTAATTAATGCTGACATGGACAGCCAGGCCTAATGAATGGCGGGTGTAACGTGTCGCGCAAAAACTGTGCCGTCATACTACACGCTGGGTGTCAGCTGAATCGGGACGTAAGTTACCAGCGGATGGCAAAACTCAACCCTGCTTCGGTTTTTAGGGTTTAACCGTTTAGGATGTGTCCAACAACGTTTTCTGTCATTACAACATCAATTTCTGTTCAACGCTATAATTAGCGTCAGTATACACCTCGAATACACATTAAAACTTAATAATATATGCCTGGGACTGTTTTAGTTAGAAGAGTTATGCAGGTGATAAAAAAAGTCAGTAACTTCTATTTCAGATCTCTTCGCATTACAACATTATTATGTCATTGTTAGTAGTACGTCGTACTATTATTTATTCTGTGTTATAAGCTAGGCGAGAAAATAGTGTCTGAGGCTCGTATTCTAGAAACTCCGCTTTTATATCTATTGAATAATTGAAGCTTGAAGTTCGTGAAAGCTAACACTAGCGTTTGTGTTTGGTATGTAAAAGGTCAAAATGATTATAATAATTATAATCACAACAAAATTGTCAGTACATCTAACAGTTATTACTTATACATTTAACATTACATATTTGAATGTAATAATTGGTTACAGATTTACAAGTGTAGATTATAAGGTCTGTATAACAGTAAAACAATATACCTAAATTAATAATTCTAGTTCTTCAAATATAGATATTTCATTCATAAAAAATTGTGCTAATAAAAGTACAAACATTAAAATGTATGTAGATGGAGTTTTGGTGGAAACGTGTGTGTGCTGTTAAGGTATTTTTTCTTAGAACATGTGTGCGTAATACATGTGAATTATTTACCGCTCTATGTTGAAAAACATGACATTTGATGTTCACACATAAATTCCACCGAAAACCTTAAGTAAAGTTGTCACATCTTTACTGAGGGTATGACTTGGACTGGATTATGACTAGAATGTTACTTTGACTCGACTTAACGGCTTGAATCTATGAAAATTAGAACAGTTCTAACTAATACTTTGACACTGGCTATCTAACCACATGATAAGTGTATTTAACTAAATACATACATATCATACGCGTATTTAAAAAAAATTAGATCGCTGTCTGCTGAAACCTGCACCTCCACCTTTGCTGTGAAGAACCGTTGGAAAAATGTTATTCTAGATGTCAAAATGATGGGCCGATATATTGGCCGGTTATTGATTTTTGGACCGGCAGTGACAAACTTTCTGAATTTATTTTCCGAACACTGATGGACAATGCTGTTGTTCCGCTCAAACAATGCGCCTAAAGGGAAGGTATTTTAATAATGAAATACTCGGCGATGTTTTTGCGCAATATTATTTTGATACGTTGTTCAAATCCATTATGATTATTATGGAAATTAATTAAATGAAATACCGATTAAAGTATTTTGGCCTCTGGCAAGGAATTGCGTTTAATTGTAAAGAGTGATGATACAAATTTATTATTTGACAGTAATACGCGTAAATCGTTTATTGACTCAATGTTTAATTTTTTATTTATTATTGGCTTTTCAGGAATCTACATGAAAAGTTTCTACACCTACTACTACATTCTATGTTACGTTAAAAAATGATCTGCCTTATTAGAATCATGCTAACAAACAGTTGTTTATGTGTTTGTAATTGCCGTTTTATTTAGTAACCATTAAACTTTTTCCAACTTTACTGTTTATTTAAAATGTTTAAGGTAGTTTCACGTTGGAACTAAAAACCAGCCACGAGATTTGAATACCTCCAATGCAGGGCTATATATTTTTAAGCAGAACTTGCTCTGGCGTAAATTTTCACCCCTTTACAAAGATGTAGAAGCGTTTATTCTGGTTTGTTCCTATAAATGTAGGTCTCGGAGGTCTCTCTAATTTTTATTAGGCCAGTATAGCCTATTTAAATGTTAACGTACGGGAAAAATGCGGCACGTGCTCGGATACTGCAAATTTATGATCCGCTTTGCCAACATACCAGCATTTTAGGACCCATTTATTTTTAAATATAACATTGAACTACGCATATTATTTCAATAAAAAATTGAAAATTGCTTTGTAAACTCTTTTCGTATGGTTGTTAATTCATTAATTATTATACTTAGAAGACACGTCTACCCCAACGGTTATCGGCTCTACGGCAGATGTGACCAGGCCACTGCGCATTGCCTCTTCAGCTGGCTAATCCTTTGAGCTGTGTCACTAAGAGCTGAAGATCAAGCTCAGTGGCGTGATTAGGCGAGGCCTATGTCCAGCAGTGGACAGAGATAGGCTCATGTTGAAGATGATGATGCAGATGGTACTTAAAAAATTACAATGCGACTCATAACACCCGCACCGATGGGTATTATTATTCATGGTAAACATCGTTGATTTGACCCATCTTTCTTTTATGGCTAAAAAATGTTCCCCAATACGTCGACATCATGTTAAAGCCAGCCAAAAATATGCCGAACTTTTATGCATTACTATGCTGTGAAACCTTTTCAAATTGCATGATGCTAGAATCTAGGCTATCCAGAAATACCCAAAGTGATAGAGTTTTAACCCGGATATTGACTATGTTCTTGATATTATAATATGTGACTGGATATTTCAGCCCTGTTGTAATGTGAAGTATCTGAATTTTGTATCATTTGTATTATAGTGTTTTGCAGTTTACGATAACCTACATAGCTATTATTACATACACTTTTATATTATAATATATTCATTGTATATAAAATTTATATGATTTATATTGCATATACGTATATACATATAAATAAAAAATCTGTATACTTTAGATTGACATTTTGATGATGATTGAATAATTATTCTACCCATAAATCGCGAAATCGAGATAATTGTGCACAGTTTGGTCGCCTTGGTACTGATATATGGTGGTACATTGTACTTGGTACATTCTTGTTATACATCCTTATGTATGTTATACATCGATAATCCTAGGATACACCTCTCTGCAATTAGACGGACATCGCTGCATGATTATGGCACTAACCACTACCTATGTCTGAAATTTACAGCTCAATATAAATCAGCGAATAAGTATTCCTCCTAATAATTTATGGCACACCTCTAGCCTGCTGGTGGTGGAAGGTAATGGATGCGCCCCCAGATATCAGTGGTACCGGTACCGTAGAAAATATAAAGTTTTGTTTGGCCGGATATTCGGCATAAAACCTACAATGAATTGTAAATATGCTATTAAATGTTATATAAGAGATCTAGATTAATATCTATTAAAATAATTTAAAATGTATCATATATTTTGAATAGATGTATAAGGATAATTGTAATATAGAATTAAGTAGTATTCATCAAAAGGGCGTTAAAATAATCTTAACGCGTCGGCAAAGCATGACACTCCGAGTATTGCAAATGATCATTGGTGTCGATTAATACTTCCAATCAGGTAGGTCGGCTGCTTGTTTGCTATCTATAGCAAAAAATCTCATCCTATAATAAATAAAATCTTATAAACTTTGCCTAAATATAAACGTAACTTTTCTGGGTATTGGGTATCCTATTTTTGTTAATTCCTTACAGGCAAGTACTTGACTTCATGATAAATGACGATGTAGAAAGACAATCGTTTTTAGGTTCAACTTTAAACATTGAAGTTTGAACAGCGAAAAGGTTTAGGTATGGTGGAAAAATTTATACCTTATTAAAACTTTATCATACTTAATTAACCTTTGGTTGTGTATCAACATATGTTTAGCCTAATATAATTTTTTTATATTTTTTTTGTAGTGATTTATCTACGTAGAGTAGATATCTCACTGCTATTACAATCTAGCCTTCTAACTAGGCTAATAAGTAATTTGATTTTAACTTAATTTACTATTAAAATATTACTAAGAATGTGTCCATTAACACTTTTCCTAATGTCTCTATTAAGGGGAAGACACTTTGTTATTGTGTTCTTTTAAATAGCGTTCACTATCACTACACTTATGCTCACTTAGTAAAATATCACTGAAGTAACTCGAAAGGTTTTACCCTTTTTAGTCTTCTCACTATGTCTGTGTTGTCGAGGAGCTGGATAGCCTCGACGTTCACATGATGGTGAAGTCTACGATCGTGAGCTTCAGCATACTGTTTTATTGTTTTAGCGACGTGTTCCACTTTTAGGTCCCGATGGAGGTCGTCATTTCTAATGTACCAGGGTGCCTTTACAATGCTCCTGAGCACTTTATTTTGAAATCTTTGTATAATCTGTACGTTTCTCTGTTTGGTGCATCCCCATAGCTGGATACCATAAGTCCATATTGGCTTAAGGACATGTTTATATAATAGCATTTTGTTATGCACTGACAGAGATGAATATTTTCCAAACAGCCAGTGCATATTCTTGTAGCGAAGCTCTAATTCTTCACGTTTCTTTTTGACATGCAGCTTCCAGCTTAGCTTTGCGACTAATGTCATCCCTAGATATTTTGCTTTGCTATCGTAAGGTATTGGTTGATTATTTATGAACACTGGATGGTAGTTTGGTCTCTTATTTGTGAAATCTACGTGCACAGATTTACTTTCGTTGAGCTTTATTCGCCATTGCTTTGTCCATGCAACTATGGAGTTGACTGCTGTCTGAACTTTTTCTACTGCTTCCTCTTGGGTGACACCTGTAGCCATAATGGCTGTGTCATCCGCGAAGGTTGCGATAGTGTTATTTTCTAAATTAGGAATATCACAGGTGTATAATACGTACAGGACCGGACCTAAAACACTACCCTGTGGTACTCCAGCCTTTATCTGCTTTAGTTCTGAGCCTAATATAATGTTTGCCAAAACTTGCCGGATAAGCCGGATTTCGTTGAGTAGCCGGCTGTTCCCAGCTCTAAGGGTAAGTCTTTAAATTACTCACTGTTCAGGAAGCAGAGCCTCACTCGTGACTACAAATCCACTTAAACTGTTCCTAACACTATAAAGATAACGTTGGCTTCTAATAAAAATATTTTTATCACCGTTTAACCACATTTAAGGCTGTAATTGATATTTATCTGATGATGCTTTTAATTTATGACTATTCCGGTGGTTGTTTTATATAGTATCCAAAACAAATTAGTGATTATGTTAATTAAGAAGGATTTATATTTATATTGTTTCAACAGAATGTTTTATTTATTGATGACTCCGCAGTCCATCCGCCCGTCCGTCCGTTCGTCTGTTACAAGGGTGAACTGAACCGTAATAGGTAGACACTTGAAATTTTCACATACACAAAATATGATTTTTTTATGTAAGATTAACTAGTGTTTGACCACTATTTCGCCTGAAAGTCGAATATGGTGAACACGCTATACCTAGAATCATGTGACTCTCAAAGGCAGTGTGCTGCCGGAAAACTGTTAGGGTTATGGCAAAACTCCTTGATGGTGGTAAGCTACTATTTGGTACCATGTCAGGCGGAATATAATTCTCCTACCACCTGTCAACGAACACCCATGAATGCACATAGAAAAATCTATTAGATTTGTACCGAAGACCTCCCGGTTGAAAGGCAAGCCATCTCTATACTTTAGGCCAACGGACCGTCCATTGATTTACGCTACGCAGACTCTAGACATATCTGGAGCAGAGGCCCGGAGTAGTTTACTTCTATATCTTTAAGATACATAATATATATGTATGTATGTCGCTATAGCATGAATCACCTTATAAGGCGACAATCAACTGCTATGCTAGCGCCCCACCTCTTCGAAGCATCTAATCTTATGTCTAAGAAGCTGTCCACATAACTACCTTTATATGGCACAGTGCGTAGCTTTATATTGCTATGGAGACGGCTCCATGTACTTCAAGTATAGCGCGACAGAAACGGGCGAAATGTTTGAGCAAACCAATAACGACACATGGTTATATTTCAGGCATACATACGCAGCTGACAAGCGGTTGGTCTAGCATATATATATACTCGTATATATAGCATAGCGTAGGGAAACGTCTTTCTAGGTCTGTGGTCTAACTCAACACTTTTGCGTATTGAGCAAAAATAAGGCAAAACGTGTTGTGGTGGTGGTGGTGGTGTTGAGTTTTATCGATTGATTGGATTTTGATTTTTGTGTTCATACAAAAGGAAAAGCTGCCTGCCACTTACTAGTATGATCAATCTTATTAACACATGTTTCCACTAATCACATCTATTTGTACCCAAAAATAGACAGTTGTATTAGAATTGTAATCTAGCAGCGCCTCGCGGTTTTATCCGCGTAGACATCGTTCCTGTGTGAATATCGGGATAAAAACCCTATGTCCATGTTATTCCAGGGTCTAGGCTATCTACATACCAAATTTTAGCTTAATCGGTTGAGTAGTTTTAGCGTAAATAAGTAACAAAGATAAACTTTCATGATGATCAACTCACAAACTTTCGCCTTTATAATATTATAGTAGGATACAGAGCACAAAAATATTATTGTTCCTACTTATGTCCGCTATTAGACTGAATCCGTCCAACCGATGTGCTCCAAACTGGTTTCATTAGAAAGGCTGTAATGCGAAGATGGTTTTAGATCACTAAAACATTGCGTTAGGCATATTCGGTAACTTTTTTAGCGTAGTAGCACACGCTGGGTATCCGCTAGTAAAATATGTAATCAAATTAGTCAGAGTCAAATTTCGTATGTACTTACAACTTACGCAGTTCATTGAAACATGTGAGTAAAAGCAAACGATCCAACATAAAATATGAATTAAAGGCTTACATGAAAAAGTATTTAAATTACCTACCAACGTAATGTGAGGAATTAAATAAGCACAGAGACTTTTTTATCAAAGCTTTCTAAAAAAATATTCCGTACAGAAATTCATACAGAAAATGGAATATTAAATTATGTTTGGTCCGTATTTTGTAAAACTGACGAAGCTCCTTGTTGAGCTTTCAAGAACCTTTTAAGTTAATGAACGACGTATTAAAAAATCTATTGACTCTTTATTTGGACATTTCAGACTAATTAGTAAACAGGTAAGTTCGTAAAAGCGGCTTTATATAGAAGTTATTTGAATATTTGGGTTTTATAAATATTGTGGGGATGAATGGGTTTTCTTTGTAAGCATTGGTCTAGCTTTATAGATCTATATATGTTATGTCTAAAGATTTGTGTTCTTCATATATTTAGCGCAGTTTATTTGATATATAAATTAAACTCTTTCAAGTTGTTTTTTTTATTCGTAGTTTCAAGTTAAGTGCGGAACGACGCGTTTTATTATTACAAAATGTAATTCAAAGTAGTGTCCATAATTAATAAACTGATGGTCGAGAAGGTTCTGTAGCAAAAAAAAAAATTACCAAAAGTTGACGAAAAAACACGCTTCTGGCATGTTTCAGTTTTAATTTCAACTTGTTTTTGGTATTTGCTGTTCTAGCCATAGTAATTATACTGTGTGAAAATTTCCAAGTAACCTATTAATGCTTAGAAGATACGGACGGACGGACGCACAGTGTCTCAGTTATAGAGTTCCGTTTATACCTTTTGGGTACAAAGTGCAAGTTCCTGACTTGGTCGGACTCGCACTGTGAGGATTGTTGGAATACTATATTCAAAATATCAAAGATCAACTCATTATTATTTCTGTCAAAATTAAATGCTACCACCTCGGAACAATGACTAAAGCATGTTCCGAGGCTACCGCGGGCTTAATTTACTACTAGCGCCATAGATGGCGCTACTAGAGTAAAAGTAAACGCAAAGTGGTAAATGCCAACGCATACACTTTTTTTATGGGGATTTGTTTTTGTTTTAGATATTATTTGTTAGTGGTCACAGTAATACACACGGTAAAAATGTCGAGTGTCTACCTCTTACGATTAAGAAGATGCAGCACTGTACCAGACGGACGGACGGGCAGTGGAGTCTCATTAATAGGGTCCTGTTGATTCCATTTGGGTACGGAACTAAATCAGGTTAAGGTGACATTGTTATAATGAGTGTGGCTTTTCTCTCACGCTGAATTGCACATCGCTTTCGCCGAACGCAGAAGTACCTGCTAGGTTTTAAGCCTTTATTGCTGCTATTTTTTAACTTAATTGACAATATTTTATGTTTTACTTAGAGGTAAGAAAACTGATTATCTTAAACTATGTTATCATATTTTCGGCATTCAATTGGTCTCGACAAAGGCCTCCTCTAACTTCCTCCACTTGTTTCAATCCTTTGCTTTACGTAGCCATTCTGACCCTGCTACTTTCTTTAAGTCGTTTTCCCATCGCTTTGGCTGTCTTCCTCTACTTCGTCTGCTTTTTCTAGGTTACCATTCGGTTATTATTCTGGTTCACTTCTCTTTATTATCTCTTAACGTATCGATTCATATTATAGTCCAGCACCACTTCAATTTTCTACATATTGAGTGGACTTTTCCAAATTTAGTCTTTTCTTTAATCTTTTTAACTGTATTTTATCTCATCTCTTTATTCCAGTACGCTCCTTTCTATTCCATTCTGACAAATATTTATTTTATTTTGTTGGGACCAAGTTTGACATGCGTATGTAAGACATGGCAGGATACAAGCATTAAAAACTTTTCGCATTGACATCTCTTTATTTTTCATTATTTTGCTCAACGACCAGAATCTCTTCCAAGTGTTAGCAATTCTCCTTTCGATTCATTTCTGCATATTTTCTGTTAATGATACTAATTGTCCTAAATAAATATTCTCATTTACGTATTCTAATTGTTGGTTATTGATTATAATAGCCTATTTTTGTGGGGAATTGCTCATTATTTTTTTCTTTGTTATATTGATTGTGAGACCTGCGTTTGCACTTTCGTCTGATAATTGTTGTAACATTTTTTCCCAGGCCTTCGGGCATTCTGCGAAAAGTATGCGCAGAAGTACCTGCTAGGTTTTTTTATAAGTGAGTTTAAAGTATATTGATAACACTTCATCTTTGTTTAAAGAATGTTAACTTCTGAACCGTAAGCCGAGCAACACTTCACTGGTTTTATAATGTAGTTAGGTTCATTATTTTCAAACAAAATATGCCCTTTAGCCTAAAACAATAAAATGCTTTCTAACGTTGTCATAATATTGGTAAAGGTAATAAAGATAGTATTTACATTTTAGGCTAAAACAAGATGTTTAATTGATAGGAAACTGACTTTGTTTGGATATGAATACATATGGAACAACTACATATTGGGTTGTAATTCTTGTGTGTACTTGGCTTGTAATTATATCGAATATTTTTGAAGTACTTAAATTGATAACACCTAATTAAAAACAATAAAAAAATCAGATTTCGACGAATGAGATCCTCCTCCTTTTTTGTGAAGTCGGTAAAAAAAAGCAGTCCTTATCTCTACCTTTTGAAGTAAAATAAAGCGGAATAGAGCGGATAATACATAGTCAGCTGGAGTAGTTAGTTATTTTACAACAGAATTACAAAAGTAGTAAACTTAATCTGTGCTATGTCATATAACGTACACGAACCGCTTCAGCAGCTATTGTTCAACTGCTTAAAGCAAACACTGTCGGTTGCACTTTCCAGCTGTTGCGTGTAACCGTATATCGACATTTATATATATATATATAGCTATTAGGATAACTTCGCAAGGGCAATCGCCAACTCGAGAAGTTAGTGTATGTCTTGTATGACAACATGCTGGAATTTGGTTATGCCACCGAAAGCAGTATCAATTGTTTAAGCGGTATTGTGTATGCCGATGAATATAAGAATGTAGTTCTCTATGCAGTTGCAACTTAAACTTAAACTTAAACTTCGTATAACTGCTTTGAGCTGCGACTGCATAGAGAACTACATTCTTCAAGCTGCCCGTGTAGCCACTGTCAAATTAATGTTAGTTTCAATCAATACTAATATCAGCTGTCTTTATTTATATTTGTATCTTATAGGCTAGTGTTTGACCACTATCTCGCCTGGTGATAAGACAAGTGACGATGATGTCGAAGATGGTGAACATAGGTAATAAAATTTCATTCATTTTATTTTTAATTAAATTCTTGTTTTTCAAATGTGTCTTCGATAACATTACGTTTCACAAAGTCCAAGGAAAACATAATAAGCAAACATAAATTCGAACATCGTTCACGTCGGCATCTTTTTAAGTTTAAGTTTGCGTACATTTTACGATAAGAAATTTTAGCTAGAAGTTTCAGAAAAGTGTTAATAGTGTTTCACTAGAAAAGACATAAATGTTTAAAACAGCATTTTAATATCAATCTAAATGTTTACTCTGCTGTTGCATTCACAAAATTATAAGATAAGTTTTTATTTAATGTTATTTAAAAAATCACAAAAACTACAAATGTTACATTAATTATTAATTATCAAAACCATAATGACGTGAAAAAGTTTATATTATACCTACGTGGAAAGCTGAACAACGTTGGTTAAATTCCATGCAGTTGCGGGAGTTGTAGCGTTTGCATATTAGTTTTTCAGGCGAAAACCTCAAAATTTTCAATACAATTTAAGTAGTGTTGGCATACCGACATTGTTTAGGTATGACATTTATAAATAGCTGTGATTTAAAATATGAATAAATATTAATTAAGTTTCGTTTAAATATTTGGGATTTTGTTTCAAAACCATTTCATTTATAAAGCTTAAAAAATATATATCTGCATATAAGTTACTTAAACTATCTACTTACTAACTATCCACTCACCTCTATGTTACATCTAATGGAAATTCATACAAACAACAATGGCAACTAAATTTACATTATCATGAATCCAATTCGCATCTGTTAAACACACAGTCACTGAGGAACTCACAAACTGGGTTTAATTAACGAATCATTTGTTTACGACCATTGCTCTGGTCCGTCTCACTTCCTGAGTTCATCCGGTAAAGTTATATTAAATTTGAGCGAAGTCAAACACAAAAGTTTGTTGGGTATGCGGTTTGAACGAAATACGCGCTCGTTGTGACCAAGTTATGGAGGACTGAAACACAGATCCGCCGCGCAGTTCGATTCGCACTGAGTCCGCTGGCTCCGAACCGACTTGAGAGCGATGCCGACGCGATCCATGCGCCACTCACCGGGTAGGAGGAGTCTTCTCACAAAACCACGCCTACCAAGGAGCTACACATTTCTTTTTCAATATGTGTAATTCAATTTCGCTTATGTCTTCGCTGGGAAAGTTGATGCCCCGTTGTCGTTCAACACGATGTTTTTATGTAAACTGTAATGTAGTTCGTGAACCGAGGCGGCCCACGATCATACGCTTCGTGTGATTTTCTTTTTTCTTTTGCCAATTTCACGTGCTACTGCTTGTTTATATCTAGTGGAATAACGTTAAGTGGCCAAGTTTAGATTATGAAGGAATACATTTTATGAGTCGTGTTTCTTTCATTTCTGTCTTTATTTTTTTATATTTGTAGCAGCTTTTCAGAGAGCTCTATGAGTGATACACCATGTTAGGTAATAAGAAATGATGAGAAAATTCTCAAAATAAAAATAAAAATGAAATATAGGCGCTGCCTTAAATTTTTATGAAAATAAATATTACATTTCATATTTTATTGAGGGAAACTGTCCTCTAGTTATGAATTTAGGTGACACAAAAGCAAAAACTTAAAACCACGCCCGACAGATGTATGTATAATCTGCTCATTGAGACCATTCCAATATTTTCAATGAGCCCATACTCGACATAGCAGATGTAAATTGGTTAGGAGTTAAGTATTCTGCAGATTCTAGGAGATGTCTCAGCATCAGTCTAATGTTGCCGTGTTCTTACAATATCGTTGATGTAAAGGCACGACCACACCGTGGCGTACTGCGTGCGCGATCTAGGCGGCAATCAGATAGCTCAGTAGTATTTGTACCGACTGGTTCACACCAAACGCGATCTACGGCGATCAGAAAACGATTGAAAATCAGATCCCGAACGAGCACGTGGACGCAAGACGCCGTCGTGTGGTCGTACCTTAAGAGGATACAGAATCAAAGAAAAAAAACTCAATCAAAATTAGTTCATCTGATTGGGTGCTACGATGCCACAGACAACCACACACACATACACAGATACTTACTGTACACGACAAACTTATAAAACCTCGTCTTTTTGCGTTAAATACACAGAAGTGGCCGTCATATTGTGCTTGTGTGTGCTTTCTTTAATCAATTTTTTTAATAAGTATTGCAAATTACAGTTATCGACTGTAAATTGTTTATTAACTTTCCCTTTCACTTTATTGTTTACATAATATGACGCATTCTTTAAGCACAAAAATGTGCTAATGAAAAAGTTTGCACAAAATATTTAGAGTGAAAAGCGAAATGCTTTACTGATTTAAAATCAACTGACGAAATTAAAATACAATGAAAATAGTCTTACTAAAAATTAAATAAAAAAAACAAATAATCCTAAAGAATTATTGTGTGAAATCTGCTACAACTGAAGCCAAGTTAACTGTCTCTAAAAATAGTCCACATATAAGCAAAGCAAAAAATAAATACAACTTAAGTATGGTAAGAATTCTCGTGTAAACATTCCCATATCTGAAGCCAACTGTGGCTACACTTCACTTCACACACCCTGTACGTGCTTTGGACCGTAAAGGAATTCACTAAATTATAACAGTAAATTAAGCGCTAGTTTCATTTGCGTTACAAAGTGAATTATGCGTCGGTGTCTTAGTTCTGTCACCACCAAAGTTACTACGGTTCAAAATTAATACAGTGCCATAAGGCAGCTCTAATACCCGGCGTTCTCAGACTTCTATTTACCGTATCAAATTTAAACGAAACAGTCACTGAAATATAAACTTTAACACGTAACGTTTGAATACAGTTTAGGTACTAACACGTTGAGACGAATAGGCTTTTGTGTTCGCGTTTCGTCATTATTAAGTGTACACCTATTTGTTCGTGTCGTATGTAACAGGATACTAATGACGACTGGCATCAATAATAATTTAAATTATGCAAAGCAAAATAGGGCTTCTAACCCGGTTGTTTTAGGTGTTTTAACAGTTAGTTGTAATTAATGAATAATACCATTATAAGTTCGTCATATTATGTTTTAAAATATATAAGGTAATTTGTTCTGACAGAGGAATTTAAAAATTTCCGTGAATTTAATCTAATGATTTTTTAAATTCCATTAAACATTACTCTTTATTACTTTTATACACTGAAGTTATTTACATTTTGTTTTTAAATACCTTAAATATTTTTTTATTAATTTCTGGATGTAAATATCGTCCATCGCTGTCGATCCAAAATATTCCAATAATACATTTATTATCACTTATTTCTGTAAAACCAAAAAACCAAACATACACATTTATACACTCACTACAGCTCATACTTACGGAATGCAAAAAGTCACAACTTTCTTAAAATGTTAATATTTTCTTATTCATATTCCTATTTAATAAAATGTAAATCAAACGTAAACACTGCGATGAAAATTCAAAGCTCAAACGAAGTTTTAACTTCTTTAAAACGAACTACCTAGTAAAAGTTTGTTTGAACTTTCAAAGAATCGAGCGTTAAAAGGTACAAAAAATGCAGCAACAGTTTTTTGCATCCAGCTTTTTTTTTTACTTAAGATGGTGAACTCAGGTAATCCGAGATACTGGCAAGTTTCCAGTTAATGCCACCTTAAGGCAGTGTTACAAATATTGCGACACTACATGGTATGTCGCTGGGAATATGGAACATAATAATTTAATTGATACAAAAACTTTGGATACCAACCTATCCAAAACAATAAACGTAAATAAAGTATCTTATTGTTATTGTATCGCTTACAAATGATTTAAATGAACAGAGTGCAGAGTCTATGTTTGACTTAATAGTTTAATGGCCAGTTTCATCGATACATGATAAACTGACAAATAGTTATCTGACAGATATAAAAGCTGTCAATAATGTGTAAGATTAGTTCTTAATAGGGTTATCAGGAACCGGTGAAACTGGCCCTAGACTTCTAATTAAAATGGGATCTAATTTAATCGCTAACATTCAACCTAGAAACTCATTCTAAACTAGAGGAGTTCCACGGCTTTGTTCGCGTATATGAGTATTCTATGTCCTATTCTAGTCTCCTGGCTAAGATAATATATGTGACGTCTGCTTTCACGCGTCTGGCCGTGTTTGGGTCACATACATCGCGCGCCAGCCAACGTACTAATACAAGTTCTACTATTCTCACAGTAACTATCAAGCCCAAATGACTGTGTAAAAGACAAATATTGTCTGCTTAAAATTCCAAAGGCGATAATAGTGTTTATTTGCATGAATAAAATACCATACATATGCATTGTGAATTTAATAAAAATATTTTGCTCTGTCACAATTTTAAATCTATTATTATTTTAAATTATTCTATTATAATTTTTAGGGCGCCCTCCAGCCTAAAGCCAGAAGGTTGGCAGCGATTAGAAACAAAGAGTTGTAGATCGAGCTCAATGGCGTGCCTTAGGTGAGGCCTATTTCCAGCGGTGGACAGAGATAGACTGATGATGATGATGGTTATTATTATTTTAAATCATATATATATATACCCATGGTTTATGGGTAACATGATATAATGCTCCTGCCACCTGGTTAGGTGGCAGGAGCATTATATCATGTTCTACCTGGCTTGTTACCAAAAACTGAGTTACCACCAAGGAGAAAATCTGCCGCCATAACGATGTTCCGATTATTTTAGGCCAACCGTGCTCACCATCATCGACCACACTCACCTCAATTTTGCTTTGAAAATGACTCAAATCGTATGTGCATTTAATCCAATTTAAATATTTTTTAAGGATAGTTTAATACTATTGATTTTCTTCTAATTTAACTGCAAAGTTGTTAATATTGCTAGATACATAACTTATGGATGTTTTCAATATTTTCATATTTAATATTATCTTCAATAATTTATATTATCTTTTAAACGAATTCAGACATGGAAAATTTAAAACATGTCGCCAATCAGTTTGCCGAGTTCCAGCATGATGTTTGGAGCCAACCGGTATGGAAGACGGTTAAAATAACAAAGCTTAGTGGATTAGACGAAAGTTAGTTGTCCTACACCTTATTTCACAGCTGTCTTGTCTTACATTTCCAAATAAAATCGATTCCATCTTCGACCACATCGTCACTTAAAATCAGGTGAGATTGCGGTGAAGTGCTTGTCTGTCAAGAATTAAAAATAAAATGTTGTCTTATTTAAGGGACTGCACCTTAAGTATTCGGAAAGCAAAAGAAAGGAGGCCGATAGCTGGCTGGTCCCTTGAGGCTCGTTTGGACCGAAACGATTTTCGCGGCTCGTTCTTATGATTAAGTCAAACCTTGAGGGATTCGGAAACGTGGCAACGCCATAACAAGTTGAAATGCAATGTGAAATAGATCTTAAAACGTATAAAATGAATTATAGCACTTACATAAATAATCGTTTGATTGTTTGTTACAGCAACAACTTTTTCTATGTATTTATAAGTCCTGAAAGATTTTTGTAGGTTTGAGATTTTTAATAGATAAAGATCTCACAGATGTTTACCTTTTCTTTTTAAATGTATTATAGTCGAGCGTTTGACTGCTATATCACTTGATGGTAAGTGATGCTTATATCTATGACGTTGCATCCTTGCCTAAAAGGTACTCGCTCACTCGTGACTTGAAGACTTCTGAAATTGTACTGATAGGTACCTATGAATAACTGAGATATAACTACATCCTAATATACTAAAAATAATCAAAATCAAATTATATTAATTCCGGTTTTTCAGTAAAAATTGTTTTTTTTTTACATGAGAGGAAAATGTATCCAGTAAAATACAGCGACCGCGTAACGCAGTGACAAGCAAAAATCTGTTTATCGATAGTTTTACGTGCCATTTCCGGTCTTCCATCAGAAGAGCGTTTGTTCATCTTGGTTCGTTAAACAATAATATATAAAAAATGTGTGTATTAATAATAATAATATAATATATATAATAATCATACTATATTTCACATGATTACTGCTCTATATATGCTGCAAGTCAACTTGATTGAAACATCGACGTGAATAAAATTATTGTTTTTGGCACGATATATTATCGCGAAAGTATAAACTTTACAATAACTCAAATTGTTTTCCTGGTGCATGAAAGACATTTATATAAATATATGTACTTATTATAAGATCACTAGAAAACAAAATTCTATTACAATTATAACCACAATACCAACGTTAAAATGTTATCAGTGATGCAAACAAAAACCAAATAAAGAGTCCATTGCTTACAAAGTATTGAGATAATGAAATAAACGTAAATAAACTTTATTATAAAAAGAAACAGGAAAACACGATAAAGGGGAAAGAGTCTTCCATTTGAACGGAAAGTTGTTTAGGCAAATTTTCTTTATTTACTTTATGTGAAAAGAAAACTTCACCTGTACTCTCAGTGGTAAATTCGGAGCTTTATAGTTGATTTTTTTGTATCGGAGATAGGTTAGTGTACTTTTGGATTCATCCCGGTCGTTTTTGGGGTTTCGTACCTCAAAAAAAACACTTACAGGATCAATTTGTTAGGAACGCGTAAAGATATTAAGTCGAAACTTTATATCAAATACTCGGGTTTATGGTCTCTATTGGCTGTGAAGAAATCAAACCTGTAGGTCAACGCAATCAAAAGATATGGCCGTTTATGTCAAATATTTCGCATATTTTGCGATTTCACAAGGGAATCAAAACCCATAGAGTACTTTCCATTGACCTAGAAACATGAAATTTGGCAAAAAACATGATCTTGAAGACTCATATAGGAATAAATCTGAAAACCGTAAATAAGTAGTGTAATAACTAAAAAAAGTTAATTTACTATTACAAACTCATTATTTGCGGTTAGTGCAGTACGTTTTCTAACGAACTGCAAAATTAAGCTTGTCCTTTAACCTAAATTGACATATTTTTACGGAAGCCTCGGTGCGCCAGTCCAACTCGAACTGGGCCAGTTTATTTTTACTGTTTTTGGAAAATCGATAAGCTTCAAAACAATCTAACAATCATTTTATAGTTCAAAGGCCCCAAAACATACATGTTGCGAAGCGATCGTAGACACGTGGCCATAAAATGAGCATTGTTAATTATTGTACTATATTTACGTCGCAGAGGTCCTCGCTTAATTTAGCGGTTTCCATGCCACTGCGTAATTAAGCGATTGTTTGCCATTTCGCGATAATTGATGTTGGTGTGTTTGATTTGCACTAATTATCTTGCACACATTAAATTATTAATTTCCTCCGATTGGGTTTTGTAACAGTTAATTTGACGGACCTCTGCGGACGGTGATTATCGTTTAGTCAACTTAGCAATTGACTTTAGTGATTTATTATTCGACCATGAACGATATTTTCTTTGCTATATTGTACAATGTATTTTGTTGTGACATGTAATGGTTCATTTTTAAGGTACGGACCACCGCGGCGTCCTGCGTGTGCAATCTAGGCGGCGATCAGATAGCGCAGTAGTATTTGTATCAACGGGTTCACACCAAACGCGATCAGAAAACAATTGAAATGTACTGAGATCATGCCCGCAGATCGCAGGACGCCGCGGTGTGTCCGTACCTGTGTCCGTACCTTAAAAATGAACCATTACATGTCACAACAAAATACATTCTACAATATAGCAAAGAAAATATCGTTCATCATAGAATATTCAATCCCTAAAGTCAATCGCTGAGTTTACTAAACGATAATCACCGTCCGCAGAGGTCCGTCAAATGAAAATTACCTACCATTTGTATATTTAATTAAAGAGTCACTTACATATACGGCTCCAAATTTCTTTCTTGCTATTCTTAGGCTGAGTGAGATATGGTGCACCATCTTACTTTAACTATAACAAAGCGTCAAAAATTAGTCAAATTCCATACAAAAACACCGGTTATAGTTATAGTTACGGTTAAAGTAAGATGGTGTTGCACCATCGGCCTTAGTTGAGTGCAAAATTTACATAATAATTTACTCTTGTAAATATTCACATCTCAATCACTTAGTATCTGATTTGTGATATTACTTCAAACATAATACTGACGCTAGCATTCCGACAAAAATAATACACTTATTTCTTTCTTTACAAGTGATTCCAAGCTTCAGAGAGCGCCAGATTTTTTCCCCGGCTGAATCGCGATCCCAAAATACGTACATATATTAAAATCAAGTTTCGTTTTGTTCTCATTCGTCTCATAATTCTATTTCGTTGGGAAAATACGCTATAGAGGAATTTTTATTTTGCTTGTGCTAACATGCTAGCTTTTTTCAAATGAATTGTTAAGTATTTTTACGCTTAGACGCTCTTGGGATAATTCCAAAACTTTTTATTACGTATATAAAGACTTGTAAAAGAAGGAATGAATTAATGCCTTTGATTAAGAAAATATTACATTCCTCTCAAAAAATGTATAATGAAACTGTATTATTTCAAACACTAAAGTTGGACGTTTTGAGGGCTTAATGGTGTAGTGGGAGTATGGTCGGCTTTAACGCCAAAGGTACCGAGTCCAATCCCCACACCAATGGATTTTTCTATCGAAAATGTATATGCGCTTTACACAGTGGCCCTCCGGTGAAGGAATAACATTGAAACCTACCTATACCTGCTACCACCCTCAAGTTTGAAAATCTATCGCCAAACATCTAATGTGTTCCGGCAGCTATCCTTGAAAGCCAGTTCCCATTGTAGACCTAGTGAGCTACTATCCTCAACCGCATCATCTCTTAGCAACAAGTGAGATAGTGGTCAAAAGCTAGCCTGTATGATATAAAATAAATTAATATAAAGTCGGTATAGCGCTGGATGAATTAGACTCAAATCAGTAATTAAAGTGCATATATGGCTCTGCATATTATAAGGCTTTTAATATATCTGTCCTCATCAAAAAATGGAGCCATTGCATTGGTGAGCAATATATAACACAATCTACTAACAAGAGCTTGGTGTGTTTATAAGTAGACGTCATAATATGCACAATATGCTAGTGTCCTGTCCTGTTACCTGAAAACAACGATATTCGTTTTTGATCGAACATTGATAAAGTAAAGAACGGATTTCAATGCGTGTGTGGTGGTTCTAGATTTAGTTGGTCCCACATAGAAATCATTAGCTACTTTCCATTAAGGCCAAATTTCAGCTATGGCTCTCGCTCCACTACAGTTCAAAAGAAGGATAGCTATGGGAACTAGCTGGTAGATTTGGACTCCATACTTTGATGTCAATTAAGCCTCTCATGTATACAGTATTTTGCTTTCAACCGTAGTCTATCACAAAATTCAAATCGTTGTTAAAGAATTTTATCATTAGTAAAAATCATTAAGTACCCAATTTTTCACACCAATATTATCAACCACTTATTTGAAAAGCTTGATTTTACCTAACTTCTCTATCGAAATACGCTTGAGTGCTTCTGCCTCATACGAGGAGGTGCTCTGGCGCAATTAACTTGATTTATATCAGGCATTTACTTATTCAGTGCTACGGTGCTACGCCGTAGACCATCGTAGCACGCAACGGCTTTAGCTTCTTAAAAAAAATCTCGCAACTTTCAACCTTACTACCCTAATTTTAAAGACAGTTTAAATTATGTTTACTAAAATTTCTCACGATAGATACCTGCTAGGTCGTCTTTAGACATGCTAGTTTTAGTTATTTTGTAACACAAAGGCCGTTTTAGTTCTGAGTTATGAGTCTGTTCAAAATTGCATAATAGTAAAGATTTGAATATGATTAGAGACTTGTTTATGTTAGCAGTGGTAAATTAAGTTATACTAAAAAGTGAAAAGCCTTATGTATGAACATTCCACTTCGTTTTATTTTGCAATAACGTAACTTACTTTTTAACCGTTTCAGAAAAGTAAGCACTCAATTAGTAAGATTCATGCTTTATTTATTATAAACAATGAACATGTATTATGTCTTAGGTAACACTAAGCATTGGCATCCTTTCGGAATATAATTTGGACAACTATTTTTTGCGTACAAAGGTAAGCATAGCTGCAGTTATACATTAAAATCTCAAACTATGTATTCAAACTGAAACTTACTTACGCGGAATGTGTTGTTGTTGTTGTTGATTCCTTCGAATTATAATCTCAATTACTATTAAAACAATATATCCGTAATAAAAGAAATGATTTATATCTATATTTCATTAAATAATTTAATAATATTCAATCAATTATATGGTAAACATTTTTATAACAATTGTTTAAGTGTAGCTTTTACTTTGTATCTTACAGACTACTGAGTTCAAAGTTTTGCCAGCACTTAAAACTTACTTCTTAACACCATTCATTTTCCGCTGCAGATTTAAAAAAGCAACAGGCCGCAAATCTAGGAACAGTTTACAAGTGGCTCCAAAGACTTTAAGCTTAAGCTAAGCTTAGACTAGACTACGACACTGTACACTGTACATTCAGTGAATCTACTAAGTGTCTATGCGTTGATATGGGTGCCTTTAAATATCACAAATGTTGACAACTGTGTCAAAGAATAGACAAAAAATCACCCCCTTTACTTTAAGCCTGCACTGACAATACATAAGGCAACAAAATCGCATTATCTGAGTTAGAATGGGACAAATTTATTCAGGATGATTTCAATGATCAGTTTCAGATATAAGTTTCATACAAGAATTAAAAATCTTGGTTTCTAGAAGCACGCAGCGATTTCGCACAAAAAAAATGCAAGTGGCGATGCCAGTTTGTGCAAAAAATGAAAACGATGCTTGCCAAAAGAAAGAGACATCCGTTCAATGTATATTATGTCGTGGCCAGATTTTCGAATTTTGTCAAGAACATTTTGTCAGTCGAGAAATGTAGGGACATAATTTGTATCCACCCGCTATGCTAGGCCGGCTTAAACTTTGATTTGATTTGCACACGAGTAATGTACAAAACACTCGTCTGAGTATACACAGCCTTATAGTTTTAGGGTTCCGTACCCAAAGGCTACCAAATGAACCCTATTATTAAGACTTTGCAGTCCATTCGTCTGTCAGTCCGTCCGTCTATAGTATACTACCGTCTATATTTACTTGAAAACCGTAATAGGCTAGATACTTGATATGTTCACGAAATACTTATATCTATATCTATACTAATATTATAAAGAGAGAACATTTGTATTTTTGTATTTTTGTATGTTTGTAATGATTTGGCTCAAAAACTACTGAACCGATTTAAAAAATTCTTTCACTAATACATAGAATGGACTTTCGGAATGAAAATAGGCTATATATTATCCCGTTTAAATCAAAGGTACATTCGTGGAGACCTAATTTGCAACCTAAGTCGGCAAAAAAACGGTCAAAACACGTTTAATACATAGAATGGACTTTCGGAATGAAAATAGGCTATATATTATCTCGTTTAAATCAAAGGCACATTCGTGGAGACCTAATTTGCAACCTAAGTCGGCAAAAAAACGGTCGAAAAAACACGTGTCTTACGAACGCTGCTCAATTGAAAATAGATAGAAGAATATTTTCTATGGAAGAGTTATACAACTTAATAAGACCTACAAAAAAGTCCGCGACAGCATATGTCTATCTCTTAAGGTTGACTCACAGTAACCATTTTAATCTTAAAATTTTTGTTAAAAATATTACATAACTTCCAAGGCTATTTTCAAGTATTAATCCTTATCCAAATAATTACGTTAATTAGCTTGGCCACATATTATAGATTAAAATTGTCCCTTACAGTATATAATTCAAATGAAAACTCTAGAAGATATCACAAATTTCACATACACGCATCGCAACATTAATAAAATATTTGCAGTGAAACCACAGATTAGGTCATAGTTACTACGAAAATATTATTATAAGCTTAGCTATGCTGTAGATCCCCATCGATCACAATCAATTTGAAGTCAATATAGTATAATAATATGATCTACTGTATAAAATAATATTCGTCTATATATATATATATTTATTTATAATAATATAATATTTTAAACCACCCCGACCGATCTATGTATAATCTTTTCATTAAAAGCATTCCAATGACTATAAACACGACATTTAAAATCTGAGCTGTAAGTTGGTGAGGATTTGAGTATTCTGTAGAGTCCAGGAGATGTCCCAGCATCAGGTCAATGTTCCATGTTCTTACAATATCGTTGAATAAGAAGATTTTCGAATTGATCAGACCTATGAAAGTAGATTTCATAGCGCAATTAACTAGAAAAAAGCTCATAGTTTTATAACGATTGAACGAATTTTCATGAATCAAAGCTAAGAACACTCTCAATGAAGACATCTATCAAACAAAAAAAAACTATCAATAATAAAAACAAAATTGGTTCATCCGGTTAGGTGCTAAGATGCTACAAACAGACACAGAGATACACACGTTAAGCGTATATTACCTCTACTTTTGGCGTCGGGGAACGCCGTAAGGTTAAGGCGGCAGATGTTCTCCTTGGTGGTAAGCTACTTTTTGGTAGATTTAATGACCCCACTACCACTGTACGAAAACTCATGATTCATGAATGCACATAAAACTTTCATTGGTAGGTATATAGCTAGGATTAGAACCAATGACCGTCGGGTCAGAATCAGGGTAACTATCCTTTACGCCAAAGGGCCGTCTAATATCACTACGTAAGTATTATAAAACAAAGTCCATCACTGCGTCTGTCTGTCTGTTCGCAATAATATCAATAGCTACTGAACGGATTATCCTGTGGTTTTCACCAATAGCCAGAGTGTTTATGAGGAAGGTTTAGGTGCATAATTCGTTAAGGTTTTGTGTAAATTGGTTGAAATATGACGATGATTGTTAAATATGTTCATATTTTATATTCGATGCAACAAACTGATGCAAATTTTATAGGCATATTTGTTCTACCCGTGCGAAGCCGGGGCGGGCTGCTAGTTATGTATATATACTATGGGGTATTTAATAATAAAAATTAAAAATGAGTTATAGGGGGTCCCTATAACTTATTTTTCCGGCAAATTTTGTTCAATCGAACAACAAATCGGAAACCCTTACGTGTGTGAGTTCGACTCTCATTTGGCCAGTTTATTTTATGATCACTACACTTTTTCTTAAAAGTTGCAGTTATAAAGAACCGACGCTAAACTGAGGTTTGCTTTCTTTTTAAAGTCTTCTTAAAGTAAGGGCATTAAAAAGGCGTGAGAGTGCCTGAGGCGAATTTGTCAGACGACGAAATTAACACTACGCGAACGTAAGTTAAAGGGCATAGCGTTGTCCCTTGCGGCCCTGTCATATCGATGTTAGTACGATATTTTTATGGGTTTATTGCACTTCTTTTCAGAATATTTCATGCATGAGACCTTTGGAACACATAAATAATTTTATGATTGTCTTTTTCCTTTCGGATTTTTTGCCATCTTTACTTGATTGAAAAATGTCTGCGAATATAAATGATTTTACTTATGGTTATCAATTATTGGTTTTATTTTTTTAGTCCGGTCAAGTTAGCTCAAAAATACTCTTATTTTTTTAGCTTACTCTTAAGTTTATATTCATTTAAAAGACTCCAAACCTTAAAAACGCGCTAAGTGGATGTTACAGGTGGCTTAAAAATATGTGCATAATTAATGGCGTAAAAATTCAACTTTCTACATTTTGAATCGCAGAAATAGCCTCCATTTACACCACACACAACAAATATTTGTGAAATGTGATATGATAATTTTAGATTATTTTTGTTCACACAACGAAAAAAAACCTACTTCAAATGCCACGCTAGTCATTTTCAGTACTAAGTTTGAGGTGGAAATTACAATGGGACCACCTTGAATATGTACCCTACCATTTCAAAAAAAGAATCATTCGAATTAATTCACAATATACTATACAAACATTAAAAAAATAAAACTGGCCAAGTGCGAGTCAGACTTTTGTCCCGCACACGGAGGGTTCCGAACGCCATCTAACGAATTTCTAACGAACTTCTAACACCAACTAAGTAAACGTTAACACAAAGGTAGAATAGTATTATATAGTAGTAATAGTAATAGTAGTAATAGAAATTGTAGTAATTAATATTATTAAATATCTGGTTGAGCTTTGCTCGATATTTTTTGCCTCTTAAACAGATAAATATGACTCTTCCCGACATCTAATGACGAAAAATAAGACTATTTTTTTTAATTGAGAGCAACTAACTGCTTTACCGACACAGTAACACTAAAGCTACTTCTACTCGCCAATAGATGTCGTGAAGAGTCATATTTTAAGTTGATTATCAATAAAGTTGATTATTGAAAACACGAATAAAACAACATTTTCTGAAAATGACTCCTAGCTAGATCGATTTATCGCCCCCGAAATCCCCTGTATACTACATTTATTTAATCGTTGGAGCCGCTTTCGAGATTCAGATTAAGGTAAAGACGATAGCGCGTGCCATCTTTGATGCTAGCTAGATGGCGCGGCGCTATCGTAAAAAACTTTTTTTAAACTTTTCTTTAATTTTTAACTTTGTTCTGTTCTTAGTATTTGTTGTTATAGCGGCAACAGAAATACATCATCTGTGAAAATTTCAACCGTCTAACTATCACGGTTCATGAGATACAGCCTGGTGACAGACGGACAGACAGACAGACGAAGAGCGGAGTCTCAGTAATAGGGTTCCGTTGGTACCCTTTGGGTTCGGGACCCTAAAAACGTAGGTACAGAAGAATTGAGAACTTCCTCCTTTAAATAGACAGGGCATTATTATCGTGGAACGCTCACATAGAACATATTAAAGTGAACTGATAAGCCTATTTTTACCCGACTGCGCGACGCAAAGGAGAGGTAATGTGTTTATCAGTCTATATATGCATGTATGTATCTATGTATGTATGTATGTTTGTTCCTTTGTGGCACACTAGAGACCAAACGCGTGGGCCGATTTTGATGATTGGCACGTCAATAGATTCGCTATGCTAGCGCAAGTGTCAACAAAAACATAAAAAATTGAAAAATTCAAAATGGCGGATTTCAGACGCCAAAATTTGGGGTTCAAACATTTTTTTTTTCAAAACCTATCGAGTGGGGTATCGAATTAAAGGTCTTAAAATGAAGATCCAAAGTATATTTATAACAAATAATTTATGATCGTACAAATCGAAAAAAAACTATTTTACATGCCGCGTTAGTCACTTTCACTAACAAGTTTGCGGTTCTTATCTCTGAAGTTACTTATCAGATCTCAATAAAATTACAATGAGACCAAACGAAAATCATATTAACTCAAACAAAAAAAGAATTTTCCAAATCGGTTAAGGATTGATGGAGTTCTGAGGTAACAAACTACCTCTTCTTTTTGGTATAGTCGTTTAATAGTACAACTGTAATGTAAGTAAGCTTAAAAAGCAATACCCTATCTATTTCACGCATGTCGGTTTTTTGTTCTTTTTTTCCAAGGTAGTACCTTGGACAAAGCTGTGGTCGACTTAAGTTCACGCATTTTTGCGAAAGAGTCAAGGATCAAGAATCAAAGCATTTATTCAGTATGTAGGCAGTATAAATATACGCACATATACACGTCAAAATCATAAATCATAAAATAAATCATAACCAATTATCAAGTAAACACAGCAAAAGCAGAATTTAACGCTTTGAATTAGAAAAAAAAAAGTAATGAACCATTCAGCTGTCATCCAATCGTTTACGTCAGAATATTTAAAAGAGGTCAAGCCTATGTAGCATTGAGCCGGGTTAGATCTTTAGATGGACTAGTCATAAGTAGTTTAGATCCCCGGAAACTACTCAATAATCCACATGACATCAACTCTCTAAATTAAATGAGAAGATTACGGAATTTGCCGTCCTATACTTAACTAAAAAGTGTAAAATAAAACATTAAATTAAAAAATCAAAAAACCCGACTGCGCAAAAAGTGAAGTGTTAAAAAACTAACTGAAAAGAAAAAAACAATTAAGTCTAGTAGTTTAGACTTCTGTAAGTGTATCGACCGAGAAAGAATTTAAATGGTATAGTTTTTTGATATCCCTAAACAGAAGTCTAAACTACTAGACTTACTTGTTTTTTTCTTTTCAGTTCGTTTTTTAACACTTCACTTTTTGCGCAGTCGGGTTTTTGATTTTTTAATTTAATGTTTTATTTCAATACATTTATAATTATTATTTATGTATGTGTGGTGTGCATATTTTTTATGTGGTGGGATTGATGGAGACTTTTCACATTTCTAATAATGTTGTTCTAAACATTTTTTTCAATTTTCAGTTCTATGTAAATTATTGTAACATTTTAATATCTATTTCGACCGGACTACTATTGATTTAATAGTATAAGTTTTCTTCTCTACATAAAAGCAAGATAGAAAATAAAACACAATTAACGTAATATAATATCGTTTTTAACCGACTTCAAAAAAAGGAGGAGGTTTCTCAATTCGACCGTATATATATATATATATATTTTTTTATTTTTTTTTATGTTTGTTCGCGGATAACTTCGTCGTTTATGAACCGATTTCGATTATTCTTTTTTTGTTCGAAAGGAGATATCCCAAGTGTGGTACCATGGTAATTTAATCGAGGTATGATAAGTATCTCCAGAGATATTGAGATAAACATCTCAAAATTGGTACTGAAAATGAATAGCGCGGCATTGAAGTCGGTTGTTTTTTAGTTTTTAAACGATATTATTAAATTTACTCATTGTTCAACTACCTATAGGCTATATTCATTTAGCTTCTCCAACTCAATGTTATGTAACAATATATAAAAGACTAGACGTGCCCTGCGGCTACGCCTGCGTTAAAAACTTCTTTCAGTTACTTAAAGCTTTTCAATCGTAAAAACCTTTCTATCATAAAAACACTTCAAAAAAGAATAAGTCGAATCGGTCCACCCGTTTTCCAGCTCTGACGTGACCAACGGAAAATGGAATAATTTTTATAAAACCAGAAAAACTATATTGATTTTCAGACTTTGTTACCCCAATGACCTCCTAAGAGGGTGAAATGGGGTAATTCCACCGCTAAGGGTGTAATTTCTAAAAAGCCTGAAACACGTATTTACTTATTTATTTACAAAAGTACTTGTGTGTTTTGGATAAAAAGAGACTACCTGTCTTGTTTCTACGCACAAACTTTAAACCCCTTTTTTATCTCTTTAAGGGGTGAATTTTGGGAAATCTTTTCTTAGCGGATACCTACATCTAACATAATAACTATGTTCATGCCAAATTTCAGTGCAATCCATTTATTGGTTTCGTCAGTCAGTAACGTTTGCCTTTTAATCTTTATGTATAGATTTTAGTAACTAAAATGTATTATGGCAACTTCTAGATAAAAGAGGAAATAGGTTATATGTAATTAAAACTCAGCCACAGTAATGTTGCGACTCAGCTACGTCTCAATTGTCAGCGCTCTGTCGCAGACGCAAAATGTTGCAATTTTCCTTTTTCCAGAAGCCCATCAATATTCCTCACTTTTTTTCTATTTTAAAGGCTATTATTTAACTTCACCTGGTATGTCCTGGAATTTTGCACTCAATATTTCACCCGCTTCCAGTTAAGCTATCGGGCTGAAATTTGGCACTCACGTTTGGTTTTTGTGACAATGCACAACACAAGCTTTAAATTTTTCAATATTAATTAAACTCATCTTATTTTTTTACAAAAATATTAAACCTGTATGTAGCTAAGGTATCAATCGAGAAATTCACTACGCGTTATATAGCAATAATAGCGTCGCAGCGATGCGGGGCTCAGCACCAAAGATGTTATTAAACCGAGCTATATAGACATTACATCAGCTCAACTCATATTACAGCCAGTACTTAAACTGAAACTACGATTAACGTATAAGTGCAATCCTATAAATTTTGGTACAAATTTCACTGTGTTATGCAAATGTTTATAAATAATAATGGATGAAAAGAAAGTTTTTATTAAAAATGCTCAAAAAAAGCTAAAAAAATAGTGCAAAATCGCGGTTTTGTTAAAGCAATCTCTTCCAGAAAGCCAAACCAGACAATACATTTTCTAAGGTTACCTACCTGAACCACGTAAGTTACAAAAAGTGTATTTGATGTAACGTATATGATAAAATATATTAAGAAAGTTTGTTTATTTTTCTAAAACTAGTCATTTTGGCGAATTTCACATATAATATATTTGCGGGCAAGGCGTATGACTATTTCGTTCCTGTAATACAATTACTATGAACCTAGTAATATTACGCATTAGAATGAAATAAAATTACCATGATATCGTTTGAATATTTACTCTGTCTTGTATATCCAGTACGATTTTATATTAAGCCGCATCTTCACTTAACAACAGGTGCTGAGATAATGGTCAAGTTATAGTCTATGTGCAATTAAAAAAAACTCACACGTTCGTAATTTAACTAATTACCTATCTTATTCTGGTTTGTTATTGTTTCAGATTACATCCGTTGTGCATGTAATCCTCTTCACACAAATTGCTTGATCGATTTGATTAGATCAAGCATATTTTTAGGTATAGCCAATATGGCAAACGCTTATACAATGACAAATTTAGTAGTATAAAAATAATAATCTATCTCTAATTATCAAGATCGCTTTCGAACCTTATTCTCCTAAAAACGTTCTTTCTTAGACTAACTGCTTTGATTTTAGTTAAATTTCATTTCAGATACCTAGTATGAAGCTAAAATATAAGCACAAGAGGTTCTAACTATACTTACTATATATACTATACTTTAAACTTACCTACTTTTTCTCATCACCATAAGAAAATCAACATTTTCTTTTACATCTAACTTGGCATCATATTTAATTCGCGAAACAGTACATTAGTAGCGACTGTATCTCGATGCACCGCGGAAATTCTCAACCGGCTTCTTGTCGAGAAATGGAATTTTATGAAACGAAATGATATTAAACTCCCCATTTGACGGGGCTACTTTAGTTTTATTTTACCCGCTAATATTTGCTGAGTTTCTGAAAAACTCCAGTTTATTCTTGCTTGCGTTTCTGTTATGACTCAGAGTAGCAAATCTTTTTTAAGTACTTTGTATTCGTTCGTGAACTTCAGAGGTCAAATTGTAACCGTAACATATTGCTCTCTTGGTGTGTGGTTATTTAAACAATCAAACTAAATATATAAAGATATAAAATATAAGACTTTTTAATAACATGTGATTGCTGGGCGGTGCATATCGTTTGTAAATGGGTGACCACTAGTGAAGACTTCGACTGAAGCTTGAAACAGATGTCACCAATTGTACCACCAGGTTCTGCCATACCACCCTGTATATGGAGCATCAGATCAAGCGATATGAGCTCGTCAACGAGCGGAGCTAGGATATGTGAATCGGGCTTAAGTTAAGACCAGTCCTTCCATCACACTACCGTTTGCCTCTTTTAAAGCAGCACGATTCCATTTTATGCCGTACCATCGCTTAACATATTTTGAAATAAGAGGCAAATAATTGTCTGTTCGCTTTATGAAAATGGTCAAAGATTCTGTGTACCAAAATACTTTGCGGTTAATTTTATTGTGCTTCAGTTAAATTTATTCAATTGTTTGTATGTGTATGCCTAATAAAATTATTCATAGCATAGTTAGTTGGAAGATGTATCTATGCACATAAAATCAGGTAATATAAAAAGCTTGATAGTGAAGTGCTTAAGATGTATTCTATTAATATTTTGAACATTAAATTATCAGGTAGTAATAAAGTAGTCAATCTGTACTGCTAGTCTCCTTAACAAGTTACTTTACAGCGGATCGTAATATCCGTTAGACTAAACTTCACGAGAAGATGAGACTTTGATTTGTTGTTCTTGCTCTGATATCTATGTGGTCGTATAGTGAACGCGCCCTTGAGTGCTGCTGGAACACCGTAAGGTTATGGCGGCAGTATATATTTTTAACGCTAGTGTATCCACATGGCACTTATAGTATTCCATAGATGTCTCACATTAGTATGAAATATGTGAGTTTTATCGTTATTTAAATGTTATTAGATCTATAGACTTTGTATTATCGGTACCTAATCTCGAAAATTCTGCATAATTTTCACGTATTTTTATCAGTATATTTGAAAACGAAATGGTATAAATAAAACACGAACCTAATCAGAAGTTAGTTCAGTGGGTGCTCTTGGTTTCGACGGCTCCGTTTCCATCCGATAACAAAACTCCGTAGAGAGGATATTACCACTTATTAAATTTATAGATTTGAACAGGCTATACGCTAGCGTGTGTAAATATATTTATATTTTTAGTTACTGTACCGAAGGCTATTTAAGTCCTCCTGTACAAGGTATCAGAAAATCATTAAAATACTTCAATTTTGATGTGCCAATTTCTCATTGAAAGGAAAAAAATTAGATGAATGTGTCGCAATTTAATTATGTCATTTGTTTGTTATACAACTACCGCTCATGCGATTACAGCACTATAAAAGCTGACTCAAATTCATAGCATATTAATGCTAATAATAACTCCCAGTGTAGGTAAAGCATCTCTAACTAGTAGTCAGCTTCTCATTAGGTAAATAATAAGACTCACTAAAAAAATATATCAAGTCTCTCTATAGATCTCGAATTCAAACATCTGTAAAAACTTGGTTCATTTGGTCGAATGCATCGGGAATTTCAATACTTGCCTTTATCTTGAACTCTACTAGTTAGAACCTTATCGACTGAACTGCACTTCTACATACATTTTAATATCAATACTTTTAAGGATATAGTTAAAGAACGGTACAGTAGACTCTTACCTATATTCATAAACAATAATACTGTGAGATTTTACAGTGCTGGAACGCATATCATTCAAACCAATTCTTGGCGCCAGCTAGAATTAAAGACAGATTCAGATAGTTGCGTTTTGAGAATTGGACTCAGATTATTTGTCCAGCGCCTCATCTTAATGCCGTCTACTAATTCTAGACTAGCATGATTTTATCTTAAACATCTTCACTTAACATCAGGTTAGATAGTGGTCAAGTGCTGGTCTGCCTGAAATAAAATATAAATAAATAGTAAACTTAGTGAGTACTGATATTTTTAAGCGACATCTACGTAAATTTGGTTGCTACAACACGTAAGCGATGCTACTAAGCTAAGGGGTAGTTTTTTTTATTTTTCTTCATACGTTAGACACTCAGAATCATTTCGAGAAAAATCCACAGATAGCGCTGTTAGTAATTCTGGACATAGGAACATTGCAGGTTTTGCCGGACAGAAAATATTTCAGAGAAAGTGCCACAGGTGGCGCTATTTAAATTTGTTTTGGAAACGGGTGTTTGTTATACAGTTAGTTTACGATTTGTTGTAGAGATGGCGTTTTTCTAAAATTGAATAACCTGAAAAACAAAGGAGACTTATTTTTTTATGGACTTTCGAGAAGGAGTAGTTTATCAAGTCGACTATTTTATTTTTTTATTTTTCAACCGCCTTCCCAAAAATAAGGAGGTTCTCAATTCGTCTGTATGTTTTTTTTGTGTATGTTACGCGATTACTCCGTCAATTGTGAACCGATTCGAATGATTATTTTTTTAATCGGTAGGATTCGTTTCCGAGGTGGTGTCCCATTGTAATTTTATCGAGATCTGCACCCTGATTCCAATCATTCAAAAACCTATTCGGATTCGGAAACTGCATTAATAATTTTGAATATTGATAAATCCGTGACCTATTTTGTCGCGGAAACCTTTCCAATTAAAATCACTGATTTTTCCTTATTGAAATGTCAAAAGTAATGGATCGGAGTATTGTGAACTGCAAGGATTCGAGTCGAAGAAGAAGCAGTTTCCGAATCTGAATTTGCTTTCGCATGATTGAGAATAACCTGCCTGATAAGTATCTCCAGAGATATTATGACGATAAACTTCTCCAACTTGCTACTGAAACAGACTCGCGGGGCATGGAAGTCGGTTGTTTTAGTTTTTAAACTATCTTAATTATTTTAACTCAAATAGTCAGTCAGGGCATAAATTGCGTGGTAATTTTAAATAAGCTGAAGCTGAAGCAGCTTTAAACAACCTACAACAAAAAAAGTAGATAGGGGTTTTTCTAACGCTTATTAGAAAGCATACCTAATGCAAAATGCCTAAGTACCATGTGAAGTGTGAGCATCTTTGGTTTACCTAATTACTTCAACCTAGTAGACTCCGCTGTCCGTTCATCCGTCCATCACATTTTGAATTTGAATGTTCTTAATTTCTATAAAAGGTACTCGTTGGTAGACACTTCTTTTTTTTATATGTATTTACTATCTGCTGTAACAAAAAAATGATAAACACAAGATAACATTAAATATTTAAGGGTTCCCTAAATCAGAAACTTGTTTTTTCGGTATCTATATTCTAAGCTCGATAGAACCTTGTGACGTGATCGGTGATAGATAAATGAACAGACGGACGGCCGTTTTCACCCTCCGTAAACCAGAAACGCGTGGTTAGGTAAGTACATATTTTTAGGATATGTTTTCATACTCTAAGAAATATTTTTTCATGTGTTTCTGTTAAACTAAAGTTTCTGCGTCTGTTATAAAAAAAAACAACAAAAATACCTTCCCTTTGAACTCAAATTTGCACGTAGGTACTTAGGTAAATTATTAAAAAAGCATTCGACAGTGAATCTCAGTGGCTCAGTCGCGCATCTTCGGAGAGGCCTATGTCAAGCAGTGGACTGACACCGGCTGATGATGAAGGACAATGAATCGTCCATTCTATCAAACCAGTCAATCTCAAATCCAAATCGCTGATTATGAAGATTTAGACTTAGTATCACGATTCAGCCAGCATCTCCGGTTCACAATTAATCGATATTCAGAATTCCAGTAGCAATCGAAATAATTTATTGAATAAGCGACAAATGCATCGTTGCAGTGCAAGTGATTCATCGCTGCACAGAATAGAAATAGTTGGAACTCATCGTCTCATTTCGTTCAGTCTTTGTTTGGATAATCAGCTAAACACATCAAATGTATGTCTTAGTGTTATCGGGATAAAAGACATAGTAGGTGCATGTGTAAATTTGGCTGGTACATAAAATACACGGCAGTGTTTGGAATACACGTGCCGTAAAGTTTTCGTCTTGTTACTTACGCCCCCTACCCCTATGTTTGGGAGATTGGGTTTGTTTTCACACATGCTAATAACGTCGGTACGTGAGCACTGACACCGCAGGATTAACAGCTTAAGGGGAGAAATGTCCATAGTACATGCGGTGGTCTGCGGTGAAAACATTTTGTATGAAAAGATGCGGCGCAAAGCTGTGCGGTTACTGATAACATTACTTTTCCCTGTCTTTGTTTCGGTTAATCGGTTTTTGGGGGTTATAACGAGCTGTTTACTATAAGTTATATTATATCTTTTTTATATATTATAATTCTACTGTACGTGTGTAAGTATGTCACTGAACTCCTCCTAAACGGCTAGACCGATTTAGATGATTTTGAGAATTGAGAATTTTGGTACGTATATTTGAGTTAGTCCATAGATGGTTTAGATTCACAATTGGACCCGATAGGTGGTGCTGCGATCGGGCAGGACAACGTCTGCCGGATCTGCAAGTATATATATGTATATAGGTATATATACTTGACCGATCAGATATCAGGTATATATACGAGTATATATATATTTATACACATACAGTTAAGCGAAGTTCTAGAGATAGTGACTCAGTTAATTTTAGTAGAATTCCTGACACAGATTTTTAATTATAAAAACCAGTGTTTGTAAAATTTTTCTGCGTTTCAGAGTGGCAAATCTCTTATTTGTAAAGTTCTCTTTGTATCGTGTTTTAATTTTTGTGCTATCCACATTTTATTTTTAAGCTATCTATTCTTAAAAAATATACTTTCAGAGATTTACTCGAAACTAAATAATTGATCCGAAACTATTGACTTCATGCCGTCTTTTCCGACTTCCATCTCATTTTCTTCGCAGAAATCGAAGCCACCTGAGAAGTAACGTACCCTAAATGAAAACCTAACATAATGTAACTAACAATCTCTTAAAGCCGTATAATTGTTCCAAAGCGCAGTTCTTAACACCACGTAATTGTGTATGAAATAGTAGCATTACCGCTGCAATATGCAACCTAGCGGACGTGCAAATTGTAGAAGTTGTTCTGTGGCTGCAATTTTCACAGCTCTGTAAAATATTGTCAAGCGCAAGTTGGAACTTACACTAGAAGATTTTTCCCTAAAACGATGCGTACTTTTTGTAGCATTTATTTTATACTAGCAACCCGCCCCGGCTTTGCACGGGTATAACATAATGTGCCTACATTTTTGTATTAGATTGTTGCGTCGAGTATTATAGAGAGTTAGATTAGATTTAGATTATAGATTAGAGAATTAACATTTGCAACAATCGTCCTCATATTTTAAACAATTAACATAACATCTTAAAATATTGGCCTTATTAGCCGAAGATTCGATAATTTTCTTGAATCACGCCGCGGCGCCGTCTCCAACCGCGACTAAATAGATAAATAATCCTTGCGTGGTTGGAATGACTCCCTATTTTATACCCCCGGTACAAGAAAAAGGGCGTTGAAAGTTTGAATAAATCTGCAACTGATGAAAGTTTGAATCTGATGAGTATCTCCAGAGATATGAGGATAAATAGCAAACCAAACTTCCTACTGAAACAGACTTGCGTGACATGTGAAGTCTGGTTTTTAACCTTTATAGTTATAGTAAATATTGTATAGCACCATTTCACGATGTACGACATGTAAGATATGTTATAAAGATATTATATAGATAAGTCTCAAGTTCGAGACATGTGGCATATCGACGAATGCTCCGGCTTTTTGGCACGTTCGTCGATCGAGTTTCCTCGCTGGGTTTGTTCAAACTGTTTCTACACATGGCCGCAGATTATTATAATAGTTACTACGTACATGGCTATCCAATAATGTTATATATAATTAATATAGTTTAAAAACTAAAACAACCGACTTCAAGAAAAATAATCATTCGAATCGGTTCACAATTGACGGAATAATCGCGTAACGTACACACAAAAAAAGAAAAAAAAACATACAGACGAATTGAGAATCTAATTCTTTTTGGAAGTCGGTTGAAAAGCAAAAGACATTTATTTCAACGATATAAAACACTGTCACATTAACAATAAAACATTACGCGAGTACACTTGGCTCAGTTGCTAAAAGAAAACAAAACACAAACAAAAGAAATAAAACTGGTCAAGTGCGAGTCAGACTTTTGTCCCGCACACGGAGGGTTCCGAACGCCATCTAACGAATTTCTAACGAACTTCTAACACCAACTAAGTAAACGTTAACACAAAGGTAGAATAGTATTATATAGTAGTAATAGTAATAGTAGTAATAGTAATTGTAGTAATATTATTAAATATCTGGTTGACCGAGCTTTGCTCGGTATTTTTTGCTACTTAAACAGACAAATATGACTCTTCCCGACATCTTTTGACGAATAATAATACTATTTTTTTTAATTGAGAGCAACTAACTGCTTTACCGACACAGTAACACTAAAGCTACTTCTAATCGCCAATAGATGTCAGGAAGAGTCATATTTTAAGTTGATTATCAATAAAGTTTATTATTGAAAACACGAATAAAACAACATTTTCTGAAAATGACTCCTAGCTAGATCGATTTATCGCCCCCGCAATCCCCTGTATACTAAATTTTATTTAATCGTTGGAGCCGCTTCCGAGATTCAGATTAAGGTAAAGACGATAGCGCCATCTTTCATGCTAGGTAGCTGGCGCGGCGCTATCGTAAAAAACTTTTTTAAAACTTTTCTTTAATTTTTAACTTTGTTCTGTTCTTAGTATTTGTTGTTATAGCGGCAACAGAAATACATCATCTGTGAAAATTTCAACCGTCTAACTATCACAGTTCATGAGATACAGCCTGGTGACAGACAGACAGACAGACAGACATACAGACAGACAGATAGACAGACAGACAGACAGACAGACAGACAGACAGACACACAGACAGACAGACAGACGGACAGCGGAGTCTCAGTAATAGGGTTCCGTTGGTACCCTTTGGGTTCGGAACCCTAAAAAAAGACCTAATGAGAATATTAGAATAATTCTTAAAATATACATTGGAGCTCACTTTGTTGAAGTGTACAATATTTATCTGAGCAGGTATTTTTGTAGTGTCTAATTTCACTTAATTAAAACCTTTAAGGGAGGACTTCGTCCTCAAGTCTTGACACAATTTATATGAGACCATACGAAACAGAATAAAGGTACTGCTAAAAGACCACGAGCCGGCGTCCTGCGTCCGCGTGCGCGTTCGCGATCTGAATTTCTATTGTTTTCTGATCGCCGTAGATCGCGTTTGGTGTGAACCTGATCGCCTAGATTGCACACGCAGGACGCCGCGATGTGGTCGTACCTTAAGTCAATAAAAATTATTTTTAAAAAATTTACTCTTTCCATGTCGGCAATTTTCTCCTTTTCACGTGTCTAAAATCTATCTATTGAACTAAGAAATCAATGATTTATTGTAGGTTGCTAGTAAATGATATGATCTAGCCGTAACTACAAAATAAAATGCTGCCAAAATCTTACGGTGTTTCGGTAGCACATACCTTTAGAGTCAGATCACTCTGGGCCTAGCGTGTTCACCATGCTCGACACACATCATCGTCTTCAAGCAGGCGAGATAGTGGCCAAACGCTAGTCTACCAGATATAAAAATATGTTATTTATACAACAAAAGACAAAATATTAGTTTATTTTTGCAATGTTTATCATAGTTTTACAAGGAAAATAAACAAAACCGGACAGCGAGGGCAGGAATACGGTAGTATATGTACTGTAGTGAGTTTTTCTATGCCTCATCTTTCCACCACTTGTAAATGGGCACATCTCCTGCTCTATTTTAGCAACTAATTGGTAAGTATTTTCCATAGAAATAGGAATAAATACCTTATTATTCCTATTTCTGTGGTATTTTCTATGACTAACAAAACAAGTTTTCAATTTAAATTTACTTTAATCCTACTTTAATAGTACCTAAATGAAACTGAAAAATAAAATTGCTTTTGTACTCAAGGTAAGTACATAAGCAATTTTTTTTCAGTTGCAGATTGTAAGGTATCATTAGTTTGGAACAAAACTTATTCATAAAATAATTAAGATAGTTTAAAAACTAAAATAAACTGGCCAAGTGCAAGTCGGACTCGCACTCGTAGGATTCCGTAACACAGTAGAGTATTCTAAAACTAAGATTTTTAGCAACTACAAAAATAACTTTGTTTTTCATAGTGTTTGTATGAAAAACAAAGTTATCTTTGCGGTCAGTATATCAAAAACTGCTGACTGTATCTCGTTTAAACCAATTTTCGTTGACATTTTTTATTGATATCTACAGAATATATTTTTTCTAGATTTTTCACTCCTTTACTTTAAAATTTAGAGGGGGGGTGACACACATTTTAGCACTTTAGACGCGCCTATCTTTTAAATGATTGACTTTGAGATAAAATGATTTTAGGAACTTCAGTGTTATTTTTAAAGACATATTCATAGACACCCCAAACGTATAGGTTTGAACAAAAAACTTTTTTTTTGTTTCAGTTCCATGTATGAGATGCCCCCCTTAAACTTTTAATATTTTATTTTTGTATAAAAATCGGAAAGCGGTTCACAGAATACATCCACCTACTAAGTTTCAATTCTGTAGTCCGAGTTTCGAAATAAAATGGCTATGACATACGGACGGACAGACAGACAGACAGACAGACATGGCGAATCTATAAGGGTTCTGAGAATCTGTAAGAGAACCCTAAAACAACTACTTCCATGCCACGCGAGTCTGTTTCAGTAGCAAGTTTGATATGTTTATCATCATATTTTTGAAGATACCTACTTATGGGATCTTGATAACATATAAATAGGATCACCTTGGAGATGTACTCTACCTATAAATTATACTTAAATTCAAAATTTAAAACCATTCTTGACCAATCTATTCATAGTCTGTTCATTGAGACCATTCTGATGAGCTTAAACTCGACATCTCTGCTGTAAGTTGGCGAGGACTTGAGTATTCTGCAGATTCCAGGAGATATCCCAGCATGAGGTCAACGCTACCATGTTCTTACAATATAGTTGAAGTAAGAGTATACGAAGATCCAGCTCAGTGGCATGCTATAGAGCAGTAGACAGTGAAAGGCTGATAATGATGAATAGTATACGGAAATTTAAATTAATCAGACGACGAAAGTTGATTTCATTGCGTCTTCATCTAGAAAAAACCTCATAGTCTTGAAACGACTGATTGAATTTTCATGAATCAAAGGTTCATCCATTTGGGCGCTACAATGCCACAGACAGAAACACAGATGCACAGATATAAACCTCAAAACACAAAACCCTTTCTATTTGCATCAGGGTTTAAATTGGCGGAGTAATCAGCGATTAAACATACAAAAAATAACATATAAACGGAATTGAGAACCTCCTCCTTGGTAGTCGGTTGATGATACATAATATATATATATTATGTATGTGTCATTATAATGACATCAAAATAACAGTGCCTTTACACTTCTATTATGCCTTTTGCTGACAAAGTAGATGCTCAAATCCAGTCATTATCAAAACAATCTACAAAAGAAATTACACTATTAAAACAAAGCTAACAAATAACAATATTCAAATCGTTCTATAAAAATCCAACATAAAAATGTAAATTTTAAACAGATTACATTTCATTCAACAAAGCACAAATGATATCGTAACTAAAATAGAATATGACAATGTTAAACATTAAAATAAAAATAGAATAAATTAGTTTGCGTCAGTATTTTTATTCAGACAATTAAGTTTTATGATAACGTTGAGTTTCTTTATGAATATTTTATGATTGTTTTCTTTCTTAGAATTAAACTTATTAGATTTATCTTCACTCCCCTGTCCAGTTTCTATAAACACAAATTTTAATTAGAAAATGAAAATCATTAATGTGTTTGTGAATTAAAATAAACAACATATATCTTATAATGTTTTCGTATAGTAGTTAATGTACAAGTAGTGTTTAAGTTTTATTAAACCACTTAACTAATATACGTAGGTTTATATTAAAACTAGCTAATACCCGCGACTTTGTTCACGTACACCAAGAATTTAGTAGCCTATATTCATTCTCATGCTATAAAGTATTTCTTTGTTAAATTTCAGTAAGATTGGATCGTCCATTTAGGCGTGATTAGGTAACAAACATACAGATTAACAAAGTTACAAACGTTTTTATAATATTAGTAGTATGGATATTAGTATGGATATTAGTATGGAGAGTATGGATTAATAACACACTTATTAAATGACAATTATCTGGCTACCAATGCGATAGGCTAAACCTCTATCTCGCCCGGTGGTAAACAATTCTGTGGTCGAAGATGGTGAACACGCTAGGCCTTGAACGTCTGATTCTCAAGGGATGTCTATGCTGCCGGAACACGGTAAGGTTATAGCGGCAGATTTTCTTCTTGATAGTCGTGAGTTGGAAAGGAATGGAAAAGGTTAGAGGAGGCCTTTGCCGACTGGCAAACAGATCTAGACAAGATAACCAAGCAACAAATATTAGTTTAAATTTATTCATATCTATTAAGTTTAAGATTTAAATGCCAGTCCTTTACATAAGTTTAAACATTCATTGTACTAAGAGATCTGAATAAAGGCTATATTATTATTATTCACATTATTTATTCGTTTAGGTTTTTTACAATATTTCATTTAAAAATAATAAAGAATAACTTCTATAAAAACATAAGACAGTATAAAAAACCTAAACCTAGGGTGCCACCGGCAACGGAGCAGGGCCCAAGCTACCGGTGCCGCGGTGGTTAGAGCTGCAGACACTGAAACCTCCTGACGATGCGTGCCGTGTCAAGAAGTACCGCCTTCTGTATCTGGCCCTTGATCTAGCCGTCTATTGAGAGTCTCTTCAGATGTTGGTCGAGACTCTTCGCTATTAGTCCGTTTGCCGAGACAACTATCGGGACAATGTGACTAACACTATAACTATTTATTATTATTAGTGGTAAGTTACTTTTTGGTAGCAAGTCAGGCGGAACATCGATATATTGCTCTTACCACCATGGAAAATACGTTTATATAAACGTATATACGTTACACCAAACTATCTGATTTAGGCTAAAACCCGTCTGGTTCGTTTAGCACGGAACTCTCTGCTCTGTTTCTCACATTAGGCCAATCTGGCTGAACTGAACCATACACTCTGAGAATCGACGTATTTGCTTGTTGTATGCTGTAATTCCACATCTGATAGAGTTAGAATGTGCTTCTTGTGTAGGCTGCATTTTATTGAACACTTTGAGGGTAATTTATAAATAACTATTATACATTTAGAAGCACTTAATATAACGCTTTAAATAAATCAAAGAATTTATAGAACTAAAAAAAAACATTAAGTGGCGGTATCATCGTTGAAAGCGATCTCTGTCGTACATATTATTTAATAAATTATTTTACAAAAAATATATAACCGCCTTCATAACCACAAACAGGCACTCAAGAGCGAAAAATAAATTACTTAATATAATTATTATAAGCGCTACCCACTTACCTATTTGAAGTCGGTGCCAGCCAAGTCCATTGGAAGTAGATAGATACTATGTATATAGTAGTAGTAAGTAGGTAGATACATGTAGGTAGTATCTAGGTAGTTTTAATAGGGCGCACAAGATGTTGTATATATGTAAGCTTAAACAGAGATAGAGTAAAATTTATTCCACCCTATTCTGTTGAATATTGTAGCACTCGCCTTAAAAAGTTTTATTTAAATTACCATAGAACGTTTTTTGAAATACGCATAAATACATCAATGTAGCAATCCATAAATTACTCAGATGATAGTTCACTAGTTCAGTACTCTGATTACATAAGGGCTATATTTATAGATATTAATTTATAATCAATACTTTTATTCCAGCGGAACAATGCAAAATGAATTGTTATAGTTTGCCTCCCCAATCACTGTGTTTATTAGCAAAACAATAGAGAGAGAACAATAATAATAATCACACAATATGTCGTAAGCGAAAATAGCGCCGATTGATCTTGCGGCCTTTACGCATAAAGACTTTTTCACGTTTAGACCTACGCATAATATACCTACGATATTCAAGCTTTGAATATGATTTTAGTAATGAAATTTGCCTAAATAACAGCTGATACTGCACGCTCACACTATTGCTGCACTACATGTAACTCTTTGTTACATTGAGATGTAGACTCATACGCCCTGAGCCTGAGAATTTATCGACGCAACTTTTTTCTTGGTTGTAGGGCAAGCTAAGTGTTTGCGACGTTCTCATCTCCTCGTGTGAGTGAGCATGTAAAAATCGTCACACATAAAGACTACACTCACTCAATAAATCGGCAATAACAAGAAAGTTCCAAAATAATCTCACTCGTACAAAGACGCCAATAAAAAGGGACAAGAAACAAATTACCTAATTTATCTTTATGTATACAAAATGAGCTCGAACTTGCACAAATTGGTCGTTAAATACACTAAAACAATTTGGTGTGAACGCGAGAACCTTATTACAAGGTTTAATCTAGAACGTAAGCACCCACAGTTCATTTAATTTTTGAATAAATCTCATAAGACCCTGAACACTTTATGGTAATAGGAAGAGATGGTAGGTGACACAGAGTAAGAGCGTAAGACTGGGATTAAATTCTCTTCATATTCTGCTATTATCTTATATATTTAGTATGCACTTAAGAGTCTTAAGAGTCAATTCATTCAGGATTTTAAAATTAATTTTAATCTTCTAATGACGAGACGAAACTTGATAGATATTCTACATATTTAAAGGCCATAGGATAATTCGTTAATTATTGATATTTCAGTTATTATGTGTAGGAAAGTTTAATGAATAATTGCACAGATAAAAATAACATGACAAAAGCGTTTACACATTACCTGCACCATGCACCAATGGATTATTCTATCGAAAAAATTATGTGCGCTTTTCACAGTGGCCCTCCGGCTAAGGAAAAATATCGTTAAGTAACCCCCAACCCCCGCATGGTGGTAGGCGTTAATTTTGAAAAATCCGTTCTTAGCGGATACCTGCGTCATAATAACTATCTGCATGCCAAATTTCAGTGGAATCCGTTAATTGGTTTGAGCTGAGTGTTGATATATCAGTCAGTCAGTCAGTTAGTTACTTTTGCCACATGAGTAAATTTGCCTTTTATTTTGTGTTAACTTTGCCCTTGACATTTTGATCCCCCATGATATTAAAAAGAAACAAAAACAAATCAGAATCCACTTAAATCGTTTACTTTTTAAAAAGCACGCTCCATCCGTTTAAAATTGGAGTATTCACCATAGTACCCAGCGTTCGAAAGCTATCTTTTGAATTTGACGCCCGGGGCACTCGATGGCGCTTTTAACAAGTAACTGCATTAATATGTGTCGACGACACCCACGAAATTAGATGAGCGTTCACCTCGCCTGATTATGTTTCTTTCAGACGCCCCTTTTGAACGAATGAGAGTTGTACAATATGTAGATATGAGTTTTAATAGCATGATATGCTTCAAAAGCTCTGATGAATAAAGCTTGGTTAACGTCGTGTACGTCGCTTGTTTCGTCGTATCGTATGTCAGGATGAAATATCTTGCCAAAACATCCAAATGATGGGTTTCGAGAATATTTCGAATACTTTGCTGATCAGGGCACAGGCCATGGATAGACTGCCACCAACATTTGGTGTTTTTCAACTGTAGATATATAAAATGAGCATATTCATATTCAAAGGCAGCATTGATCTGGGGGTTAGAGTTTGGTACCAAACCCTGAGTATCCCAACTTTGAGAATCGACTACATAATGGACTACGACCAAAGAAACCTCAACATTCGTTGGGGAGTTGACGAAATGTTCCTGCCACAGTTTATTTTAAGGTTAATGCCTATGGAGAAAGTCAGGGCACGTTTAGCCGTTGGTCCAGGCCATGAACACACTAATATCATAAAAGCGAAAGTTTTTATGTGAATTTGTGAGTCTGTTTGTTACTCAGTTACGGGAAAATGGCTAAACGGATTTAAATGAAATTTATCACTCAGCTAGATTATGATCTAGAGTAACACAAATGCTTATTTTTATCCCGGTTGAAAATTCGAATTACACGCAGATGAAGTCGCTGGCATGACTAGTGTTTGTAAAAACGTATAAAAAGAGTTATATTGTTTCGTGGACTCAAGCGCGGTGAGCTGTATCTCGGGAACCAATCGATCTACCATAATGATATTGGTTTCATATTTCAGGTAAATAAATAAGGTATTTAACTTCTTTATATCATTTTATCACAACTTTTGTCATTTTCCTTTAAATGAAGCAAGATAGAAAAAACTGTAACCTGTTTTCATCATTTTGTAATATGTTGATAGCTTAATTTAAAAAAATATAAACCCTATCACTATAAATTTAGTATGGTCATAGAATAAAGACAAATGGTTTTGTAGGTAATTTATTGAACATGATTTGGTACTAAGACAGTAAACTCCTCAGTCCCACCGTTTTTGTACAAAATTAAGAAAACCAGAATGAGGGAGATAAAAGCGGGGGGAAAGGGGGGGGGGGGAGCATTTCTCGACTTGTTTCCATATTCACATATATGAAACCTACATGCATGCAAAATTTCATGATTTCTTCCAGATGGGACCGTATTTCAAGGTACTAAAACTAAAACAACCGACTTCCATGCCGCGCGAGTCCGTTTCAGTAGCAAGTTTGAGACGTTTATCGTCATATCTCTGGAGATACACATCAGATCTCGATGAAATTACAATGGGACCACCTCCAAAACGTACCCTACCGATTTAAAAAAGATCATTCAAATCGGTTCTCAATTGACGGAGTAATCATAAAAGTAACGCGTAACATAAAAAAATAAAAAAAAAGACGAATTGATATCCTCCTTCTTTTTGGGAAGTCGGTTGAAAAGTATGAGTGAAGACGAACCCTCCCAGTAAAGTGCATTTAAAAATAGTAATGATATGCCTATAAAACTATACATTTGAGCGTTATGTTGCGTATATAAATAATGTAAGATCGTTTAAAAAACTAAAAGAACCGACTTCAAACGTCGCGCTAGTCAAAGAGCCAGTAGACAAGGTAACAATTACATAATCTGTGCCAGTAGTTTGAACTCAAATCATGTAAGATTTGAATGATCGAACAGATAAAAAATTTTAAACTTTTGCGTTTAAATTTTATCTTAATCCAACATCGGACTTTCTATTTTAGTTTCTTTAATTCGAACTCATGGAAATGATTATTTTAAAAGATTTAATTTATTACAAATATTAATGATAAAATTTGTTTTTATAATGATTTAGTAGTATTTCGTCGAGATAAGTAAATGCGTCGTAATACAAATGTTGATATATTAAAAACGCCTCGGCTGATTTCGTTATGTCCGTTCTCAGGCTCTAGACTATCTGTGTACCAAATTTCATTTAAATCGGTTCAGTGGTTTTGGCGTGAAAGTGAGACAGATAGACAGACAGACAGAGCATTGCATTTATAATATTAGTTAGGAAGTTAGGATTAGGATATCGGCCACAGTGATAAACAATCTAAAAAATATAATATAAAAAAACATACAGATGAATTGAGAACCTCTTTTTAGAAATCGGTTGAGAATAATGTCACAATATAATTAAGATAGTTCAAAAACGAAAATAACCGACTTCCATGCACCGCGAGTCAGTTTCAGTAGCAAGTTTGAGACGTTTATTGCCATATCTCTGGAGATAAACTTTTCAGATGGCGATGAAATTACAATGGGGCAAGGGCCTCGGAAATATACCCTGCCGATTGAAAAAAGAATCATTCAAATCGGCTTACAATTATGTGTAAACCAGAGGCGCCTATCATAAACTGATTTACGTGCCGAGCGGCACGCGATCGGGCGTGAGGAGTACTTACGCTAAAGTAAGCGAGATGTAGATTCAGCACTGCTTTTTATTTGAACGTAAAGCTAGTTCGCGACACGTCATCTGGTACGTAGTATATATACATCGATGATCTCAACAAGATAGCCATAACCAACAAATCGTCGCATACGACCCGCACTCCACATCTTATCAGCCAAGCGTGTATAGCAGAATATTCTGCAAACTGCCACTCACTACAAGTTGATGATGGTGAATCAGTTTCAGTGTAACCGATATCGATTTACGCCGACATGCAGCCTGCTGTTGACAGAGCCTCGTAGGCTTGCACTCCATTTTCATTCCCTATTTCTGCGTCTAAGAGATAGAACGTAACTAGTAATAGAAAACGGACGTCTTTGATATATCGGCTCTTTTATCGGATTGGACGGACGCAATAACAGACTGTTGATTGCTTCCAACTGGACTGGGAAGATTGATTATTTTCTCGTTATAGGGTCTCGTTGTCTCCGGTTGTTTTCTTTTAGGGAATGTTAGCGCTTTCTTAATACTTACTTGGGCCTATCGTTTGTTATTTATGTTGTGTTTTTTTTTAACATGAATCAACACTATATATTATATTATTAATGCGATAGTCAGTTTTTATAGTTTGTTTGTTACCTTTACACGGACAAACAGCTTCAGCTATTTGCCTGAGGTTGTGCACGGGGAGAGGAAATATGGAAGGACAGGACTTACTAGTACTTTTAAACGCGGATGAAGCCACCAGGCACTGCTAGTATAATATATGTGAGTCTGTTTGTAATTTCACCTTTTCACAGTCAAACGGCTGAACCTATTTTGCACAGGGATAACCAACACAGTAGAAAAGGAAATATGTTACTTTTAACGCGGGTGCAAATAGTTCAAAATATACTCCATAATTTTAGTTTTCTTATTATAATGGAATGTTAGAAAAGAGAGTAAATTTCGTAGCCGGAAAGGGTAGGAAGCGGTTAACCACTACCAAACAGCCGTCACTATTGAAGACCGAAGATCCTCTGAATGTATATAGAATATAAATAAACGCGTAGATAGATCATAGCAGAGCTTAGAATACGACAACTGACAGAAGCAATATTCAATTGTTATTTTTTTTTAGGGTTCCGTATTTTTATAATATTATATAATTTGGAAAATGTATGTACGCATTTCACAGTGGCCCTCCGATGAAGAAAAAACACCGTTGAGAACCCCTAAAGCCAAACATGGTGGTAGGACACTATCTCATGCCCGTCTGCCCAACTATGAACTGAAGTTGAAAAATCTGTCGCCGAAACATCTAATGTGTTCCTGCAGCTGCTGTCCTTGAGAGCCAGTTTCCATTCTAGGTCTAGCGTGCTACCATCCTCGACCGCATCATTTTACCAACAGGTTAAGTGATAGTTAAAGCTAGGTTACTACATATATACTAAGGTTTATTTGGAAGAGATCGCTTTAAGCGATAAGACAGCCTGTTGCCACATTATGTTTTATTTACCATTTTTTACTTTTAATTTGTATGGTGTAATAAAGTGTTATCTATCTATATACGTTATATAATACGATATATTAATAAACTGATAAAACTAAATATTTTATAAGTAGTACTTATTTTTCAGCTCAAAAAATTAAGAAGAAGCACACATTTTCAGCACAGCGAAGTAACACGTTTTTTTCCCCTTACTATAAACCAGGTCGTAGATCGATAACGTGCCACGAAACAACAAAAATAAAAGTCTGATTCATAATTATTATTATGATATTACACAAACATATCAGTATACCTACGTGGAGCATTCAAAGTCCTTGAGAATGCGCAGTGATTTACTGTGTATAGTCTAGAGCCCTGAGGCTGCAAGCTTATGTAAATACATGATTGCTTCGTGTACTTTGTTTATAGATCCTCGACATTTTCGGAAGGCAACAAGTGAGAAAGTGGTCAAACACTAGCCCTGTCATCATTATCAGCCAACAGTCATCCACTATTGGACTTAGACCTCTTCTAAGGCACGCCACTGAGCTCGATCTTCCGCTCTTCGTTTGTCAGCTGCTGCCAGCCAGCTTGCATTTACCATTCGTATATAGTAATACATAAGAGGTGCTAATCTTAGCCCTTCAAATTAATAACCAAGAATTGAATCATAACATTGTATAAATAAAATATAAACCACCTTACGGTTTGCAATTACAATTTCATTAGCTGGTTCGTAACATTAACCATGCACTGATTCATCAACAAGATTAATTGGAAATAAAGCGTGAATTCACTTGAAATTCATAAGAATATAATTAACCCAAAACCACCTTTGTTACCGAAAACATAAATCACGTAATCAGAGCAACAATCAACGTGTAAACCAATATTTTAAAAGGCCAGACAATGACGATTACATTAAAGCGGGTTTATGTGACGTTGCGTATATAAATTGGTATCGCAAAAACGGCAAACATTAATGTGAAAGTATAACCGGTCAAGCCTACCGTCCGTCCGCAGTAGCCAAAGCTCATAAATAAACAAAACTGGGTGTTCTGTCGAAAAGTTGCCTGAAAAAAATGTGGAAAGCTCAAAATTTACAGCCGTGGATTCAGTCGAGTTTTAATTAACCATAGCGAGGGCAGGCCTTATGGTGCACAGTTTAGGTGTTGCAGTTGTTGATTTTATAACTTATATAACTATGTTTACTAATAGTATCAAATACAGAAGTTCTGAGGTGCTTGCGCTCATTATTCGAGTATGTTGTACTGGTACTCGTATGTTGAGTTTGTTTACTTGTGTAATTTATTACGGCTGAGTATATTTTAATTTATTTTTAAATTATGAAGTCGAATTAGGGAAATTTCTTCTTCATCTACAGGTCCAGAGTGGAGACCGCGAATCGGCAAACGTAGCGTAGGACGTCCTGTGACTAGGTGGAGCGACGTCATACGCAAAGCGGTGGGCAGTGAGTGGAAAAGAAGAGCCGAAGACCGGGCTCAGTGGCGCATCTTGGAAGAGGCCTACGTCCAGCAGTGGACTGACACCGGCTGATGATGATGATGATGATGATCCACAGGTAGTAAGAGCATCATATCGATGTTCCTATTGACTTGCTACCAACAAGTAGCTTACCATCATCAAGAATCTACCGCCATTACTTCACGGTGTTCCGGCAGCGCACAACCCTTGGAAGTCAGACTATTCTAGGCCTAGCGTGTTTGCCATATACGACCACATCATCCCTTAAGATCAGACGAGGTAGTGGCACATAATAAATAATAGTTGGTAGTGGTCAAACGCCACATTTTTTTTTGCTTTTTCATGTCTTGTCTTTGTTTATATTACTATATAATTTTTATATATAAATATTCAAAATGTTATCACCCCTATTATTAATACGCTTTTATTAGCTTCAGACGTATGTATGTTTGTATGTTAGTATGTAACGGAATCTTTGAACATGATTTTAACCCCCTTCAAAACGTCGGATTAACTCGAAATTTGGCATACTTATTAAGGACCGATGACAATAAATAAATATAAAAAAATAAAAAAATAAAATAAAAAATAAAAAAATTCGACTAAAAAATGAAAAATAAATAATAGTTTAAATAATATCGTTTAAAAACTAAAAAACAACCGACTTCAATGCCGCGCTATTCATTTTCAGTACCAATTTTGAGATGTTTATCTCAATATCTCTGGAGATACTTATCATACCTCGATAAAATTACAATGGTACCACACTTGGGATATCTCCTTTCGAACAACAAAAGAATAATCGAAATCGGTTCATAAACGACAAAGTTATCCGCGAACAAACATAGTGTAAGTGCATAAAAATAGTGTAAGAAAAAATGATTTTATTGTAAAAAAAAGCGTGGGGTGCTTTTCAGGATATTATCAAAATAACCCTTCTAGTCATATCTGTTCATAAAATATTTGGAACTATTGATACCATGCACCCCACGCTTTTTTTTTACAATAAAATTATTTTTTCTTACACTATTTTTAATTCAAATTAATAAAAATTTATTTTCAATTTTTTAGTTGCATTTTCTATAAAAGCGAATTTTTTTAGTTTTTTTAAACTATTATTTATTTTTATAATTACGCTTAGAATGAGATTTTACGATTGTTTAAGCTTTGTTTCATTTATACAATATATTTCATAAATAAATAAAGGTACATACCTTTTTGTGTTTTTTTGTATAACAGCTTAATTCTAAACATAGCCTACATTAAGTTATTAACAAACAAAATCATAACTTGTTATTACTCAAAGCAATTAATTACAACACGAAGATAAATCTGTTTGACTCTGTAAAAATATAAGCCACTTAAAAATCAACCGTATTACGCTGCCACCGCGGAGCGGGTGTTAAAATAATACAGTCATACTTACTAAGCTAACAACTGTGTAACCAAAAAGTTTATTTTGTTTTGTAACTTAGCAAGGCTTATTTGCATACGTAGCAAAACAATACAGTGTGGGAGGCAGCGTGAAAATGGTAAAGTTCTACCGTATAATGAAGATGAGAGAAGAGTTTGGGTAATCCGCCACATAGGAGTAAACTTGGAAGCCACGGAGCCTGTTCCCTCGGCTTGTTCGACTTCACACGTATTTTTCACTCTCAAGAGTGTGAAACTTGCTTGCGATCGGTTGGGTTTCATGTGACATTGAAGTCTAAAGGACTGACTTTATTATAATGATATTTTTTCTGTTATCATAAATAAATAAAACATTGTTTATCACATATATCAATGAAACATTTTTATAAGTCAATAATGTTTTTTTAGATCGAAATAACAACGTTCTAGGCATATTTATTTAACTCAATTGTAAAACTTCTGTTGTTTATGTATTTCATTATAATATTATACTGCAGTATAATAATTCTACTACATACCTTATTCCTTGATACCAAATGATTTATTAGATCATGTCGGTTTAGATAACAGTTCAGTTAGTTCAGACAACACACTTCATGGTGTACAAATAATATATATTATGTTCAAAGGAACTTTTAAATTATTTTAGCTTTTTAGCTAAACTAATTTATCGTAATTTATCGTTTTTCTAAGTCCAAAAAAATTAAAAAAACCATTAGATTTTATTTATTATTTTTCTCTGTACTTAGCCAACTGCTACTGCTAAGATACAAAACTAGGGCTGTCAGACTGAAACGGCATAGGAAACTAGAATCCAACAAAATAGTTTAAAATACCAGTAAAACGTTTTATATTTTTGATATAATAGACATTTATTATTAACCTCATAATAATAAGTGTTTCTTGTAAATATCTACCTTATTGTTATATTATTATCCATGGAAAGTAGGTGTATAACATTTTATATACATTTTAATCGACTATATCTTAACTAGGCGAAATTAATACATAAGTACGTATATAATACATTTCCGAAATATTATTTCACTAACTATAATTTTTTGGGGATTTCATACAAGATAAGTAGTTATCGCTATGTCAATAAGACATTAAATGAGACAGTATATTAATATTTATTGAGAAAATGATTGTATATATTTGGAGTTAAATAGAAATTTAATAAACACGTTAGAACATACTTAGATTAATTTTATTGTTCAGTTATATTTGATAAAACTTAAATGAGTGTATTTGTACATATTATATAAAAATTTGCCAATTAAGCCATGGTGCGACATCTCTCGTCGGATTTGAAAACTGTAATGATTTCTTCCGAATGATTAACTTACTTAATAAGTAGTCATAGATGGCGCCACCAATGCATAATTGGGTTAACAAATGCAATCCACTAATTTCGTCGTAACGTTACTTCGCACCATGGCTTAATTGGCAAAGCACCGGAACATGTTATTCCGGAGGTTGTGGGTTCAAGTCCCGTTGGTACGATGAAATTTTGGATTGTGTTTAACAATTTACAAAGATATTAAGTGTGTGTCTTCAAAGAAACATAATATTTGTTTCTTTTTTCATACGTTTCATACGATCAATCAAACTTTTCCTCTGAGAATTAGGCTGATCTGAAATATTTTATAATTACATTATACGACACTGAAAAAGAACAAATTTCGTACATTGTTTATAACATAAAAATTGTTATTAAAATGAGCAGTCATTTCTAGTACCTAGCTACCATAAAATTACAAAATGTTTTTCGCATTTAATATTTTAGACGTATAAAAATCAGCACAGCCAAAACTAAACAAAAATATATATACGGAAACAACGTTAACTGTTTTCGTATCATCAAATACAAACGATGTAGATACTCGATTGCATGTGACAGTTCACATTTTAATAATTTACTTTACACTAGGTATTTCTACGATATTATTATTTCAATCGGATATTAATAAACGTTTTGCGGAACCCTCTCATCAATTTCAATTTTCCACCGGTTCGAAAACGTTCGATTAATTATGTTTATTGGCGCTAAAAGCCGCGCACTTTTAAAGGTATTTATTTAGTTAGAAGAGCTAAATAGTACGTAAATGTATTTATACTGTTTTTGATATAACATTTAACCTTTTATATTTTAAAATAAAATTAAAGGTCAAATTAACGCATTTCAAACTAACATTTCTTATCTTAGTTCGAAATGCGTTACTTTGAAAGTTAAATCTTTTAAATAGTAATCAACATTGCGAAATCCAAATAAACTACAAAAAGTTACAATCACTATTTTTGTCGTAAGATGATGGTGGCCATTCATAAAAGCTTTGATCAGTAGACTCTACATAATGTCACTTACAGAAATTAGTTTTGACTATTCCCACAGATCAGCAATTTTGTATTAGGTGATTGTTTTACTAAGAGTGCAATATTATTGTGAACTCACAGTCCCCGACGCTTTCATCATCTCACACCTGTCTGGGATGCAGCTAGACGTGCATCTAAAACTGCATCTTGTTGTTTCTCTCATCACATTATTCTCGACTACATCATCACTTACCACCAGGAAAAAAAATCGTCAACGATTAATAGTTTGTTTTATATGTAGATTAGATGTATAAATAGTCTTTCAACAATAGATGCATTGATATGCCCATACATACGTATAATGTAATATGTCTATGGGTTTTGTCCTGTCCTCCTGTCATGTGCAATCAGGAAATGGATGGAAACGCTAACTCGACGATTATCAGAATTATTCGGGTTGCGAAACCGGTGAAATTAGTTCAGGCACATGTCACATTTCAAACGGCCATCTTGCGTCGTGTGTTAGTTGGAATTAACCAGCGGAGTTTGACGGTGAAAATGGATAATGGGCGGTGAAGCTTATTTTTACCTGAAACTCGTAAAAGGTCATGGACAATTACTTTTAGATATAAGTCATTGATGAGTGAAATAAACATAGAAAATACCTACTGTAACTAATATGATGTACAACTAGAAACTTAAATTCTTCGTTTTACTTTCAACGGAGTATCGGCGTTTAATTAATAATAAGTAAAATGCTATATGTAGTACAAATTAATAAAGTTTATCTTTTTGATACAAAATTTGCGTAAAAAGGAACTGAATGGAAACTAATGTCACTGTTTATATACTTCACAATACAAAAATCTTATTTTTTACATTGAGAATAATAATACAACAACAGAACATAATACAGTTGGAATGTTCCCTAATGCAATAAACTGCGATGCAATATTGTTCGCGCCGGACTCGGCGTCTCCTATTTCAATTTTGTTCATAATTTTACTAACTTTGTTACTCAATTTCTGTTCGTGTATAGTAATTGTGGGTGAATAACTGGACTTGTTCCTAGTGGAATTTATTATTATTTTATTGGAGTTCCTATCGGTTTCCGTGGCCGGACTTTCATCTTCATCATCAGATCGTTCAGCAGATCCGTACTGGTTATCTGGTCCTTCTATTGGCGTTGAATATTTGTAGTCTTCTTTTTTCGACGTCGGAGTGGTGTTACGCATTGTCGGGCCGGGAATTTCTGTTGAAAATTATTTTAATTAGTTAACTTAGTTTTACCGCAAGCAAGTTGGTGTCGGGTCAAAATTGTTTGTGTAATCCCGACTGGTGTCACAGATCAAATCAAAACAGCTACTATATGTAGATGTAAGTGAAAACACTGCTATTTGATAAAATAATTTCAATTACTTTATTAAATAGCAGTAAATTTTTATTTTCTCAGATGTGAAAATGTACCTAATCATGAATTTGCCATTATGTATTAATATTTCATTAGTGTTAGCATTTTATTGGCTTTTATATTTGAAGTTGTCCTGTCACAATAGGAATCCTTAGAAACAATCCAATAGAGGCTCACATTGAGTTTCAGTCCATATCCTAATTGATTGCCTTGTTCAAGTTCTGATTAGATTTCTTCAATACATTGTAAGCTGGACATTGGAAGAGAGTAATGATTGTAGGTATATTATCATTATATTGAACTAACTAAGCCTTATTTACGACTGGTCTATACGATAGCCATAAAATTGTTTACAAAATAGGGCATTTTGTAGAATATCTCTAAAACGCTAATAAATAATTTTTCAATTAAGAAAAATCACGAGACAACGAACAACATAAATCAGACTTAAGTTAGCAATGATCCTTAATTTAGTACCATGTTTGAACTAAAGCTAGAATTCGAATTTTAGGTGATTATTTTCAATGTTTTATTGAAAATAATTACCCAAGTATTTATATTTATATATATTACATCACGTCATCAAATACGAAGACAAAATCAGGTCTAAGACTTATACGTAAGAGCTCCATAATTTAGCTCTTCATTCGTGTAATATAAATCTAAAGCTCAAATCTAATGCATTGAAGTATGTAGGCCATGCTGGCTTACATCACTACACACAAAGATACAAACTTCACACGACATCGTTAAATATCATCTGGAATTATTGCAATATCACTTACTGAAAATTTGATAAGAAAAACAGAGTAGCCAATGATTCTTTACCGCCTTTATCTGCGTCTAGTATTTACTGGACATAAGTTTTTCTAAAAACTATTTTTTGCTCACAAATAGCTCTTGACAGGCTTGTGTAGTGTAACCTTGTGTAGTGATTAAATAAAGAAGAAATACTAAGAAAATAAATCCAGACCATAAAGTCTAATAACACTGTCGACTTCACCGAGTGAGTTCTTGGCGACGCATCGGTATCCACCGACGTCTGCTGACGTCAGTTTGCGCACCGTCAGCGCCATACGGCTCTCAAATGAGCTGATCATTGTGTTCTCCACCTCATACTTGTTAGACGATATCACCATCTCATCTGTGGAAGAAAACTATATTTGAAACACATAAAGTTTGTAAAAGGCAGGTACACAGAACAGTACTATTTCTCTGTTCTGTTTCTGTAGGCAGATAGCGTTTTTAAATTAAGATAGAATAAAGTATCGGTTGTATATAATTTTTTTTGTAACCCCTCTTACTTAGCTAAATATTCTTGTGTTTGGAGTGGGTTCACGTCAATAGTGCAATGGGTAGGGATCGAACTCACGACCTCTCGATTGCCAGTCCGACGCCTTAGCCAATGGGATATTGCCACAGAAAAGATAATAGTCCTCTATTGCCGCTATAGACGATTAGATGTTAAAATAAAGAAGAACCTATGTCTCTTATTGTCTACACAAAGATGCAACAAAAAATTTACAATGTCATATTTCTTCCATCAAGTTAAAATTAAATTTAGGTTGCAGCCATCAAGTGTAGTAACTAGGTTGCAAGATAAGGCAGACAATGTCCCAGCTGTCAGTCACAATAGTCTCTTTGGGAGGAACGATATTTTTCAAGGAGCGCCAAATCGCCGACATTTCCTCGCAGAAGAGACCCCTTTTAAACGCGAACCAAACAACCCCTACATTGCGGTAGGTAAGTATGTCGTTCACCGCTTTTCCGAGCCACGTAAGCCTCGAGTGCCTGTTGTCCGCAAATGATAAAGCGACTAGCTTTCTTTCAAACACATCGGAGCACCGCTCACCCTTTTAAACAAACTCCATAAAACGACGCCTCTCTTTACAAACAGATATTGTTTCAACAAGCTAACAATATTCAAACGTACGGGTCTCGTTTAAAAGCGCATTAATTTAAGTCGACTTCTAAGTGAACTTTACAAGGAAACGATAACACCAGTAACGCCTTTCTTAATCTTCATTTCGATCGAAACTTCGGTTTGTTTACTCTCCAGTGTACTTCGGCTTTACGACGTGCGGCGAGGATGGCCTTCGAACAAAATTACTCGACAACCCGAGCCTCCCCGTTTCATTATAACAAGAAATTTCATCTCAATTAATGTCTAAAATAACATTGTAACACTCTTAATTACGCTCGAGTGAGGCCTGCTTAATTAACACTTACATGTCAGGCTCGCTAACATAGATTGATGACAAACGAAAATGACGATCCTGCAGTGTACGGTGTTGGTTTTCGCAATGGGCCATGGAGAAAGCGCAAGTCACTCGGCGCAAGTTCGCGTCGGAACAAAGGGCTGAATACGGCCCGCGCGGTCGACAATGCCCGTGCTCCATGGATCATAACCCAGACGTTAAACAACTTGGAGCTCTAATGCGTTTTGATAATTAGCGCTAGAGCCCTCAATGGCATAGTGTGCCTACGGTTTATTCTCGAGGGTAAGATAAAAAAGCGTGTCCATGGTTAAAAGTCTCATTTCGAAAAAAAGTGGGAAAACGTACTTAACTATGGCATATTATTTACCAGACGTCTTATGAATCAAAGGCAGCTAATTGTTTGCAACTAATAAAATAACTAGACGACAATTAATCATTTCGGCGACAATTGAATTAGAATTGGATTGTTTAAATCATAGGTGAGTAACTATAAATAATAGGTTGGTGACCAATATTATTAGAATGATGGCATAGATTGTATTTTATCAACTCTTGGTTTCTAAAAAAACCTTTTGGTCGCTGATTTATGGGCAGCTGTAAAAATTAATACGCACACTATTAAATAATTGTTCAGTGTTTATTTTATTTTATTTGAAATCTTAATTTAAAGAAAACGCCGAAAGGTTAGAAGCGGATCGCGGGTCGAGGCGTGGGGGCCTTTCATTCTAACAAAACTGATAATACACCGTGCCATAGGTGGGAATTCTACGGTTCTAACGATTCCACCGATTCATATTTCGATTTTAATTTGTAATGAAATCGACAAAATAAGATAAAAGTTATAAATAAAATGTTTCGTTATCTCGCTTAGTTTTGAAATATTGATACTTAAAAATCGAAAAATGATTATTTGTTTACTTTTCGCCAGAAAGTTAATTGAAGATTTAATGTATGGTCCCAAAGACTAGGTTAGGTACGGAAATAGGAATAACCACAAATCGCGCGAGCCGAGCGAGCGAAGCGAGAATGCAGCGGCAGCGGCCAGCGAAGGCTTAAAAGTAAATTTTGTAACCTAACAAAAACGCGAAGCCAATTGAAATTAAAACTAAGCTATAAACTGATTTATTTTTAACTTATTTTGATACTTTTTTACTCCTTTCATTTTTAGGGTTCCGTACCCAAGGGTAAAACGGGACCCTATTACTAAGACTTCGCCGTCCGTCTGTCTGTCTGTCTGTATTTCCGTCTGTCACCAGGCTGTATGTCATGAACCGTAATAGTTAGACAGTTGACATTTTCACAGATGATGTATTTCTGTTGCCGCTATAACAACAAATACTTAAAACAGAATAAAGTTAAAAATTAAAGGGGGTCTGTCTCCATACAAGAAACGTGTTTTTTAGGGTTCCGAACCCAAAGGGTACCAACGGAACCCTATTACTGAAACTCCGCTATCCGTCTGTCTGACTGTCTGTCTGTCTGTCTGTCTGTCTGTCTGTACGTCTGTCACCAGGCTGTATCTCATGAAAGGTGATAGTTTGACGATTGAAATTTTCACAGATGATGTATTTCTGTTGCCGCTATAACAACAAATACTAAAAACAGATCAAAGTTAAGAATTAAAGGGGGTCCCCATACAAAAAACGTGTTTTTCCTATAGCTCCATCTATGTACGATTGTTTACCAGTGTTTCTCAATCTTTTTCATGACGCGACGCGACCCCCTTAGTATGAAAAAAAATCGACCTACTTGCACTGTTTATACTTTGTATTTTGTTATATTTGTAGCTTCTACCCGCGGTTTCGTTCGTGTGGCCTACAGGAAACAAATTACATATTTTCTTTTAAACCAAAAATTATAAGCACTCTCAGTCAAAACACCTACTTTACTCACTCTTTAATTAATATTTTCTTTAAAAGTATGTTTTCAAACTTTGTTTTTTTCTTTTACTGAGACTTCGCGACTCCCTTATAGAGGCTTTGCGACCCCCCAGGGGTTCGCGAGTGGCGCGACCCACACGTTGAAAACACTGGTTTTTTGTGTTAACTAGAGATGCGCTGAATATTCATTTGGTATTCGGTATTCAGCGTCTTCGGCATCTTTTCCATTATTTGTATTCTGCCAAATTTTTCAATTTTGTTGCCAAATATATTCGGTTCAAGCATTTCTATTTTCTTGGCTCATGTAGCCAAGGTGTAGAACTAAAAGACAAAACTTCTTATATAAGACTTATGTTATATTATAAGTCAAAGAAAACATATTTACTTCTTAACCTATAGTTAACATTTATTAGAAGCCTTAAATCAACATTTAATTTAAATCTCGCAACAATACTTATTTATAAACTTAAAATCAACATTTTTATACAGCTCAATTAAATCCATCCAAGTTCCTAATCTAACCAGCAGCGGCACGTAGCGCATATGCTAGAACTTGTTTACGCGGCAAAACAATGTAATGGTAAACCGAATAATTCAGCCGAATATCTGTTTCGGTAAAGGTTAAACCGGTATAATATTCGGTATTCGGTAATTCGGTGAAACCACTATACGGCGCATCGCTAGTGTTAACGTTCACTTAGTTGGCGTTAGAAGTTCATTAGACATCCGTTAGATGGCGTTGTAGTAAATAAGCATTTTTAGTATTGACACGGTATTTATATTATCGATGTACTTTGTACTTTATTTTCCGGCAAATGTTGTTTAATCGGAACCCTACTTGTGCGGGTCCGACTCGCACTTGGCCAGTTTATTTTTGGCACTTCACTATAACACCATCTATGAACGTTTTGTTGAACGTTTACCTACTCTAACACCTTTGTGTTAACTTTCACTTAGATAGCGTTAGACGTTCGTTAGATGACGTTATAGTAAATTTATATACATAGATAAGCACGCGGTTTACTACTCGGTTTTGTTAATTGTTTAGTATTGTACTGTGGCACAGACTAGATACTAGTCCTATAACTGTGGTACGAAACCCTACGTGTACGGGACTGCGAGTTTGACACGCACTTGGCCAGTTTATTTTTACCTTAATTTAGATAACATTGTTGCTGCGTTTAATACACACCCTTAATTATCCCAAAACTTGTTTCTAATCAAAACTTTTGCTTTATTCATAAGTATACGTGACTATTAATTTCACTGGCTACCTAATGGTATCTTGTAATTCAATAAACTGAGATTTACAAGGACTAACTACCTCAAAGAGTAGTATGTGGGTATATTATCACCAGTGGGACAAAAGTTTTACTAACTATAGTAAATGCTAACTGAAACTTAGTACCTTCTGTTTTAGTAATGTAATGTTGGTACCACAACGCTACATAAATGTACGTTCCTGATACGGGCGACTTATTATTGTAACTGTAAATACAATTTAGATATGTATTTATATATTTTAGACCACTATCTCGCCTGGTGGTAAACGATGATGTGGTCGAAGACGGTGAACACACTAGGGCCAGAATGGTCTGATTCTCAAGGGCTGTGTGCTGCCGAAATACGCTTAGGTTATGGCGGCAGATTTTTTAGCTGACGGTAATAAGCAACTTTTTGGTAGCAAATTAGGCGGAACATTGATATAGTGCTCCTACTACCTGTGAAAATATTTAAATATACTTATTGACGCCTGGTTTTCCCATATCTTTAATTACATTAGGAGAAATGAATATCCAAAACTCCCAAAAGGAAGCTTCGTATCAAGTGCACGTGCAAGACATAACTTCATTAGGTCGCATGGAGCTCGGAAAGCTTTGTTCCCTCTTCATCCATTATGCAGCACTCGCGCTATTTAGGAAAGTCCTCTAGAGAGATCTCTTAGGGTATCCTAGTTTGGGTCAAACAGGACCATAGTGATCGTTGCGCATTATTTATAAGCATAACTTTGTTGTAACTTCATCTCAACTACCACTACTACTACATGAGGCTAACCTAAAACGGCTGCGAGGTCTCAAAACAATTACTTTACTTCTATGAGGGCCCGGTGGCGTAATTGGGAGAACGGTTGGCTTTGATGCCAGAGGTACCAAGTTCAAACCACCGTGCACCACTGGATTTTCTATCGAAAAATGTATGTGCGCTTTTCACAGTGTCCCTCCGGTGAAGCGGTGAAGGACAAAAATACCTTAAGAAACCAACAACACCCGCATGGTGGTAGGACACTATCTAGTGTCCGCTTGGCCAGCTACCACCCTCAAGTCAGAAAATCGGTCACCAAACATCTAATGTGTTCCGGCAGCTATCCTTGAGAGCCAGTTCCCATTCTAGGCCTAGCGTGCTTACCATCTTCGACCGCATCATCACTTACCAACAGGTGACATAATGGTCAAACACTAGCCTATAAGATATATATATATATATATATATATATATATATATACATTATATAAGCATATATATATATATATATGTATATATATGTATATATATTAACGTACTTACTTGTCCCCGAAAGACCCGAATGTACCTACATACCGCGGTTATTAACAATTTTTAGGGTTCCGTGCCTCAAAAGGAAAAAAGGAACCCATATACGATAACTTTGTTGTTTGTCTATATGTCTGTCCGTCTGTCATGACCCTTTTTCTCAGAAACACGTAGTTATAATATCAAGTTTAAACTTTTATCAAATACTCAGATCTACGGTATGTTTCAGCTGTCAAAAACTTATTTATATTTTGCAATTTCTACCTAGTCTTTCACTTGGTCCTTCACTATCATACAGTGTTTTAAGGTGGCAGGAAACTAGCGTCAACGGCTCCAACGAAGTTAGAAGAAGCTGTAGACCTCTGCTTGGACCATTGTCTGGTCATCTAAATCGACGATACATAGAGATATGTGACAAAAAACAGAGACAATGCCACCTCAAAAGCAACACAGCGTCTTTGCATAAAAAAAAACATTATAAAGCCTGATAAGCTGCCTATAATAATATACAGAAAAAGTGGTTCTAATACATGTTTTGCATGTTATTGCCTTCATTATAGGTGAGATAATTATCTCGCCTATAATAATAACCAGAGCGTTTCGTCATACACCTTTTTGTACAATACCTCTGAGTATCGTATATTTTCGTGGTGTCGTTTGAGCAAACAACTCTCTTTGCTAGCTCAAAACAAATCTCAGACATCAACTTTATCAATATTATTCTAGTTGTACATTATGTTGAAAGTTGAAAGAAGGTTGACTGAGATAAAAGGGAATTTCGACTATAAAATACCAGTTTTAGGACCAAAAGATAACTGTTTACCTACGAGATAAGAAGCATGTATTGGGTTTCGTAACGACATAAAAGTTTGATTGCAATCCTGATAACTAAAATACTGATACCGAAATATGGTAGGGGCTGATACAATGGCCTATATAAGATTAGTTTATATTAGAATCAGGCTATATTCAGGCGATCGCTCAGTCGAGGTCAAAAAACTGATATTATGTTTCACAGCTTCATTCTTATTTTTTATTTACTGGAGCACTTGTATGAAGTTTCAAATAGAAAATATTGTCTAATCTTGTTTCTCCATACAAACTTTGAACCCCCGTTTCATCCCCTTAAGGGGTGAATATTATAAAATCATCTCTCTGAGGGAACTAACGTTGTAATAACTATTTTGTGGCATATCTTTAAACGACCTTATACATTTTCATATATCATAAATATACTCTTTTGTATTAAAACGATTTGTTTCTTTATGACGGGTCACGTTGCCATGGGAACGGAAAAAGAACAAGAAAGTCAGTCTGGGAAAAGAAATGTACTGAAAAATGTTTCAAAAAGGGGAAAAATAATTTAACGTAAGCAAAGAATACGATATAATGATGATAGATGCTGCCGTCCTGGAAGCTGATGTGGGAGCCAGATTCGACCAGCAGCTAGCGGGCATAGACCCTCAACTGACCATCGGCATAGGTCCGAAGGCTCACCAACAGCTACGTCACAAATTATGTTCATACGGGAGGAGCTGCGATAAGTTAAGATGCAGACTTTGGCTAATGAATTGATATACGTCACAAATGATGTTCATACGTGAGGAGCTGCGACAAGCTAAGATGTAGACTTTGGCTAATGAATTGATATACGTCGCAAGGTCTATATAGAGGATTTCTGTAGAAGAGCAGTGATAAACACTAAGTGTTAGATAAGTATCGTAGAGTATGGTAGAATCTATAGGAATATAACTGTAATAACCTGTCTTTCATATTTTATTGTCTGTGTTCATATTTCCCCTTTTAGGTTCCATCCATATCAGGGCTTCGTTCCTTTACGTTACATTTGGCGCCAACTGTGCTGAACCCACGCCCTTTTTCTAAATTCCAAAAGACCACGGTCGTCACATCTCATTCGGCATAATATATTTGATTCAAATCGTTTTTTTTTTGTACCTATATTATTTTGGATATAACTAATATGTATTTTCGGTTTTCAGAGGAAAGTAAACAAAGACAGCAAGAAATTACATAATATAGAAATTCCATATTGGAATGTTGGACAATTATGGAAATTGGTTAGTCAAAACATATGTACATCTTTCACACGTATGCTAGAATGTCATCTTCATAGTTAACTAGGAATCACAATGTTTAATATGCTAATATTTCATATTTATCAAAAAAAATTTTTAGGGTTCCATATTTTTAAAAAGTATCGGCAATTTTTCAAAATTTTTTTATTTTGAAATTTATTTTTTATGATGACTTTAGAAAAGTGTTTATACAATTTAAAGTGAAGTGAATTGTTAATGAAGTCATAGTAAATAAATCAATAAATTTATGAAAAACATTTAAAAAGAAATACGGAATAAAACTAGTATTTATTTAAAAATGTTGATATTATATATTTAGTGAAGTGATAGTGATCATATAATTCGAATATTGTGGTGATAAAAGTGTATTATTTAATATATTGTGATGTACGGAACCTTAGGTGCGAAACCGACTTGCACTTCGTTCTTCTTCTTCTTATTCAAGCATCAAAGATGAAGTTATGAAATATGTATGCTGTCAAATATGAAGATGACAAAATGCAATGATAATAATAAGGTTAGTGTACACTGAACACAAAGAATTGTTATTTAAGAAATAAAGAGATTATTTTGAATATGTCTTTTATTGAAATAAAGGTATATCAATGGAGTTGTATTGTTTTAATGAACGAGTTTTTCTTCGTGATTTTGGTGAGTGTTCATTCTTATTTTCATGTATGAACTCATTTCATGCAAGTAGTTTGTATACTTTTGCGTGAAGATTATTTGTGGGTAATTATTAAGGTTGGTGAAAATGTTCTTTTTAACTTAATAGGATGACGATGAGTTTAATTGATGTTAATGATAATGAATATTGAAGTTAAATAATAATGATATTTTATGAGTTTATAAGTAAAGTTTATTGTCAATTTAATTATAATAAAGTTGTATAGATTGATTTTCACCAACTTTTATCAACATTATATTATTATCTAGTATTGCGTGGAAGATTGTGCAAAGGGGTCGGACTACCATAATTGCATTAATGACCATGATTACATTGATATGATGTTCTTGTTAATCATTTAATTTAATTAACCATTTTGTTTACAAAAATATAATTAATGTTAGGCTGTCAGTCTGTCTGTTTACTTTCCTACATAATTTTCAAAATGTACTTTTCAAAATTCTTGAGATGGAACCTAGACTACATTTTGTTTTTGAAAAGACTGTTTTATATTTCGTTTTATTTGATAATTTTGATTTTTTTAAAATGTAACTTTGATTTTTTTTTTAAATTTGTTCTTATCATTTTATGTTATGATTGTTTTGGTTTTATATCTATATTGTCACTCGCCTCATTTCATCCCATTAAAACATTAACTTTGGTTTCTTTTGGCTTTATTAGTTTCAACATTGATTTCGATTTTATTCTTTTTTTTTTTTAATTTGCTAGGATGGAGCAGTGGACCGACTCCTTAAATAAGCTCAAAGGTCAATAGTATAGTTAGGATTATTATTTTTTTATATGTATGTTAATTGAGACATAACGTTATATGTCTGGTTATGTCTCCAGAGATAATGATATTGTGTCTTCTAATAAGAAGGCATAATGGAGCAGTGGACCGACTCCTAAAATAAGCCTATAAGGTCACACACACATATAGGTTTTCATTTCGTGGTGCAGCTGATCGACACCCTAAAAATAAGCTTTCCGTTACGTTACGTTACATTTGGCACCCGAACAGGGACATTACTTCTTGAGTCTGGGCCATTGTATCTTTTTAAAGTCGTGAGCCCAAACCCAAACTTTTGAATGTTGTATGAATGGGGGTTTGAATGTTGTGTTTGGTGGTGTGAATGGTGAAGTATATGTTCCATAACCTCAAAATTTTTCTCTGTGTTCAAAATTTTTTCTTGGTTGGGGGGATAATGTGGCATATCTTTAAACGACCTCATACATTTTCATATATCATATACATACTCTTTTGTATTAAAACGATTTGTTTCTTTATGACGGGTCATGTTGCCATGGGAAAAAGAACAAGAAAGTCAGTCTGGGAAAAGAAATGTACTGAAAAATGTTTCAAAAAGGGGAAAAATAATTTAACGTAAGCAAAGAATACGATATAATGATGATAGATGCTGCCGTCCTGGAAGCTGATGTTGGAGCCAGATTCGACCAGCAGCTAGCGGGCATAGACCCTCAACTGACCATCGGCATGGGTCCGAAGGCTCACCAACAGCTACGTCACAAATTATGTTCATACGGGAGGAGCTGCGATAAGTTAAGATGCATACTTTTGCTAATGAATTGATATACGTCACAAATGATGTTCATACGTGAGGAGCTGCGACAAGCTAAGATGCAGACTTTGGCTAATGAATTGATATACGTCGCAAGGTCTATATAGAGGATTTCTGTAGAAGAGCAGTGATAAACGCTAAGTGTTAGATAAGTATCGTAGAGTATGGTAGAATCTATAGGAATATAACTGTAATAACCTGTCTTTCATATTTTATTGTCTGTGTTCATATTTCCCCTTTTAGGTTCCATCCACATCAGGGCTCCGTTACATTCCGTTACGTTACTTTACAATTTGCATGCCAAAAATTCAGCGCAATCCGAAACAATATTGAATTTTCAGACTTTGTTACCCCATTTCACCCTCTTAGGGGTGGAATTTCTAAAATTCTGAAACTTCTATTCACTCATTCTTTTTCTGAAGCACTTGTGAGAGGTTTTGAATAGAAAAGTTTATCTAATCTTGTTTCTCCATACAAACTTTGAACCCCCATTTCATCCCCTTAAGGAGTGAATTTTGGAAAATCCTTTCATAGTACACCCTTACGTACTAAGACAAATATACCCACCCAACTTCAAGTCTCTACGACCAGCGGTTTAGGCTGTGTGTTGTCTGTCAGTCAGTCAGTCAGGCAGTCAGTATGTCAGGACAAAGATTGTTATTGTTTCAGATAAATTATTTATTTTAGGAATGTACTCTTACAAAACATAATAAAATTTGATGTTTTCAGTTCAAAAAGTATCGACACAATCACGAGAACTTTTCCTTACTCAACTACATTGACCGATTATTGATTGACATGTGGGTGGCCTACTAGATTTTGAATTAATTAAATTGTCAAAAATCTGTCTCATAAGTTCCTAATACGGCTGTCGGGTGCCGGTAAAATTGGCCAACGAAGCCACACTTAACAAGAAGTAACTATTATATAATCTGTGCCTAAACTTTGAAATGTATTCCACAGAAACTTATATGGAATTTGACATAGCGTTATATTTTTGGCGTGAATAATAAATAGATCAAGTTCGGTAGTTCTTTAGGTAATTTATACTTATACGAGAAGAGGCAAATCTATATGATTTTGGTGAGCTGCAGTCGTTAAAAAAGTTGCGAAAAGTGGGGTTTAAAAATGCCGTAGCTGGTGTTTTAAAAGTTTTCTCTCAAAGTAATGCGTCACACTTCACGGGAAGCTAACCCCCTGAGAATATCTCGCGGCTTCGCCATTTGTATTAGAGAACCGTCATTCGTTTTGCCGACAGAAATCTATGTCAGCAGTCGTGACGTTACATGATTTGGCTAAAATGTTGTCACGTGTTGAACACAGTACGTGTAGGTTTTTAGGTTTATTACACTCATGTAGCTTAGTTTGGGTAAGCTAACCACTAGCAGTTCTGTGAGAACAGTAAACCTCGCGTGCCTTTATAACCATCGAATAACCGATACTTCCCCTCAACAGCTAACAGCAGGGGGGCTTAGGAAAACCATTTCAGTGTTTGGGTTTTTGCCCAAAAATAGGGTTATAAGTTTTAGGCTGTTAGTCACTTGGTTCTAGGAGTTTGAATGTGGTGTCTACGGGTTTGTCTTGTTAAAGCTAAGAGGACTGCGTAGTCAGATTGGTGGAGGTAGGTAAATTTTTTCGAAAAAAAAAAAAAAAAATCCGTCGGAAATATATAACGCTGTTACAAACTTCTCACCTTTCCCTTCTGGTTTTCCCCCAATTAAGAAAAAAACACGTTTGAGAAAAAATATTAAATAAATCAAGAAACTTGTGTTCCACTTTCCATAAAACTTTTTTCAGTTATCACATAAACAACTAGACACAATTTTACTAGAGATATTTATAAGTTTATAATATATTATGAATTATTTTATAAAATTAATTATTCAGAATAACTTGTAATAATTATATTTGATTTCAAATGTATAGAAACCCTACTTGAAAAAGTTCCTTTTCAAATAACCTACCACTACGGAAGGCTATGCCGTATCATATTTCAAGAAAAACTTCTTAGCGCTCAAAATACGTTCTCGGCTCTCATTTTAGCCAAGCATAATGTGAAATTTAAAACTCCCAGAAGCTCAAACCATGGCCCATTGAAAATTAACCCGTAAATTTCTCGCGACAACTGCCGAATGGCGAACTTTGCGCAACCGCCGACGGCTGGTTGGGAACGGAACAACGTAGCTCAATCCAGCTCATTACATCGCACAGAAATAAGGCTTATTTTGAACGACACGCTTGTAATGCTCTTGTAGGTGTATTAATTGAATTCCTCGAAACAGCTCGGTAGACCAATGCGACGAAGACTTAAAGTACCTTAAGAGATTGGTTTCAAAGTATTATAATATTGAGATTGGTACCGGTTGCGCAAGTAAGTCGACCGATGCGATGCCGTAATGGTTGATAGATCTTCATTTGCCTATTTATATAATTGTTATAATAGAATCTAGAGCAAATTAATCATTCGTAGTCATATAGTGTCATTGTCAATGTGCATCGAGTTTTTAGTTATGGGTAATAAGACAAGGTAAACCACAGAACAGATGAATTAGAGGAAAACCATTCGAAAACCCTCGCCCGATGAGATAAAGTGACATCTGCCTGTAAACAAAAACTCAAGAATGCCAAAATTTCACACGTCACGGCACTGTTTAGGTCACAGAAAAATAACCCAGAGACCTTAAAAATGTAGAGTATAACATGTCTTATAATTTTACTGTACATGCACTGTGCCCGTGAAACCAAAAATTCATATTCCAATTTTACGGACAATAACTGGCAACTAGACTAATAGAAGTTCTACCACTAAAATCGACAACTAAACCAAAGTATTAACAATTTTCAAACATTCTTCTACCGCGATGATCTATTCTGGCAAGTGTTAATGGCTTTCCAAAGGCAATATTATGTGAGGTTTTATTATGATTTCCCGAGGAAGTGTTTCTACTTTCCAATGTTATTGAGGTGCATTTGGCTTTATGCGACAGAATTACGACCCGAGGTTCACGTGACTAGATGTTATTATATTGCAACTATGGTATTTTTCGAACTCCTTAAATTTATTTCAGCAGTTTTGTCTCTTCAACTCAATTATAACACTATGTTCTTATTTTACGTTAGCCTAAAACTTCTTTAACTGATTCCAAAAAAGAAGTAGGTTCTCAATTTGATGGTGTAGTTTTCCACTCGAAGATCTATTTGTCACTTTGAAGGTAAATGCCACAAAAATTAATTGTATTATTTACATACTATTTCATCATCGTCATAATCAGCCTAAGCTAGTCTTACTGGATATAAGCCTCTTCAACTCTACGCCACGATCCTCGGCTGTTCTCATTCAGCCCTTGCCAGCCACTTTGTGAACATCATCGCTTCTCCTACTCTGAGTACGTCCTGCGCTATGTTTGCCAATTTGCAGTCTCCACTCTCATTTACCCATAGTTTATACATAGCCTATAACCAGCGAACAACCAAGAAGATACTTTATTTGTCAAATTATAATAAAGAATTTAGAAGTTATGAGGTAACAGGTGAACATACATACAAACAAACATACCAGTCTAAATTATAACCTCATGTATAGTATAGCTTAGTATTCTGTCCTGTTTAGTATTCGGGCAGTAAAATTGAAGCAAACTTTCATAGTCAACAACTTAAAAATTATGCGAATAAATCAAGCGTGTAAAGAGTTTCATATGAAAGTCTGGGAAGTAACGGAAGCGCCGTGCTCATACATGGCAATATGAATAAAATATGGATTCATCAGTTGAATAAACGAACATTTCGTGCTCGAATAACCGTACGGACGTGGTGTGTAATGATCGCGTGAAAGGAGATGTGAGACTGGTAAAGGTATTGTTTGAGAATATTAAGTTACGGCCCTTGTTTAAAAGCTGGGCGTTAAACATGATTTCGTTAATTGTTACAAAGGTTCTAGATCCCAACTGGGATTGGAGAGAATTTTGATGGAGGTGTCGTATTAGGAGAAAGGTTAAAGTTTTGTTTTGTTTCTAAGACTGTAATTTTCATTTGTTCAAAAATTGTGATTAGCTAGAAACTTCTCGTGGCTTTGCAAAAGTAGCTTCATTATAAAGGTACGGCCAAATCGCTACGATCTGAGGGTGCAGGCGCGGGCGAAATCAGATAGTACAGTAGTAATTCATGATTAAACGAGTTATAGTGAAGTTTTTATTATAATTATACGAAGCACCTCGTACGAACAGATAAGTATCAAACACCTACCCATGCCCCAAAGTAATTTTGTCCGAGGATCCTTCGGCAATATCACACAGCGGGCAATACTTTAAACTAAATGATAGGTATGACAGAACAGGCAAGATGGTGGACTAGTAGGGGTTCCCACTAACAAATTTATATTTCTACTTACTACAAACAATAGTGCACGAACGTTAGCATCTATGCGGTACTAGTAAACAATATAGGAAATATATTAATTTCAGGGTACTCATCCCGAGTGCGAGGTACGAGTATAATTGTTCTGACTGGTTCAAACCAAACGCGATCTACGGCGATCAGATAGCGATTGAAAAGTAAATCACGCCCGCGCCCGCGCTCAAATATCGCAGCGTTGTGCAACCTTTACTACAACCAAATTTTTCACAAACTTCTATGACTCAAAAAGTCTTTAGGAATCATTCTATCCATTGAACAAAATTGCACGAGTTTGTTTTAGTTTTATGATGTAGCAATTACTATAAATATAGATAGTCCCTTAAGTTAGAATATAATATGTCACCAAATATCTAAATTGTTCCAGCAGCTATACTTAAAAGGCAGTTCCCATTCTGGGCCTAGCGTGCTACCATCCTCGACCGCATAATTATTGGTAAGCCAACCGGTGAGATAGTGGTCAAACGCCATATACCTATGATAAAAAAAATGGTAGATAAGTATTTTTAAAACCTTCCCATGCACATAGTTTTAATATAAGATTCCGTTCAGTGGAATCAAATAAATGCAACAGCAATACAATAAGCATCGCGTTGGTCGGTACAATTGTCTAAAGAGCACGTTAAACGGGAGCTCAGTAGAACTTGGCTGGTGCTCAAAAGTTACTTAGTCGACGTCAGCACGTCACGTTTAGATAAGCTTTTGGCGCAGACCCTGATACTAAAGATTATTAATTGATACAATTTAATAGCAGATGAAAATAACCTTGAAATAATGTAGGGGCAGGTAAATAAAACTATCATTGTTTTAAAATATTGAACAATGGTAATTATTGAGATAATGTTATTGGAAATATACTGTTACAAGTGCATTTTCAACTGACTTCCAAGCAGAAGGAGACAATTATTACATATTGAGCTATTTAAAATGTGTAGACTATGGTATTTAAGGAATTCGATTACTTAGTACGATTCGATACGTATTCGATGACTTAGTAAGGCAAAAGCTATAGACGCTCATTTTGTATCGTAATCTGCAAACGAATATTTAACATCGTGTTATTCAAAATGTGTAGCCTAGTCAATCTAAGGGAAAAAAATGTAAATATAGAAATTCTGCGATCTCTAATGATTATCCATAAATTACAGATGACAATATTTCTAGATTTCTTATCCCAGGTCGTTACACAAATCAGTATATTTTGTACCTACATTTAATGAAACAGTAGCACAGATTATATAATAGTTACTTCGTAACAGACATTTCACTTCCCTACAAAAACACAAAATGTGTCTAAAGCGCTCTACCTAGCGTTGTTATTACTTCGTTCAGCGCGCGATGTACAGGCGCGCGCATTATACGATATGCATTACTGAAGGGTTGCCTCAATCAAATAAAAAAATAGTGTAGAAATGATATTAATTTACCTCACAAAATAACATCAAAGTCCTTAACTAAAAGTCGAATTTTAAGTTGAAAAAGTGAATTTTACGCCGTCTTGTCATTTTAGTATCGTAGCATAAAAAATTTACAATATTATGCTTGTTTTTGTCGAACTCGCAAAATGACTATGGAAAACATAAATCATTTTTAATATAGAATACGAATGCACAGTTATCCCGTCATTTGAATAATAACATACGTTGCGCGCGCGTGAGCAGTGACAAGCGACTGACGGTACCAGCGCCGGCGCTGGTCAAAACTTTAGGTACAAACCGCTGTAGTTATGGGCGAGTGAGGGAGGCCTGACAGGAGTACGAATTTCCACAAAATTGTAATTTACAGTTGTCCAAAAACATTCAAAATAACAATTCATTTTAAACTTGCATTTTTCTGCTTATAAAATTGCCAAACTCATTGCGAATAAAATTAAAAATACCCAGTCTCAAAACGAACAAAGACATACACGTAACATTCCATTGTAACTAGAAAATTTTCCGCGTTCGTTATTTGCTAAAAACACGAGACTATAAAGATAATGCCTTAGGCAATATCTAACATCCGTAGGGCATAAATTACAAAAGCATTGTTGAGTCGCGCTGGGTCGGTGCTGGTCCACTCATTCGGCACTAACGACCATTGTCTTACTCCACCACAATAGGTTAATTTTCTTAAGACAGAAACCAAGTGAATCGTAAATTAAAACGTAATATCTCATAACTTGCAAGTATCCCGCTCAACGAGGCTGTGCTAATTTTTTTTTTAATTATATGCCTTAGAAATATGCTCCGAAAGAAGGAATTTCCTGAAAGATGCATGATTAACGTTGATGTGCCCGAGCTAGTGGCGATTGCGTATAGCCAATATATAAATCTTTTTTTATCATTAGATAGTAATCCCGACTCAAAATTGTTTAGGTATTAAAATAGTAATAAAGAAGAGTACTTTAATCGATACAAAAGTTTTGTTAAGTTTTGTTATCAAAATAAATAAAAATACGTTTACAACGTGCCTGATTTCGAATTGTAATTCTTTTTATACCCGCCTACTTGTTTGTTAAGCTTTGTTGAAGTACCGATGAAAATGATGAATGATCGAAGTTTCCATAGTCCAATAGTTTATCTATTTATATGACACCAGATAATTGTATAATCTCTCAATAGATTGTGAACAGATGAATTAGACTTTTTGACTTATCGCCAGCCACTCCCACAGCACGCTCGCTTCGCTCGCGATTGAGCGATGTGTGGTCACTGCTATATCATAGACTAAACCTAGTCTTTGGGGCCGTAAATTTATGAACTAGACATCTTTAGTTCTTACTTACGAAAATGTAAGCGTTAAATTATAAATTTCAGTGTCTGTTCACATATATTTGATATTTTCGGCTCGAAGAACGATCCGCAGCATCGTCTTTCACTGCATCCCTTGTTACAGGCTTAAAGCCTCTACTATACAGCCTTTGATGGGCGACTTGCCTGCTGATCGCGTCACGGAGAGCAGGTCTTTCGACAGGGACAGATTTTGCGGGCCTTTTTTCGGTCCGGACGTCCAACCCTTGCAACGCCAAGATTGTCAAGGCCTATTTGTGTGTCTTTGTTTGCCTCTCGACCAAGGCGGTTCATTTGGAATTGGTCAGTTCGCTTTCAAACCCGGCATTTGTCGCCACCCTGGACAGGTTTGTCTCCAGACGCGGCTTGCCCTCCTTGATTAGGTCGGACTGTGGTACAAACTACAAGGGCACCAGCAATTATTTGAAGGATGTGTACGCCTTTCTGGGAGCAAACCAAACTGACATTGGCAATAATTTGACCAAACGTGGAATAAGCTGGCTATTTGATCCACCAGCTTTCCCCCATTGGGGTGGTATATTTGAAGCCGTTGTAAAATCGGCCAAAACACATTTGTGACAGGTTATTGGAGAAACCGTTTTAATTTTTGAGGAACGGTGTTCTGCAAAATTGAGGCCGTATTGAACTCGCGTCCGTTGTGCCCGGTCTCTTCAGACCCAAATGATTTTGAAGCACTTACGCCCGGCCATTTTTTGATTGGTCGTCCAATTGTCACCCTGCCTGAGTATCCTTTTGTGGACGTGAATTCGTCTTTCGTCTTTCACGCTTTGAGCTTGTCCAACAGCTCACTCAGAGCTTTTGGAAACGTTGGAGTCTATTTGCATGTTCTCCAGCAGCGCGTCAAATGGACTGACAAAACCGATCCACCGAAAGTTAGGGACCTCGTTTTGATTAAGAATGCTTACTTATCGCCACTGTGTTGGCCTTGGGGGCGCATCCTTAATTGATTGTTGGCACAGATGGTGCCCCCGTTTTGCGGAGGTCCTGGTGGACGGTTCGGTGATGAAGAGAGCGGTGGCAACTTTGTCTCGTTTGCTAATTGATTAGCGAACGGGTTCCCCGTTCGGGGCGGGTAGATGTTTCGTCCCGTCCAAATTTGATTTCGTGCCGTTTTTACATCGCTTGTCCTTTGGCGAAATACGTCTATTTTTCGCGATGACATTTGGGCTACAAGTCTTTTTTGACGTCTGTCACTTCGCGGCTGTCATGGCGCGCGGCCAGCTGTGATGAGTCATCGGTGTGACGAATTGTTTTTGTAACGCCTACGCGTTTTTGTTTTTGATTTAATCAAAAATTGAGAAAATATAAAGTTAAATTGTTGTTCACGACTCGAACGCGGCCGAGCGCAGTCGTATCTACTTTGTTTGCTTTTGAGCTCGTTCAGGTGAGCTAACTTGTGGAAATCAATTGGAGTTATCGTCGTCCTTGGATTTGGAGCAGTCATCACGGCTAGTTCAGGGAAGTACACTTTTATTAATTTATGTGATCACATCAGTTAATAAGATAGGAAACCCCACTTGTATGTGAGCCGATCATCGTCAGGTGAGATAACCTCACATTTTTACAATCTATTTCTAAAATCCGCGCAAACGCGGAAAAGTTGTTAAGGAAATCGGGACATTACTCCACGACACGCTTCCACTCTAAAAGACGTGATCATCCCCTTTTTGCGTTTCCTATAATCAACATGTATGTTTGTTACTTCTTCACGCTTAAACTACTCAACCGATTGAGCTGAAATATGAAATTAATGAAATATGTAAAGAGCTTATGGAATAACACATAGGGTAATTTTTATCCTGATATTCCCACGGGAACGATGTCTACGCGGTTAAAACCGCGGGGCACAGTTAGTAAGATATATACTATTAATATATAATAAAGTTGTAGATTATCTGGCAGATAAGTTCCTAATATGCTATCAGGGATTCTATCAAGACCCGTTGCTCCTACGATCTATGGAGTAAATATTATTTGTCAACAATTAAATAAACAATATCTAATTGCCCGTTGAAAAAACTCTCATCCATTTTTATTTCAACGAGTAATTTTAAATTGTAAATTGTTATGACAATCTTTGTTATAAATTGTTTTACTGAGCTATTATATTATGAGTAACCTCCCTATTTAAAAATCTCTGTCAGTAATGAGGGTCTTTGTCTCAAATGGTCCTAGCCCAAATTACTTTTGCACTTACGATTAAACTTAGTGGCTTAAGAGGCGTTCGCGTGTCGTAGAAAACTCCTAGCCGACGGGATGTTCCCTCGAGGGCGGTAAACTGGCACTGGACACGACACAAGCCTCTTTAACGTCTCGCCATAGTTCCACGTCGAAGAAGTTATTTAACTCGTTGCGAAATTCGAGTAGGAACACATTGTCAAAGCTTTTGTAGTGAAACCTTATTAATATCTATCAAAGGAAACCTTTCTATATAGTTTTGAGGAAAATGTTAATCTATTGGTACGGAAGTGCGGTAGTGAAAAGCAGAACGTGTGGATGAAATAATATGCAATCTAGTGCACTTATTTTATATTTAAAATAGCATTCTAATCTAAAAAGATGAAAATGTATTTTAATCGTTATGTAGTAAAACAGTACGTTGAAAATTATGAAACTTTTTGGTGTAAAAAATATTTATTATGTTTATTTCGTGGAACGGAAAAATAAGCATAAATTTAAATATAACATTGATATTTTTGTGGCAGCCGAGAGAGCAATATTGCTATTGACTACGCATAAAAAGTTATTCGTAGTATGGTATTGGTTGTTTGGACCCTATTTTTGTCAAAGTTATAATAAGTTTAATTAACTAAGATTACTTACTGGAATCCCGTACCCAGTAATTGATGGACTTGGGTGAAGACTCGACGTAGCACTCCAGCGTGACGTCAGTACCCAGCGGAGCACCCACTAGCTGGTTCGGGACTTGGATCACAGGGTGAACTGTAGAAAAACACAATTAAAGTTGAGCGAGAACTAATATCTTCTACGCGTTTCATTGCCGTCTTAGATCACATTGAGAAAGAGTTCAAACGCTTGCTTATTAAACTGGAGAAATAAAGATCCGTTTTACATTAATTTTTGGTGAAACTCACTCAGGCTAAGTAAAGCGATGATGTGGGGTAACTGTAGTGGACTTTTCATCGGCTAGCACAGACCCCACATTACTGAGAGATGACTTCGGTAAGCCAAGTATCCGCTATATATCCGCAGCCTCTACGCAGCCGCAGAGCCTATGGGTCTGCTACTGGGGCAAGATGGATTAATGCGCGACCCTATCTTGCCTCACCTCGGTGGAGAATTGCTCACCCCACGTTTTTAGTGGGTATGCTGCCCTTCACGCAATGAGTCTCACATTACCATCTCGCTTGCCCAAGCGAGTGGGATTTTCCTGGGTAAAAAAATGGTGAAGCGATGCTATTCGTAAGGTGGTTGGCAAGAGCTGGATGAGAGTAGCCGAAGATCGTGCTTATTAGAAAGGCCTATGACCAACAGTGGACTAGTATAGGCTGATGATGATTGGTTTAACTGTACCCATCACATAAGACTAATCAGACGTGGTGGAAGTAAAAAATAACTATATCTGGTTCTTTAATAACGCTCAAGGTGGTGTAAGACTTTATCGGCTATTGTAATCTTTTGTATGGTAATGTATGTACTAGAACAATACAATTGGGGTTTAATCAAAAAACATGTTTTTAAAGATGTTGCTTTTTTGAGTGTAGTATTTTTTGTAGTAGTAGGACTTCTGCAAGTCCACCTGGGGCAGTACCACCTCTTTGCCAATTAATTTTCAGCCGTGAAATAGGAATTTTTTTTCGGCTGAAATGGCAAGGTGTCCAGTAAAATTACAGGGCATGTGAAACTCAACATCCTTATGTCTGAAGGTAACAGGCGCTGTGCAGTGATATGCAAAATTCTGGCAGTCCAGAATTTTGCGTGCCGATGTATCTGTAATAGGTAGACGTCATCGCTTACCATCAGGCGAGCGTCGTGCTTGTCCTGTTACCTTACAACATAAAAAAAAAACCTTAAACTATTTCTGACTACAACTAAATATTTAAACATTATTATTTATAGAGCTCATAATACGGAATAGGATACAACGAGATGCCCTTGAAACATTATTTTTAAGCTAGCTTACAAAATAAGAGAAAACACCGAAGGAAAGGAGTCGACTAATAAAATTAAAGTTAAATCTTGCATAACAGCAAAATGTTCGCTCGAGTTGACGCGAAGACACAAACAGTCCCTTGCAGCCAGAAAATAATTAAAAGCTACTACTCGCTGACATTATATAAAACCATTAATAACAAGGAACCTCAGAAAGTTGTCGAGATAAACAACAATTACCACGAATTTTCAGAGGCCCCTATTTCGATAGCAGAACGGGGCGCACTTCTGTAAACATTTCTGTTGAGAAAAAAGCTCTGAAGCTCGGTGGACGGGCTTATTTAATAAAGTAATTTTGCTATAAGAGGTTTACTTACTCTGATTCTGGGAAGGGCACTGATAGTTCTTCAACCCAATCAATTACCGGTGAAAGAATTTTCATTTTATTTTTATCCTATTGGTACCTGCGTCTTATTAATAAATAATGTTGGTTGCTTTCAGTGAATAAGGTTCAGCTGTTGAGTTGGGCTATCCAGCTTTTTTAGATAGATTAGATAGATATTGAAGGTTCTTAGCGATCAGGGCTTAGTTCAGTGCCAGTTTAGCCTAAAGTATTCACCGTTTTTGATCACATTATTGCCTACCATAGGGAAAAGGTCAAACGCTAACCTATCATAATACAAAAGATGTACATTGGTACGAATTACTTTCCAATTACTTATAGATTTATCATAATTATAAAAATGGAACGGAGGGGACCAAAACATGAGTTTTATTGGTGTTTCAGTAGTGATAAAGATGAGTGTTGTATAAAATGATAGACTTACAATGGACCTTGACGAGGATCCTCTTGCTGACTGATGGAGGGACGCCGTTGCTCGCTATACAAAGGTATGCGCCCATATCCGACCGAGAGATCTTGTTCAGGGTTAACACCTCCTCTTCAAATACTGATACTGAACAAAAAAATATTATGCTGACAATTGACATCAAATAGTACGTACTATTAATAGTCCGTACTTTTATATAAAACATTTAATTCATAGTATAAAATAAATCTTAAATACATATTATGCTTTAAAAACGCGACGTAACAATACTCTTTAGCCCAGCAGGTTAGTGAAACATTAGCTAATATAAGAGTCTCGCTAGAATCTTAGTGATCAGTGCTGTGAGACTAGGGTATCTGTATGTCATTAATATTATATGAGTGTCTGTCTATGATTGTTCGCCTATCCTACCGAACCCTAGTGTGGTAGTATGAGTGCAAATTCATCCAATGAGTGTGCAATCTAAATCATTACCACCACTGATTGTACGAGTACATTATAAAATACAAGCCTCTACTAACTCAAGTATTTTGCTAAATCGTTAGTTCTTTAAACAGTTAAATGCCGATTGCTGCAGACGGTCAATCCACCTGGCCATAGAGTTTCCTACACTAAGGGCCAGTTTCACCGGTGCCTGATAATGCGTTAGATAGTTATCTGACACATGACGCCATATAAAAGCTGTCAAAAATCTGTCAGATTTCTTCATAATAGCGCTATCAAGAACCGGTGAAACTGACCCTAAGTATCTTGATTTTAAAATTATCGTGAATTTGTAACATTATTATTGTTATATACCGGCTATAATTCACGTACCTTTAGTCGAATTTTCTCGACCTAGGTTTCGAGCGAGTCAGTCGCTCTTCCTCAGGAGTGAGGTCACGCGGTGAGATCGCAATGTGAACATCGCGATCTAACCTAGTCATCGAACTAACTCATCGAAACCTAGGTCGAGAAAATTCGACTAAAGGTACGTGAATTATAGCCGGTATATAACAATAATAATGACCCTAAGTATGTCAAAATGTGAATTTTAATCGATAACTTAAACTTATTATAAGTAGTCGATGTCGATATTATTACATGTATTTATTAATATCGCAGATAATTTGAGAGATAAATCTTTGTACGATTTAAACGTAGCGGTGCTTCAACTATCTTATTATTTTTTATAGCATATAGTCTGGCTAGATGTTGATCACTATTTCACTTGTTGACAAATGCCGATATCCAGGATAGTAGAACGTTAGCTCTAGAAACGATATTGGCTCTCAAGGACTATAATTTTATGTGTTTGGCTTCAGATTTTCCAATCGAAGGTGGAAAGTACTTTCGTAATATTAGCTTACAGGTATCAAGAAAGAAGCCGCTCTGGACATGAAATTAAACATAACCATACGATGACAACAGTATTAACGTTTTATTAGTACCTATTTTTAATTTTCCTCCTCTTTCCGAACACAATTTGAAACCATTTATCATACTCAGGGAATGATAATATCATATTTGTTTTGACATTTACATTCAAGCACAACCCCGATTGAGTGATTAAGTTTAAGGGAATTGGTAAAGAAGGGTAATGGGGTATCATGATATCTATAAAATCGATGCTACAAGTATCAGTTTTACTTATTTATTAAAGTTTAAGGCTAACATTAAAGATGATTAAACAGTTGTTAGGACGGACCTCGTCATGTTTTTAGATATATCTGTTTTGTTCCTAAAAAAAGTACGAGGGACAGACTGGAAAAAGAAATTCGAACTGTCCCCTACTCGTAGCAGAGCGACAGTAATCTTCAATTTATTTGTAAAGCAAACATGAAAATTAAAAAAGATAAATATTACATGCCAAATGTAGAAAAGTGGGCACCTTTGCGATCACAAAATATTGTACTGATATGTTTCTCAATTTCAAAATTAACAAACGTATCGCAAACAAGAGCCGGTGTACATCGTTATTTGCCCTATATCTGGGCACCTTAAATTTCAGCCAGAATAAATTGTCAGTCTTAATTAAGCGTACCTTTTGTTTTTCCACCATTAGGATCCCTAATCACTATGTCGGCCTGTCCTCCGCCTGGTATTTTATATTTTAAGTGGACTTGGTTTTGACCGTTTCATTTGATTGGATGTGTCGGCGTTTGACCCAGTAAGAATATTTTACCGTTAGAACGAGAAATCGTAGGGAATTTTATTGTTTAGATTTTTTAACTTCTGCAGAAAATACTGAGTGTTAAGAATTGATTTACTCATTATAATACAATTATTAAAAAACAACGTTTTTCAATTGATTTGCATTTTTGAAAATTTGAATGTATATTTACAAAGGGGGAAAATATCCTATTGTATTAGAATCCTGGTAAACATTAAAGTGCCTGAAGGCTGCAAACCATATTTTATAAAACTAAAAATACTTACCCTCACGTCGATATACATATTGGAACTATGCAAATTCGTAACAAAAAACCCTCAGTTCTATGGACGGCCCACGAGGTGTCACAAATACAATTTAATTCTACCTAGTACGAATCAAAAGAGTTGTAGGTCAGGCCCAAAATATATAGCAGTAAAAACTTACTACAAGTTATTAGATGAGCTGAAAATAGAAGAAAGCGACATAGTATTCAGTCGAAAACTTAAATAATTTCTAATAGAAAATGCGTTTTATAAGATAAACGATTTTTTTATTACAAAGAAAATAGTAAAACTTATAGGGTTTATAAAGCCATATCTTCTAATATTATAAGAATCTTTGTCCTGACAACTGACTGACTGACTGACTGACTGACTGACTGACTGACAGACAACGCAAACCCAAAACGCTGCTCGTAGAGACTTGAAATTTGGAGGGTATATTTGTCTTAGTACGTAAGGGTGTACTAAGAAAGGATTTTCCAAAATTCACTCCTTAAGGGGTTGAAATGGGGGTTTAAAGTTTGTATAGAGAAACAAGATTAGATAATCTTTTCTGTCCGAAACTTCACACAAATACTTCAGTAAAAAAATAAGTAAATATGTGTTTCAGGTTTTTTTGAAATTCCACCCCTATGAGGGGAGGGTGAAATGGGGTAACAAAGTGTGAAAATCAATATTGTGTCGGATTGCGCTGAAATTTGGCATGCAGATAGTTATTACGACGTAAATTCCCTCTGAGAAAGGATTTTCCAAAATGTACCACTGAAGGGGAAGAAACGGGGGTTCAAAGTTTGTATGGAGAAACAAGATTGGATAGTCCTTTCTATCCGAAACTTCACACAAATACTTCTGTAAAAAAAAATACGTGTTTTAGGCTCTTTCAAAATTCCACCCTTTAAAGGGTGAAGTGGGGTAGCAAAGTCTGAAATCAATATTGTTTCGGATTGCGCTGAAATTTGGCATGCAGATAGTTATTTTGACTTAGGTATTCGCTAAGAAAGAATTTTTCAAAATTCACTACAATGAAGCGGGGGTTCAAAGTTTGGATAGTCATGTTATAAGGATTTTCCAAAATTTTCCCCTGAAAAAAAAAAACTTTGAACCCCCGTTGCAGGGGATGAAACGGGGGTTCAAAGTTTGTATGGCGAAACAAGATGAGATAAAGTACGTGTTGATTATAAATTACCGACTATTATCATTTGGTCTGGTATCATAGGTTTCATGCACATCCTCGAGAGTTTACTCGACTCTCGACGCAATATCACGACCAGATTGACGGAGCATATCAAGAGCATTAAGAATATGGACATCAGTAGCTCCGCCTTAGCAGAACACGCACATCTCTCGGATACCAATCACTACATTCGGTTCGACAAGCCCCCGTATTAGCAAAAAAAAGTACTTAGTACCTCGAAAAATACGTGAGGCCATCGAGATAACCCGCCACCCGAATATGAACGGAGATCGTGGATGAAGCCTGCCTACAACATGGATACCTGTTCTTAATGCTTCCTCAAAAAAGAAAGTTTTCACTAGTCTGGAACGGGACACGGTCAGCTTTGTTTGTAACAATGCTTTTGAGTGACGATGAAGATCTGTCAGACATCGGACAAGCTCAATCTCCCTCTATCACGAGCCCCCCCCCCCCGACGAGCCGCGCGCAGCGAGCTGCGAGCAGTGTCAAACTCACGATAACTATAAATCTAAAAAAGTACGTGTTGTAGAATTTTTCGAAATGGGGTAGGTAACAAAGTCTGAAAATTTGGGTTTTTCGGGTATTATAAATATGAATCCCGAATTGCCTTAGTCACGCGATGACATGAAAACGGGTGAACCGATTTGGCTAATTCTTAATCGATGTCTTTAATGATAGAAATCTTGGGAGAGGCCTACGTCCAGCAGTGGACTGACACCGGCTAATGATAATCATGATGAATGATAGAATCGTTTTTACAAAAGAAAAGTTTTAAGTAAATAAAAGATGTTTTTAACGCGGGCGAAGCCGCGGGGCACTTCTAGTAATATAATATGATTGCTTGTTATTAATAATATTTGTTTTAGTACAGGTAGATTGTTGTTAAATCGGTCTGTCCGCTCTGCACTACTTGCTTACACCCTACCAGGGTCGTATGTTCTCATTCTTGGAATTCTGAGATCTTTAAGGAATAATAATTGTAAGTGTAACATATAATTGCAATAAACAATTGAGTATTGAGTATTGCGTATTAGGCGGCACATAATGCCCTAAAAGAGTAGTTACTCGATTTCCGTCCCATTTCTATTGCTGATTGATGAATCAATAAACTAACATGAAAATGGAAAATTGCATGGAAAATATTAGCCAATACGAATAATTAGATATGATGTCAATTGTCAATTTCATAGGCATACCTATGATATTGCCGTTATATATTAAAAAGTAATAACAATTTTATTGCAATTTACCTAATTTATATTTTCCTAACATATGTAGCTTCATATATCACACATACTACATATTTATTATTATTAATTAAAAAATGACATTAAATAAAATTGAGGATATACGAGTAAATATCCATACCAAAAAACGTTGTTAAAAGTAGCAAATAAAAAAAAAATTAAACATACCGACTAATATTATAAAAACGTTTGTAACTATCTCACTTTGTCTGTTTGTTGCCTAATCACACCGATACGGACGATCTGATCTTACTAAGTTTAACAAGGAGATACTTTATAGCATTACAATGCACATAGGCTACTTTTTGTAAAAAAATAATCATGATTTTTGCATATAACTTAAATAACTCAGATCACAGAATTGTTGATTGACAGAGCATTACAGTGCTAAAATTTTTGGTGTAACGTGAACGAAGTCGCGAGTATCAGCTAGTATAATATAAAAGTTACATGTATATTCACCTCTAGTCTTCCCTCCACTGGCATCTCTTAGCACAATATCGGCGCCGTCTTCTCGTCTCCACATGACGCGAGGTTCGGGCATGCCCCGAGCCCTGCACGAAACTCGAGCAGTCCCCCCTTCAGGAACCATTACATCACTCGATGTCTCTTCTGATATGAAGTCTGGAGGTATCACTACTTCCAAGTACCCCATCTGATGACAAAAATATTAGAATTAAAATTTCGTTTGAAAACATAAATAAATAAACTGGCTAAGTGCGAGTCAGACTTTTGTCTCGCCACGGAGGGTCCCGAACCGCAGTATAATACTACCGTAATATTATATTATATTACCGTGTCCATTCTAAACATACTTATTAACTACAACGCCATCTAACGAATATCTAACGAACTGCTAACACCAACTAAGCGAACGTTAACACGAAGGTGTTAGGGCACAGATTATATAATAGTTACTACGTAACAGATATTTCACTCCCTACAAAAACACAATACCAACGCTTATTCCAGACAATACAAGCAAAAGTGTGTCTAAGGCGCTCGATCTAGCGTTGTTTTTACTTAGTTCAGCGCGCGATGTACCGGCGCGCGCCCGATACGATGTGAAGGGTTGACTCAATGAAATATGTATAAAAATAGTTTTGAATGTCTTTTATTTACCTCAAAAAATGCTTATTATTCACGATAACAATGAAAACAATTGAGCTAGGTGCTATTTTCTTAATCTACATTTGATTCTTGTATTTAGGGTTCCGTACCCAAAGGGCAAAACGGGACCCTATTTTTAAAACTCCGCTGTCCGTCTGTATGTCTGTTTGTCACCAGCCTGTATCTCATGAACCGTGATATTAAGACAGTTGACATTTTCACAGATGATGTATTTATGTTGCCGATATAACAACGAATATTAAAAACAGAATAAAGTGTAAATTATAGGGGGGTCCCCATACAAGGAACGTGTTTTTTCGGCATTTCAATATAACGCCATCTATGAACGCTTAGGTAAATGTCCATAGATGGCGTTATATTGAAATTTCGATCCCTAACACCTTTGTGTTAGCTTTCACGATATCTTGCGTTAGACGTTAGATGGCGGTATAAGAAATAAGCACGCGGCTCATAACTCTGTTCTGATAAAATGTTTATTAATTATTATTTTTTGCTGGTGAAAAATTATAGTGGCATTTTCTGCTCAATCTTATAAAATACTGTAGTGTGGAACGGAACCCTACGAATGCGAGTCCAACTAGCGAGGCCTGGTTAGGGTAGGTAATTAATATTATTAAACAGGTAACAATTATAAATTATTGAGGTAAACAATCGTTCATAGATAGTAAAAAACACGTTTTTTGCATGGGGATCCCCTTTAATTTTTTACTTTGTGCTGTTTTGAGGTATTTAGTGGCAATATAAATACATCATATGTAAAAATTTCAACCGTCTAACTATCACGGTTCATAAGATACAGCCAGGAGACAGACGGACAGACAGATAGACAGCGGAGTCTCAGTAATGGGGTTCCGTTGGTACCCTTTGGGTTCGGAGCCCTAAAAAGGGCATGATTAAAATTGCTACTGACGGTTATTTTCGCAACATTTCGAGTACAAACTTATTATTGTAGTTGTGATGTATTGGAGACCTTACATTATAACTGCAAATGTAAGTTTGTGACGCGAGTTCAATGGTGTATCTTCAATTATATATCTATAATATCCACCAACTATGAAGTTAATTTGGGACCACATTGAAACTATAATGGATCTAAAGTAAAAATAATCATTAAAACAGGTTCATAAACAACAGAGTTGTACGTCATACAGTAATTTATGTAGCAGATATCAGCTTTTTTATTGTGCATCGCCGGCCATTGCTAAGGTTGTCTGGAAGAGCTCTTAGCGATAAGACCGTCGATTGTATTACCATAGTATTGTTGTATTATTTTCAGTTCTGTTTTTTTAGTGATCAAGAGTTATTGTATTGTATGTCTAATAAAACTGCGTATGTAGACTGATCCGCTTAAATTATTTGAAGAAAACTGTAATTATTGCAACTTCTTATAAAATTGTACCTAAAATAAGTACCAGTTCCTGTCATTGCACGTTATATTTGTGGTGCTGTAGACAAATTATAACTAACTTCACCAAAAGTTTGCTGCAGCATCAAAAGTATTATTGAAACAGCGTTCTGTCAAGTGGCATCATGCTGCGTCAACGTCGACATCGAACCCTACAGCGCTGTCAGCGCCTACAATTTATGCCGTTATCAGGCTCGGGTATAAATTACACCAGAGCGCAATAATTTAGGTGCACTGTGCACGAATCATTACCCGCTGCGTCCCTCACTGCGTAGCTTAATTCACTTTATCTCCCCAATGTTTACTCTAATTGCAATTTAATTCCCGTTGATACGTGGTACAAATTGACAGCGCTGACCGGCCGTCACGATTCGATCACTCCGAACTAAACTGTCTGGCAAATCTAGTAGCTCGCGATTTATCAAACAGCAATGACGGACAAAAATACTAAACATGAGCAATAATTTTGATCAAAATTATATACGTCGGTGGTCATCCTATGGAAATTACACAGTTATCGTATGGGTTTGGATGATGAATGAAATCACAGTGATGTACAGTCCGTCAGAAATAGCACATAATGGATACTACTTTCATGGATTTCTACAGACTGTTGGATTGATATTTATAGGAATACCGCTTGTGTACTCCGAGATGTGCCTAGCTCAATACACGAATTGTGATATTTTTACAATGTGGGACTTCTTTCCGGTTTTTCGATATGTTGGACTCGGGACTATTTTTCTTATTCTATTGAAGACCCTCTACTTAACAGTTTTGCTATGCTGGTATTTAGAGTACACTTTTTTTGCTGTTTTGGAAATACCTCCGTGGTACAGTTGCAACGGGTTTAACACTACAAAATGTATGGTAAAAAGCCTCAACGTCTCAATATTCCAACATTGTTTAGAAGCTCAGAGGCTCTTTAACAATGACTGCGGGATGAAAACAGCAAGTTACTGCTTCTTTGAACAAGAAATTGGCCTTAATTCTACAAAAATCACAAAAAAATGCGCATTCCCATGGAAAGCAATTATTGCATGTGCCACAGTGAGCATTATATTATTTTTTCTGTCATTAAAAAAAGGAAAGTTAATACAGATAGCAGCAAAGCTCCTAGCAGCGTATATTTGCATAATGATATTAATTATGTTTGGTATCATATTATCGACAACTGGGCCTTGGTTTGCATCAACTGTTAATTTGCATTGGGATCATATTGACATAGAAAGTTGTTTTGACTCAATCACTCGAGGATTCCTCTCTGTGAGTACGGGAAACGGAATAATTATGTTTTTAACTCGAGATGTCCCATTCCGCAGCCCAGCTACAATGACTTCGATATCCACTTCACTATTTTCTCTCTTTGCGTCTTTAATGTTTGCACTTATATGCTTTAGTGGAATAAAAACGATGTCATTTTTTCACGGTGAAGAAGAAAACGTGGTGGAAATTGGTGAAAGTGTTTTCTTTTCGGCATTTGCTTCTGTCTCTGAAATTATGACTTACATTAAGGAAATGTCCTTGTGGGGATTCTGCTGGTATTCTTCGATAAGTTTTTGTTTGTTTTTTAATGTATGGATCCTGCATTTATACCTAAGAGACATACTGTACGAATTCAATTTTACTCAAAAGTATACAAAATTGTCTTATGGTGCTTTAGTAATATTAAGTAGTATTTGTTCGTGGCCATTTTTTTGCTCCGATCTAACAGGAGCTCTAGGAGATGCCGTTGAACTGATTCAAATTATGAATAACTTATTGTTTTCCGTTTCGTTTTATTGGATTTACGGTTATCACAATCATAATATCGATATAATCTTCATGATTGGAATAAGAGCAAGTTATTTTTGGAAAATTACTTGGTTACTAAATCCTATGTTTCTTTTAACTCTATTATTTTATAGATGGAAAGATTTAGATATTAGGACCTTTAGCAGATCGTACAAAATAAATTTATTGGACATGCATGTTGATACGGTTGTATTTTATATTATGGTCAGCATTTACGCAATTCTTATAGTTATGGGTATAACGGTACAATTATTTTATTACCATCGTATCAGTTCTTTTCGAGAACTGGTCGTCCCGACAGAGCTGTGGGGCCCACGTGACCTAACTTTGTTTAAAAGTCGAAAACTGTTTGTGCCCGAAATCATGACGACTGAATTTTTATATAGGCAAGTCAGAATTAGAGGATATCGAAGTGAAAAGGAAAATTTTTGTCCGAGAAAGAAGAAACGCCAGAGGATTGAAGCTTCATGTGCAAATATTGAATGGACCGCTAAAACTTCAAATTGAAAAAAAAGCAGCCCAGTCAAAATTATGTACAGCTCTTGTACAAATTGCTTTTAAAAAAGGGCAACAATTATTAAAAGCCTAGTTATTATTTTAATCTTATATAATATGTGAATAGGTACCAAACTTTATACAAAGAGGCAAACGATAAAAATCAACTCTGTACCCAGAATGTAGAATACAGTTTATCCATATAAGGCCATATGCTATATGCCGCTCCTAGCTAGTTAAAACTATTATATTTTATTTGACAATGAATATCCAAGTCTTTTTGTAAATTGTTAAACACAATCCAAAATTTCATCGTACCAACGGGACTTGAACCCGCAACCTCCGGAATAACATGTTCCGGTGCTTTTGCCAATTAAGCTTTATTATTTTAAACTAATTAACTAATTAAACTAATAAACTAATTAACTTACGTAATAAGTAGTCATAGATGGCGCCACCAATGCATAATTGGGTTAACAAATGCAATCCACTAATTTCGTCGTAACGTTACTTCGCACCATTGCTTAATTGGCAAAAGCACCGGAACATGTTATTCCGGAGGTTGCGGGTTCAAGTCCCGTTGGTACGATGAAATTTTGGATTGTGTTTAACAATTTACAAAAATATTAAGTGTGTAACACTTCAAAGAAACATAATATTTAATATCCAAGTCATTTTTTTAAACTGATTTAATAAATGTCTTTAAAACAGTTTTATCTTTCATTTGGTGATGTATTTATTATACAGGGTGACTAGTAAAAGATTGTACACATTGAATGAGACAATAGTTAATGGTCATATGTAACCAATAAAAATATAATAATAAAATATTAAATTAAAAAATCAAAAAACCCGACTGCGCAAAAAGTGAAGTGTTAAAAAACGAACTGAAAAGAAAAAAACAAGTAAGTCGCTGCGAAGTTCGCTTCCGAGATTAGCTTACAGAATAGCCCTACAGAAGTCTAAACTACTAGACTTACTTGTTTTTTTCTTTTCAGTTCGTTTTTTAACACTTCACTTTTTGCGCAGTCGGGTTTTTTGATTTTTTAATTTAATGTTTTATTTTACACTTTTTAGTTAAGTAAAGGACGGCAAATTCCGTAATCTTCTCATTTCATTTAGAGAGTTGATATCATGTGGATTATTGAGTAGTTTTCGGGGACCTAAACTACTTATTACTAGTCCATCTATATAATTAATGGTATACAATAAAGAGTTTTGTATTTGTATTGTAAGTATAATAATTAAAGATAATTTTCATAATATAATTTCGTACTCTTCAAAAATGTATATAGTATTTTATTTATTATCATCATATATGTATATTATTAAAAAAAAAGGTTGGTGGAAGAAGCGAAAGAGGTATGTCAGGATTGTAGCATGTGGAAAGAAGTAGTATCTGCCTACCCCAACGGGAAAAAGGCGTGATTGTATCTATGTATGTATATTATATTATTTCGTTTCACTTTATAGACTTATTTAATTTAACTTTTTATTTGTTTTGTCATCCAAGTATTAATTGAGCGTAAAATACGCTTTGTTAATTAGTAACTCCTTCTATCCTGTTCTATACTTTATACTTGTAAAACAGTCGGGAAGCTTATAAAATATCTTGCTTTTGCTATGTTTACTTTTCATCAATTATGATTTATTTTATGATTTGAGACGTATAAAAGTGCGTATATTAATACTACCTACTTACTGAATAAATGCTTTGACTGTGACTTTACCGCCATCGCATGTGTACCGGAACTGTGTATTTTCAGCTTAGAGCTGGGATGAATCAGGTTATGTTTGAACCTTGTTTTGTCACCTCTAGGACCACCTCATTTTTTAGAATAGAAATTGGTATATATACGTACCAATTTGCACATTTCAAATATATATATTGACGTTAGCGTTAATATTTTATTGTTTATGAAATGGGGCCAGCAGGATTCCAGTACTATTATATTTACTAATATGCTTACGCATTATTTTGGCAAATATAAGGTTTTGTGCGTCTACACTACTAAGTATGTATTACAATGGGGGATTTAAAAACAAATACTAAAAACAAAATAAAATTAAATATTAAAGGGGGTCTACATCACAGTGTGGTCTACATACAAGTAACGTGTATTTTTCGGCGTTTTGTGCTTGAACTTGTAAACTAATAATAGATCGAGACTTGAAATCTTCACAAAATATGTATAACTATAACCGTTATTACAATTATGGAAAAAAGAACAAAAAACCGAAATGCGTGAAATAGATAGGGTATTGCTTTTTAAGCTTACTTACTTTACAGTTGTGCTATTAAACGATTATACCAAAAGGAAGAGGTTGTTTGTTACCTCAGAACTCCATCAATTCTTAACCGATTTGGAAAATTCTTTTTTTGTTTGTTTGAGTTAATATGATTTTCGTTTGGTTTCATTGTAATTTTATTGAGATCTGATAAGTAACTTCAGAGATAAGCACCGCAAGCTTGTTACTGAAAGTGACTAACGCGGCATGTAAAATCGTTTTTTTTTTTCGATTTGTACGATCATAAATTATTTATTATAAATATATTTTGAATCTCCATTTTAAGACCTTTAATTCGATACCCCACTCGACAGGTTTTGAAAAAAAAACTTTTTTTTAACCCCAAATTTTGGCGTCTGAAATCCGCCAATTTGAATTTTTCAATTTTTTATGTTTTTGTTGACACTCGCGCTAGCATGGCAAATCTATTGACGTGCCTATTATCAAAATCGGCCCACGCTTTTGGTCTTGGTCTCTAGTGTGCCACAAAGGAACAAACATACATACATACATACATATATAGACTGATAAACACATTACCTCTCCTTTGCGTCGCGCAGTCGGGTAAAAAGGGAATATTTATTAACTACATAGGAAACCTCAACATAACATAGTTTTATTCAGAAAATATTAAGGTTTCTCCAAATACTGAATCATGCCGCGGCGTTTGCAGGACTCAACCAATTCGTGATGGTGTAAAGTGCGCGGGATCGGTGTCAAAGGTTACAAGTTCGGCAAATCGCTGTTTGTAAACAATCAACTTCGATATCTATGCGCGAGTGTCCGTACATTAATATTTTTATATGATAATTAGGTCAAATTATAAGTACCTATTATTACATATATTATTCATCATCAAAATTAAGCACAGAACTGTTTCATCCAGATCAAAATTGGAACTGAAAACGTACGTAACGTCTTTCACCAGTCACCTGTATAATACTTTATAACGGTTATATCTAATTGTCATTTTCCAAAATGTGTTTTTAACTAAAAACCGGTATGACTCACGTTAATGGGTCACGTTCATGAAGAAACTTCCTACGATGACTCACCGTCACCTGAGCCGGCGGCACCGCCGCTAACCGCACGAGCATTACGTGCGCAGAGGCGCGCGACGCGAATGACACCCGACGCCAGTATGAACGAGCCGCCCGCCGAGTGCACTCGTCATATTCGCCGCTGATGAAGAAGCGCGAACCGCTTCGAAACCGGTCGCACGTCGCCATCGACTTTCGACCTATTAACGTGAGTCATACCGGTTTTTAAGTTAAAAATGAATTATACTCACGATACGTTTTTTTCCAAAATTTGCTTAGAGCAGAACTTCTGGAAGTGAAAAACGTATCATCTATCTAGATTGGATTGTATACTAACCTGGCTTTTCATTGGATCTGTATTGATTTGACACATGTACTGGCCTCGGTCTTCTTCCTGTACATTTCTAATGTGCAAATTCCAGACTGTCGGTCCATTGTGTGAGACTCCGACTCGATCGTTGTTTGTTACTACGTATACATGTATCGCTTGTATCGCTTTGGTGTCAGCTTTCACCCAACCAACCTGTAAACGATGTACCTATTTTATTTATATTCAGTAATTTATTTGCTTTTTATTAGGCGTCCTCCACAGCGAGAGTATCGCGGCGATAGCTTGTCAAAATCTACTAGTTCAACGCATGATGATATGGCCTTGAGGAAATAACGAACACACATAAAAATATGTCATATGGTCAAAAGAGAAACCTACTTCTTATTTGAAGTCGGTTAAAAATATGACTAAAAATTTATGCTCAATTATAGTTATGCGTTTACAATATTATTCTTTAGACTATTAGGCTACTGAATGGTAATGTTTACTTTAATTTATGTCAAGAAATATAATGCCTCATTACTTTATGCCAAAATAAATTATGCTAACTATTATTAGAATAAACCAAATTATTCTAAAGATATTATGATAAAAAACTTGTAATTTTAACAGTGCCAAATTTCATATTCCTCCGTCCGCGTTATTTTCGTAAAAAGGGGTACAAAGTTATTGTTTCGCTTATTACATGACGGAAAAAAGATCCCTTTCACGCCCATTTTTTAGGGTTCCGTACCTCAAAAGGTAAATAACCGGCCAAGTGCGTGTCGAGCTACGCGCAGTGTAGGGTTCCGTAGTAGCCCGTTATTCAATGTAAGTCTTTACTCGTTATAAATAAGCAACTAAGTACTTCGTCTTAGTCACTTTATAGGATTTATTCTAAGGATTTTGTATTTGGTACCAAAATTATCCAACACCCAAGATCAACGATTATTACTGCTAAACTAATAAAGTTATCTAAACCGCTATAATTTTCCTTTAAAGTTAATGAAATGCACTATTATCACGAATTTTTTCAGTTTTTTCAAGCCAGCAGTTTAGCATTTAGAGGGGGGGAGGGGACGCCCTACTGGAACAAAAATTTGCATTTTAAAGTTTAATATTTCGTAAATGGAGCATTCAATCGAAAAATGATATTAGCAACCCTTAAGTCATGTTAAAAGACCTATTCAACGATACCCCACACGATGGGGTAAACGACGAAAAAAAAATTCATCCCCACTTCTCATGTAGGGGAGTCACCCTAAAAAAAATATTTTTCAAAATTATATTTCACCACTTTGTCGACGTCATTTATATACATACCCCTACAAAATTACAGCTTTCTAGTATTAACGGTATCTTAGCAAAACCTCGGACAGACAGACAGACGGACATGACGAAACTATAAGGGTTCCTTGTTAGTACTATGGAACCCTAAAAAGGAACCCTTATAAGATCACTTTCTTGTCGATCTATCTGTCTGTCTGTCCGTCTGTCTGTCCGTATGTCTGTCCGTCTGTCTGTCCATCTGTCTGTCCGTCTGTCCGTGTGTCACCACTGATTTTCTCAGGAACAGGTGGACCTAGCAAGTTGAAATTTATACCTGATACTGAAGTCTATAGTCCCTAATGGGTGTATAAAAATCAAGGTCTTGAGTCAACACAATAAAAAGATATGGGCAAATTTTAAATTTAAATTTTGGCGAAAACTTCTTAGTACCAAAATGAACCTTAATTTTTAACTTTTTTAATTTTTCGGAATTTTTACTTTACTTGTGCTGTAAGACCTTGCTTTCAACCAAAGTTGACAATTCTAGGTCAACCGGAAGTACCCTATAAGTTTTGGGTCGAAAACCTATAGGGTACTTCACGTTGACCTAGTATCATGAAATTTGGCAAGAAGCAAGGTCTTAGCTTACATCACAAATAATGAAAAAATGCAAAAAATAAAAAAAAATAAAAATTAAAGGGTCATACATATATAGATTACGATTACAATTTTTTTTTAGGTAATTAAGGTAGACCTCTCAGTTATATGAGCGCTGATACAATTTAGAGGTCTAGCTTAATTGGGACATACCAATGTTGGCACGGAAGCCTCGGTGGGCGAGTTCAACTCGACTTGGCCGGTTTTTTATTTTTAAAGATTTTTTTAGAAGGCCTCCTTGTTTTCGCTCTTTGGAAAGAGTCATTTCTGGATGAAATGAGGATTGTTTTCTGCATACTCGTTTATATTTAGTTTATAATGATTATGCTTTACATTGTAAAGTATAATTTATTATGATACGGTAAACTTTACACTTTATTCCTACAAAACAAGGTAGGTATGTAGTCTAGACGCAAAACCATGTCATTATATTACGAACTTAAACAGAACATTTGTAATGTAGCTGATAAATGTGGTAATAACCATGTATGCATTATAATAAAATCAGAATTAGTGAAATTAAACTATTTATTTACTTACCCTGTATCCACCAAGGTTCTGGACTAAGCATCTGAATGTCGCATCTCTACCGATTGGCACTGTTAAATTGACCAACGGCTCTACGAACTCTGGTTGGAAAGCTTGACCTAAAATTTAAATAAAGATCAGGGAAAATTAAATAGTTTATCTAATATCATAAAGTTAATTCCTCTGATACGCTATTTTAATAAATAATATCATATACTGTACTTAATGTTTTACTCTTCGTTGTGAAAAACGTTATACCTAATTTAGCATTATTTAAAAATAGACAATTAGTTGGCGGGGGGTATATTGTACCCACAAACTAGATAACCTAATCAGTTTGTTGGAAGTGTACCTACTTAAAATTATCCTTAGTTATGTTGGATTCGTTTTCGTTGCGACTATTGGCCAATTAAAATTGAATGTTATCTAAAAATAATATTGTAAAAATGACCTTTAAGTAATTTTCTCGTGTCTTACCCACAAGCCTAGAATCTAGCCCGAGCATGAATATAGCCAGCAAGAATGTCGTCCACCACCTCTGCTGCATATTTCTACTCACGCCTGCCTGTTCAGGCGCTAAGCCTCGGGGTGCCCATATGACTCTGTAACCAAAAGATAAAACACGCATTTACATATTTACCCCAAAATATCGGATTATGTATATTAGAAACGGTACCTGGATGAGCGAGAAAGTAAATAAAATATGTCGAAATTAAAAATTCTCCTGCGCCAAATCCTTTCATTATAAAAGGTCGCCTTTTTCTCTCTTGCGTTGAATATTTATTTTCCTGCCTGTTGACACTGGTTTCATAAAGATACATTTTACATTTGTAAAGCTGCCATTGTTGCCGAGTAAGAACCTCATACGTAGATACATTCTTGTCTACAACGATTATTCGATACATCAGCATAAAACGAACGGTTGAATATTACGATTATGATAAGTGATAACACATAACCAGTTTGTATGCCGAAATGAAATCATGACGCGTGTAAAATAGCGTGATGCCGCAAGGAGCGATGTTCGGTCCCTTCCGATATGCCGCGATCATTCGATAACGAGCAACGCTATGAGTATTTTCTTCTCTCTATATGGGGAAAAACACTCGTTTGTGTATCATAATACAGTGACAAGAGTTCGGAAAGCGCGCAAAATGAGTACGGATGCGATAGCGCACCGGTAACTACTTTTCCGCGAGATAAAATGTATGAAAAATATCGAGAAGATATGTTAGGTTCGATGGAGTGATCGACCGAAAGGTTTTCTAGTAACACGTCAGAACTAGTGTGAACAATGTTCCACAGTTCCGCGCTATAAATAAGTGTACCTCTGGGATACCTAACGTAACAGTTATATTTTTTTAAAATGGAAGACGATTTCTTGATCTAGTTTATGTGGTACGTACATGAAAAGCCACAATCGTTCGTGCGATATATTCCATCAATATCAGACTATACTGAACGGGATAGTTAGTGAAGCATATAACATGACATGTTTATGATAATAAAATTGTAAGACTCATAATAAATTGTTGCAAGTATTATCAGTACATAATTTTCATTAATTAAATCAGAACTTAGGTAACAGATATTATAATTTCAGAATTCAATTCAGGTGGAACATTTTGTCAACATGACAGCCGGTTCAAAGGGTTATCGTGTCATTATTATAATCCCTGTCCTGTATATTGCCAATATTGTACGAGTCAATATGGACCTATTCATTACTGCCCCCATGTATCAATTGCATAAATAAAAAAATTACACATTGAAAAGTATAGTACCTACCTAGGTACTTGTAGCAGTATAAAATAGTTCATTACTACTTGCCTTCCTTGCATCTTTTCTTACATTCCTTCTGTATAGAGTGGTCTAAATAAGCTTATTATTTGAAACAATTTTTACACACCAGATTGGAGACGTTTTAAAGAAAGGGCAAGTCAAAAGAAACTATTTAACGGCGAGCATGTATGAAGGCGCTCAAGAAAGTGGAAGAAGCGAAAGACGTGTGTTAGGATCTTAGCATGTGGAAAGAAGTAGTATCTGCCTATTAACAACAACGCGACATTTTTAAACTGTTATGCATTTTTTATGGTGTCCATGGTAAATAACTACTGTAATCCTACTGTAATGTAATAATTATAAAATGATCTTCAGGTGCGTCCTATCTGCCCATCTATTTATCTACCCATCTTTTCATCAATCTTTATTATGATATTATATATTACTTAATATTGAACTAACTAGTAAACACCTGAAATTATCTAAATCTTCACCCTATGTAAAACAAATTCATCATATATTCATCATCTGGTAGTTACTACGTAACAATTCATTGATACTTAGGTAACAATTCATAGTTTCCTTTGATGTACATTGTCTTGGACTTGCCTACTTAGTTTAGATGAACCGGGACCAAGTTAGCCATGGTAACAAAGTTTGAGAGCGCCGTCGGAAATTTCATACAGGATAGTCTGCGAAATTCGAGTGTACTGCCAAAACATTTATACTTAACTTGATTTGAACAAGAGTTACACCTATACCGTTACAGGAAATTCGAGCTATTAAATGTGATTATATTATAGATTAAATTATTTAGTATTCCTATTTAGGGTTCCGAATCCAAAGGGTACCAACGGAACCCTATTCCTGAAACTTCGCTGTCCGTCTGTCCATCCGTCCGCCCGTCCGAATTTCACAGGGCTGTATCTCTTTAACTGTAATAGGTAGATACTTGAAATGTTCACTAAGTATGTATTTCTATAGGCGCTATAACTTAACAACTAAAAATAAAATTAAGTTAAAAATTAAAGGACTATACAGGAAACAAGTTTTTTTTTGCGTTTTTTGCTTGATCTTATGAACCCTAATAAATAGAAACATGAAATTTGCACAAAATCCGATTGTTATGGCCGCTATAACAAATGAAATATAAATTACATAATGAATAATAATGAATGAATAATAAATAACATACTGAAAAATAAATTATTTAAAAAAACCGACTTCAAAACCACAAATAGGCACTCAAAAGCGGAAAATAATTAACATAATTATTATAAGCGCTACCATCTCATCTATTTGAAGTCGGTGCCAGCCAAGTCTTATAGGTAGTAGAGAGATACTACCTACAAGTATCTACCTACTTACTACATACATAGTTTCGTTTTGTGTCTGGGCTAATCAGCATTGAAGAGTTTAGAACAGGCTATTATGGTTCAATCTATTTACAAAATTTTGTGTCTCTACTATTCACCGTTGAGGAGTTCCCTCACCAGAAATCAACCCTGGGTGCAGCAGCCATATAGTCATGATGGAGTTTAGAACAGGCTTTATTATACTTAAAGTCATTTACAACATTCCGTGTCATTGCTGTTCGCCGTTGAGGAGTTCCACTATCCACCTCTTGACTCCATCATCAGATCAGTCGATGAGATCAATAGTCTCTACTATCTACTACGATAACATGGCCCGCCTCCCCAAATTACTGTTTTAATGTATGTAGTCACATCCTTACGAAAGAGTTTGTATGTAGGTGTAGTTATTCGTCTTCAGTAGCAGGCCGGCAGTATCAGTACGCACGCGTGCTTGGTGGTGCGTTGTTAATACTTTCACAAATACTTTCAAACTGAATTGAATTTTGGATTTGAATTTTGGAGGGGCGGGTAATGTTATCGTAGTAAATGACTACCAGATTATTGCATTGTTACTAAACTTACATAAGTATACAAAATTTCAGCTCATTCAGAAACTGGGAAGTGGGTCAAAATTGACTTCTAAGATGTTATTAAATTGTTGGTTAGTTAGTTTTTCCTTGATTTCTTTGAGGTTCCTTCATCATATCCCGACTTGATGATAATGGGACCATTTCGGAAATATATCTACAAATTTTCAACACATACATTTTCAAACCAAAAAAAAAAATTGAAATCGGTTCACAATTGGCGAAAATATCGATAAACATACACAAAAAAAATACATATAGACGAACTTTTTGGAAGTCGGTTAAAAATAGAATAAAGTTACAGGTTAGAGGAGGTCCACTACCCATACAAGATACTTTTGATAATATACATGTCCAGAAACTGTATTAAACACACGTAACTTTCGAAATAATGATCTACCATATATAGTAGATCATCTGTTTACTTACGACAGTGACACTTGAACAACCAAGCGCGCGGAACTCGAAAAAAAAAACTGGCTATGTGCAGGCCGGACTCACACTCGTAGGGTTCCGTAACACAGAAGAGTATTCTATAAGTATGATTTTTCGCAACCAAAAAATTTACTTTGTTTTTCATACTGTTTGTATGAAAAACAAAGTTATATTTGCGGTCGCTGAAAAACTACTGACTGTATCTCGTAATTATTTACCTTTAGAAAAAATGATTTTAGAAATCTCAATGTCATTTTTAAAGACCTATCCATAGACGTATATAGGTTTGAAGATATTTTTTTTTTTGTTTCATTCCATGTATGGGATGCCCCCCTTAAACTTTTATATTTTTATATTTGTATAAAAATCGAAAAGCGGTTTACAGAAAACATTTACCTACCAAGTTTTAATTTGGTAGTCCTAATCGTTTCGGAATAAAATGGCTGTGACATACGGAAGGACAGACAGACAGATATAACAAAACTATAAGGGTTTCTCAATCGTTTGAGTATGAAAACACGACTGGTTATATATGTAACATTACAGTGTTCAACAGGTCACAACTATTATACAATAATTAACAACATTATTTCACTTTAACCGTTTATTTTATTTTGTTGTTACCTCAGATCGTAGTCAAATCTGCACCGATTATTATTTAATTAGACTAGCCGTGTCCCGCGGCTTTGCCCGCGTATATAAGTATTCTATGTCCTATTCTACCCATTGGCTATGAAGTTTGCCCTCACGTGTCTGCTCGTGTTCGGGTCGCAGTGACCGTGCGCCACGCAGCTCTCTCACTCGCGTTCTATGTACTATATATTATATACTGTATATTGTATGTACTGTATATTCTCACCGTAACTTTTAAATGATTTACCCATATAACTTAATGTAAAAGACAAATATTTATGTACTTATATAAATAGTTTGTCAATTCACAATTAGATTTGCACTTATTATTTTATTTAGGTTTCCTACATACCCTGTACAATCAAAACTTTAAAATGTAATAATGGGTAGCGACAACTTTAACAACTGGCATCCTTAAACAAGCACGTATAGACAACATTTGACAACTTTATGACAGAGTCACGCACACACAGAGCAAAATCTGGGCCGTTTTTTGAGTGACTTTGAAATGTCATGTTCCATCTGGCCGAGTTTATAATCAAAGCAAGACATATTTTTTCCTAGCGTTTTTCGCTTGATTTTAACTGTTAACTGTAATAGATAAATGCATGGTAGTAGGAACTGTCAAGTGGACTTTCAAGTGTCCGCCTGGCCATCTATCACCGGCAAGTTAGAAAATCTTTCACCAAACAGCTAATGTGTTCCGGCAGCTGTCTTGGAGTGCCAGTTCCCATTCTAGGCCTAGCGTGATTTTAACTGTTAACTGTAATAGATAAATGCATGGTAGTAGGAACTGTCAAATGGACTTTCAAGTGTCCGCCTGGCCATCTATCACCGGCAAGATAGAAAATCTTTCACCAAACAGCTAATGTGTTCCGGCAGCTGTCTTGGAGTGCCTGTTCCCATTCTAGGCCTAGCGTGCTACCATCCTCACCGCATCATTACTCACCAAAAGATGAGATATGAGATAGTGGTCAACGCTAGTCTATCAACACTAATATTATTACACTTATCAACAGAGCGCTAAGATTATGTGACCCACAACATGTAGACACAGAACTTGCGCATGTGAAGGCGGTATTAGAGGCAAACGGATACAGCTGGAAACAGAGTAATCGGATTGCAAACAACTCCACAAAGTCAAAAAAGTCAAAAGTCAAAACATTTATTCAGTATATGGGCAAATTAAAAATTTTCACTTACACACGGCAAATAACATTAAACAGATCATATTCAATAAAAAATATTATAGATATAACAGAAACATAACTTATTGCTTTGAATTTACAAAAAAAAAACAAAGGTATTGAGCCATTCAGCTTTCATCTAGACGTCGAACGTCACACTTAAAACACATGTTTAATTCCCCTGATTAATGTAGGGTTACCAATCGTACTTTTACGTGCACCCGCAACCCAGTGCATGTTTCAGTACTTCAGACAATTTTTATTCAAAAAATTGTGAAATAATGAAACATAATTAATCAATAAAACGCAGACTAATTGCAGTACAAATCATATTCCGAATGGAACTGATTGTCCGTATCAGCTGCATAATACCGTCTTAACAGGCAACCCTAGATCTGCAAACAAAAGATGAAAACTGATTGCCTGTTGAATCTACGGGTGTTTCGGAAGTACTCCCATCAGAGAAGAAACACCAAGAAACACTATGGGGCTTGTCACTTATTTTAATTAATTTTTGTTTTAATTCATATTAAATATTTTTTAAAAGTTACAACAAATAATTATGTTATCATACAATTTTTATTATATCTTGGAGCTTGGGGCATTCAGGCCAAGCAGTTTTGTCATTGAATGTCATCAAAGTCAAAAAATGTCATCTAAGTGCCGAATAACATCGGTTGAGAGAGCAGTAACGTACCTACCATACCTCAAGGGGGTCACGGACAAAATCGGACACTTGTTACGCCGAAGATACAGCATCAAGACGATATTCCGTCCCCCCTCACGTGTCAGGCAACTGTTGCGCTCTCCAAAAGATAAGGATCCCTTAGGAGCTCCTGGGGTCTACGTCGTTCCTTGCAACTGTGGTGCAAGCTATGTAGGCGAGACCAGAAGAAACGTGTCCACAAGACTCAAAGAACACATTGCTTCCATGAAGACCGTGAACAGTGGCAGGTCGGCAGTGACAGAGCACGCTCTCACATCTGGGACGACGCACTACATCAGATTTGACAAGGCACGGATTTTGGCGCGTGAAAAGCACTTTGTGCCCCGCGCAAAATCCGAGAAGCTATTGAGATTAGTCGTCGTCGTAACTTCAACATGAACCGTGATAGTTAGACGGTTGAAATTTTCACAAATGATGTATTTCTGATGCCGCTATAACAACAAATACTAAGAACAGAACAAACTTAAAAATTAAAGGGTTTAAAACAAAAAACGTGTTTTTTACGATAGCGCTTTTACTATGAATCTTCATAGATGGCGCATCGTGTTTACCTTAATCTCGGAATCTGAATCTGAATCTCGGAAACGGCTCCACAGATTAAATAAAATTTAGTATACAGGGGATTTCGGGGCTGATAAATCGATCTAGCTAGGATTCATTTTCAGAAATGTTGTTTTCTTCGTGTTTTAAATAATCAAGTTTATCGAAAATCAACTTCAAATATCACTCTTCCCGACATCTATTGGCCAGTAGAAGTAGCTTTAGTGCTATTGTGTATTTAAAGCAGTTAGTTGCTATCAATTAAAAAAAAAATAAAAAATTATTCGCCAATATATGTCGGGAAGAGTCATATTTCTCCATTTGAGTGGAAAAAATACCGAGCAAAGCACGGTGTTCATTCTGCAATCAACTACAAATAACAGAACTTACGTGTGTAATAGCCTTTGAAATTAATTCACCTCGACGCAACTAGATGGCAGCACAGGAAAAATTAGCACGTGCAAGCGTTTCATTTGTTAAATTTGTGGGCCTCGGTCGATTTGTTTACTTTAGATTTATTTGTAGTAGTGTACAGTCAGTATCGATTATTATATCTTCTATTTTAGTACTTACAGAGTTTCATTTAGCTAGAATCAGTGGAAAGTTAGTCACGTAGTATTTATATTCTCTTTGAGTTAGTCGCACGAACACTCGGTCTTCCAAATATTTAATAATATTAATTACCTTTGTGTTAACGTTTACTTAGTAGGTAAAAAAAAAAAATCTACTTAGTACTAGTAGGTGTTAGAAGTTCGTTAGATGGCGTTCGGAATCCTCCGTGTGCGGGACAAAAATCTGACTCGCACTTGACCAGTTTTATTAAATCTATAGGACTAATATTATTAATGTGAAAGTAAGTATGTTTGTTTTTTTGATTGTTTAGGAATTCTTCACGGTCCAACGGCTGGATCAATGTAGCTGAAATTTTGTACAGGGTTAGCCAATACTATCACAGATTAAATAATAGGTACCCTGAATTAGGCTATATTATTTTTTTTGACGCGGGTGAAGCCGAAGGGCTCAACTAGTATGATATAAAATAATTGGGCATATGTTATCTAGATTTAGGTCATCGTCGTCTTGAGACGTCTAGATGGTAAGTATTAACTCAAAATCTCAACTTCACGCAACATTTCAAAGTGATAATGATAACACTTCAATTTCATTGGATATTATTGGTGGTTCGTCTGGTCAAGGTCTGAGTGAAAAATGCTGGTAACCGGTGATGAAACTGTTATTTATATTTATACATCAACAAGTCGTGAAATGGGGGCAAATTTACCCTTTATCATAGAACTAGGCTTCAATCATACATCATCATAACCAATCGGTGTCTGCCCACGGCTGGACGTACCTCTCCTAAGACACGCAACTGAGCCAAATTAATTCAAAGAATTCAATCTTACACTACACTTCATTCCTAGGTGAGCCCAAAGGGTGACTATTGAATGTGCTATTGATTGATTGAGGGCTCACATCGTTATTTATTAACCAAAGTCGTATCGCCAATAATTTAAACAACTTGAATGCAGTTTAGTGCCACAGTTTAGTAGTAGTAACGATTTATTGGATTTCAACTAAAATGTCGATCGGACCAAAGTCTAAAGACTTATCCGGTCATTACACTCATTCTCAATTTATATACAGACACGATTCCATCTTAAACTACATCGTCAATTTATATCACGTGAAATCGTAGTTAAGTACTTGAATGTCTTCAATAGCCCATAATAAGATAGTTTAAAAACTAAAACAACCGATTTCCATGCCGCGCGAGTCAGTTACAGTTGCAAGTTTGAGACGTTTATCGACATATCTCTAGATATACTAATCAAATCTTTAAAAGACATTACAATGGTAACAACCTTGAAATATTACCTTTCCAAAAAAAAACATCAAAATCGGTTCATAAACGACGAAGTTATCCGCGAACACACATTAAAAATTGAGTAACCTTCTTTTTTTGAAGTTGGACTGTGAAATATTTACAGACTATTCAGACTTCAGACTGATAAAGAAAAACTTCACAGTGATTCGTTGGTAAAATTGCTGTTTCCTAGAAAAACAGCAAATTTCTCTTAGAATCTTTAGAAATATCTCCCCTTCTTTTTCTGTATTCAACAGACGGAAGCGATAGTTAGTGCGGGTGTGATAATTGGCAGCTGATAATTCTTACAATCAATTGTAGAACCCCTCGAAAGAAAGGAAGGATACACTCAATCAAGTTTATTAACACCTCTATACTTACAAGAATAAGCTCTACCGCTGTTGGCATCTTAGCCAGCTACGGCGAAGCGTGACAAGAGTGTTATATTTGAGTTATAATCGTACTTGAAATAATTTTTGTGTTGAGCAGTTTAGGTCAAATTTAAATTACTTAATAATCTTAAGACTAGATGGTAATTTTAATGATATATGATATCGATATATGATATGATATTGGAATATCATGTGTAAAAAAAAAAGTTGCGTTGAGATTTTGTGAAAAATTGCTAAGTGTAGGATTTTTTTTCTTTATGAAAAGCTTTCTAGCAATGTGGGTTGACAATAGTGCAATGAATGGGGATCGAACTCATGACCTCTCGATTGCCAGTCCTAAATCTCAGCCATTGGGCTATTGCCGCTTCTATTACCTAATTGTAAGGAACATATAGGATAGCACTTCAAAGTTTTCGAGGGCTTGTTATTAAGAAGCATCTTTTTTCCCTCTATATTATTTAACACTCTAGTCAATTGGTTTTTTTTTGTGTAACTAGGTGTTAAACTTAGCTAATAAGCTTATTTAAGTTTTTCACGAATAGAGTAATTGAAATATTAGAAAGCCTATATCTAATAAATTTTTTAAATAAAATAATGTAAAAATAGCACATTAAAACTTAACTTCATAGATCTTAACCTTATACAATTGACATGGCATGCATACTCGTACCTACTATCTTTAAAATATGCATACATAATATCTCACAGAGGATTTCGTAATAATGTCATGATCTCATAATTATAGAAAGATCTATGGTTTACTGTATAGAGCCAGATCCAATATCTTCCACTAACTCTTATGCATGACAACTAGATATATAAAATCTGAAAGATATTACGAAACAACTGTTTATATTGGCAAAGCGCACGTTGTCTATTTCATATATTATATCCTATTTTCATTGTATTTTCTAAAATTATATAACACGTATACGTATTATCATTTGTAAATTGAATATATTATTACAATTAAACAACACAAAAGTTTACTTAGGCTGAGTTGCACCATCTTACTTTAACTATAACAAACGTCAAAAATCTGTCAAACTCCATACAAAAACACCGGTTATAGTTACGGTTAAAGAAAGATGCTGCAAATCAGCCTTACACATATGACATGCATGCGACGAAGTAAAATGTACGAAAACTTTTGAAAAACTCCAAACAATTCTAGAACTCACCTGTCACATTAGCAGCTCCATCCAAAAACAAGCTATCCGGATATCCGGTCGCGGTAACTTTCCGTCAAAGTTTGGCGCCCCGTGGGAGCGAGCGGGCGGACGATAGAGTCGAGAGCGCGACACACACTGAGCGATTGTTCATTCAACCCTCCGCCACGCCGTTATTCTTACGCAGATGTCCGCTGATTGAACTGATATCAACTGGATTTGAGGCATTGTTGGAAGAGTTGGCGCTGAATTTTTAGTATTGAGTTGAGACTATTTGTTTTTTGTTTTTTATTTAGCGCTTTTGGCGCTGCAATAGTACTTGTTGAGCTTTTGTATTCGTTTGCGTCTTTAAAATAAACTTTTGTTCCCTTTACAATATACTCGTACGTATAGGATAAATTTAAAAAAAAATATGTTAGACTAGAAAATGATACATTATTGCACACCTTCAGTTCTTATAAGACATTGACAATACAATAGGCGGTCTTATCGCTTAGAGCGATCTCTACCAGACAACTTTTGGATCGATAGGATTTCATAAATTTCAATATTGCGGGGATGTTCAACTATGATTCAACCTAAAATATATACACAAACATACATATATATATATATATATATATATATCCCTATTTATACCTACATAACCTTAAAATAGATAGATAAGATAAAGTACATATTATATAAATAAATATATTTACATAAAATCAATTATGTGATAAATAGTGTTTGAAATACCACGTTTTTCAAAGCTTGCGGAGATTGATTGGGCTTGTCTAATTGTTTCAGGAAGATGAAACAGGCTTGCATCGAGAAAAAATTGCTGTAATAAAGTGATGTTTAGGGGATTTTCAGGTGTATTTAATGAGAACTTTGTATATTATTAAGCAGAATACTGTAAGTATTGTATTGTATAAATGTATAAGAATTCTTGATGCAGTAATACATAAGAATGTATGTTTATTCAAAAAGAGTACGATTAGCTAAATATACTAGTTTTGGTCCTAAATATAGTATAATGATAGAATATCTTCAAAATAATTAGAAATCATTGCATGGAACCGTATTTAATGAGTGTGGGCTTCTTTACAGGATATAAACATAAGATGTAGATACATTATTAATAATAGTTGATTTCATAATAAACTTTGTAAATTATTGAAATTTAATTTGAAGACATTACCATAGCACACGCTGTGTAATCGTGTGCTGTAATTGATTTTCTTGATAATTAATTTCAAATTGCTTGTCACTTGTCTTTAAGTTACATTAAATCTTGAAAAAATGTATATAATGCGTTCTGAGCATAATCACCAAATTTTATCATCAATTAATCATATTTCGAATAATTTTTACACGGTCCACGTGTCCCTAAAAACGTTAACTGAAAACGACTTCGCTTTATAAAACAAAGTTGCATTAAGATACATTATTATTTTACATAACTATGATATAATTATCACAGTTATGTAAAAAAAATGTACGAAGTAATCTAGGTAACTAAACATTACTTGAACTATTGCAATTCACTTGTAAACCAAGAGAAAAATAGTCCATACCATAACATCACAAAATCATTGCAGTTAAAAATACACACGGCTCTTTAAATCACACACAAATACTCTTTAGGTAAATATTGTTAGCACGTGATTATCATAATTTGTTGGATGGGAGGGAGATTGAGAGGGATGTAAGGGAGCATAATGGGATGTAAGGGAGCATAATGGGATGTAAGGGAGCATAATGGGATGTAAGGGAGCATAATGGGATGTAAGGGAGCATAATTCCACCTGATTGCTCTCAGCCAACCTCACCTGCACGTGGTGCATCCTGCCGATCAGCGAACGAGGCTCTGGCGACCGACAAATGGCGGGATATCCATTCAGAAAGACGTAGCTAAATACCACAGGCCGGTGACGGGCAGCAGCGTCACCGGTGCGAGAAGCTACGTCCTGCGATCACCCAACCCGACTGCCCAGCGCGTGGTGATTATTTGGGCAAACCCTTCATGGCAGACACAACCACACAACGGCCCCCAGTTCCCGGTCGCACCGCTATTCCTGACCAAGGCGGCGGTTACGGTAACGGTGGGGCAGGGGGTGCTAAGAATCCCCGGGCGACGGAAGGCCGCCAAAACCGACTGACCCTGGCTACATTTAACGGACGCACGCTACGGCTCGATACACACTTGGCACTTCTGGAGGAAGAGCTGAAAAACATAAGATGGCATATTCTGGGATTATGTGAAGTCCGAAGAGAGGGGGAGGACACCGTTACCCTAGAATCAGGCCATCTTATGTATTTCAGAGAGGGAGAACAACCATCCCAAGGTGGCGTCGGGTTCTTGGTCCATAGGATCCTCTCTGATAACGTTTTAGAAATCTCCAGTGTGTCGACAAGGGTAGCGTATCTTGTGATTAAACTCACCGAGAGGTATAACCTCAAGGTTATCCAAGTATACGCACCGACTTCGGCACACTCGGACGATGAAGTGGAGGAAATGTACGAGGACATTTCCAAAGCCTTGCACAGAACCCAAAAGGCCCACTTCAACGTTGTCATGGGGGATCTCAACGCAAAAGTGGGAGTACAAACAAGCGGCGAATCGGTAGTAGGACCACACGGATTGGGAAGCAGAAATCATAGGGGGCAAATGCTCGTCAACTTCCTAGAAAAAGAGGGGCTTTTTCTGATGAACTCTTTCTTCCAGAAAAATCCCCAGCGGAAGTGGACGTGGCAAAGCCCCGACGCTATGACCAAAAATGAGATCGACTTCATTATGACGGACAAAAAGCGCATATTTAGGGATGTCTCAGTGATCACTAGGTTTAAAACCGGCAGTGATCACCGACTAGTCCGAGGCTCTCTAGATATTGACTGCAAACTTGAACGTGTTCGTCTAATGAAGTCCACGCTCCGACTCAATATGCTACAATCCGTGGTCGGGTCTGAAACGTTCCAGCTGAAACTGGAAAACCGATTTGCTGCACTGGAAACCACAATTGACGTTGACCAGGATCTCGACCATGTGGTGGACATCCTCAGGGAGGAAGGGACAAAATTCTGTGAGACGCGAGGTGCTGGCAAGAAGTCCAAGCTTTCAGAGGAATCTCTGCAGCTAATACTAAAGCGACGTGATAACCTTGCAGTCACTTCGTCAGATCAACGGACCCTAAATAAAAAGATTTTTAAATTGGTACGACGTGACCTCCGGAGCTCCAACACACGCTCAATTAAAGAAGCGATCGAGCAAAACCGGGGGTCAAAAGTCTTTGTCCAACAGCTGGGCCGAAGCCATCTGACGAAGTTGACCACTTCTAGCGGGAGTGTCGTCGCTTCTAAGCCGGAGATTCTTAGGGAAGTAAAAGACTTCTACAGCCAATTATACACCTCACAAGCGTCCCTTCCCCAACCCGGCATCGAGGATCCTAGAGCCACTCTGACCCGCCACTACACCGAAGATTTGCCAGAAATCAGCCTAGATGAAATTGTGATGGCTCTCAGGCAGCTTAAAAACGTAAAAGCCCCCGGAGAGGATGGAATTACAACGGAGCTCTTAAAAGCCGGTGGAACTCCTACGCTACTACAGCTTCAGCGTATTTTCAATTCCGTCATCTTTTCGGGGAGAACTCCGAAGACATGGAGTAAGAGTGTGGTTGTTATGTTCTTCAAAAAGGGAGACAAAACCCTTTTGAAGAACTATCGACCTATCTCGCTCTTAAGCCATGTCTATAAGTTGTTTTCTAGAGTCATCACAAATCGTCTCGCGCGTAGGCTCGACGAATTTCAACCCCCCGAGCAGGCTGGGTTTCGAGGAGGATACGGCACCATAGACCACATCCACACAGTGCGGCAGGTTATACAGAAGACTGAAGAGTATAACCAGCCCCTGTGCTTAGCGTTTGTGGACTATGAGAAAGCCTTTGACTCCATTGAAACCTGGTCTGTTCTGGAGTCTCTGCAACGGTGCCAAGTCGATTGGCGATACGTCCAAGTGTTGAGAGGTCTATATGACACCGCAACTATGACCGTCCAAGTACAAAATCAGCAGACTGAACATATCCACTTACATCGAGGAGTTAGACAAGGAGACGTTATTTCCCCCAAATTATTCACAAACGCTCTAGAGGATATGTTCAAAACGCTGAACTGGAAAGGACGGGGCATAAATGTCAATGGCAATTACCTCTCACACTTGAGATTTGCGGACGACATCGTCATCATGGCTGAAACCGTGCAGGACCTGCAATACATGCTGACCACCCTCGCTGATTCTTCTGCGCGCATCGGTCTCCGGATGAACTTGGATAAGACCAAGATCATGTTCAACGAACATGTTATTCCGGAACCGATTGCCTTAAATGGAGTCCCTCTCGAAGTTGTTGACGAATATGTCTACCTTGGGCAAATCTTGCAATTGGGCAGAAACAATTTCGAGAAGGAAGCTCGCAGAAGGATACAGCTTGGATGGGCAGCATTCGGAAAACTTCGTCGAGTCTTTACATCGCCCATACCACAAAGCCTGAAGACGAAAGTCTTTAACGAGTGCGTCCTTCCTGTTATTACCTACGGAGCCGAGACGTGGACACTGACAGTGCGACTAGTTCACCAATTCAAAGTCGCTCAGCGAGCTATGGAGAGGGCTATGCTCGGAGTTTCTCTGAAGGATCGAATTCGAAACGAAGTCATCCGTCAGAGAACCAAAGTAATCGATATAGCTCAGAGGATTAGCAAGCTGAAATGGCAGTGGGCCGGTCACATCTGTCGCAGAACCGATAACCGTTGGGGTAAACGAGTTCTAGAGTGGAGACCACGGCTCGGCAAACGTAGTGTGGGACGCCCTCCAACTAGATGGAGCGATGATATACGCAAGCTGGCTGGCAGCGGTTGGAAACGAATAGCTGAAGATCGAGCTCAGTGGCATGCCATGGGAGAGGCCTATGTCCAGCAGTGGACGGAAATTGGCTGATAATGATGATCATAATTTTGTCCTTCATTGGCAATATTGTCCTATGACCGATATTTACTCATATTACTAGTTTCGCGTCGTAAATAGACACATATACGATTTCGTTTAGGGAATATTAGCAGCAAAAGATAATAGCTGAATAAATGTACAGTGCCTCTAACTGTAAATTCACTATTATAATATATATATCGTTTTGATAATTTAAGGCCCTCTTTTACTATATACAAGTTCAGTTCACGAAGGTTAATTAATGAGCAATGCGTCGTAAAGTTTCATCGCATAAATACTCATTTATCAATGTCTGAGTAACGATTATCTCAAAAATACGTGCGAACAAAAAAAATAAAAATATATACGGTCGAATTGAGAAACCTCCTCCTTTTTTGAAGTCGGTTAAAAATAGAGCATCATGTTTCTTGCATGAGCAAACAAAGAACTTCTACGATAAAAAAACTGTTATTAATTAGTACCTGTTAACGTATAAAACCACAAAACAGCTTAAATAGAGAAGGTAATTAAAAACGATAATTAAAATAATTATGAATAATAAAGATTTTTCTTAGAGTGGAGACCGCGAATCGGCAAACGTAGCGTAGGACGTCCTGCAGGTGGAGCGACGACATACGCAAAACGGTGGGCAGTGACTGGAAAAGAAGAGCTGAAGATCGGGCTCAGTGGCGCATCTTTGGAGAAGCCTACGTCCATCAGTGGACTGACACCGCCTGCTGATGATGATGATGAATAGATGGAGTGACAACATACGCAAAGCGGTGGGCAGTGACTGAAAACGAAGAGCCGAAGATTGGGCTCAGTGGCGCATCTTAGGAGAAGCCTACGTCCAGCAGCGGACTGACACCGGCTGATGAACTATTATTTATTTGTACCTGTTTACTTATAAGAACACAAATCAGCTTAAATAGAGAAGATAATTAAATGATAATTAAGGAAAGAATAATTTCATATCGTACCTACACTACCGCATACTAATATATTGTAATCAAATATGCGATTTCATTTCAGAATCAGCTCACCTAATGAAACGGAGATAGAATAATTATCCAGTTTTAACCGGTTTTAATTTTGCAAGCTACTACTAATTGAGCTGTTAGCGCCGGCATCTGGGAATCAAGGTTCAAATGCTGAGATGTAGAAATGGGTGGGCAAACAGGCCACATATATAATAGGCGTAGCATATAATAACACTGAAATTTATGTTAAACTAGATGCACTTCGAAGCTTCTTCCACGTTGTTGATGTGATGTCTATTCCATCATTTACATATTATTCCTTTGCAATTTTCAACTAAATTAGTTTAGGTTGGAGGTTCAGGTTGGAAGAGGGAATAAAAAAAACGACCGCGACTATGCCCGTCCAAGCAACGAAATCAGCAGACTGAACAAATCCCTTTACATCGAGGTGTGAGACAAGGGGACGTTATTTTCCCCAAATTGTTCACAAACGCTTTAAAGGATATGTCCAAGACGCTGAATTGGAAAGGACTGGGCATAAATATCAACGGCGAAAACCTCTGTTGAACTCTGTGAACACCTGAGTTTTGTGGAAGATATCTTCATAATGGCTGAAACCGTTCAGGAACTACAATACATGCTAAGTACCCTAGCCGATTCTTCTGCACGCATCGGCCTCCGTATAAACTTGGATAAAGCCAAGATCATTGTTCAACGAGCATATTTTTATTCCGGAACTGATTGCTCTAAAAGAAGTTGCTCTCAAAACTGTTCAAGAATATGTCTACCTTGGGCAATCCTTGCAATATCGAGAAGGAAGATACATGACCCACAGAAGAATACATGATAAGTGTATACTTTTTAGCTACTTCAAAAAGGAGGAGTTTCTCAGTTCCTCTGTGTGTATATTTTTTTACTAAATGTTCACCGATTTCTCTGCTTTTGTTTTGATTCTTTTTTAATTCAAAAGAGTATACTCCTGAAATGGTCCCATTGTAAATTCATTGAGATCAGATGATTATGTCACAGAATAATGAATAAATACATACAAAATAATGAATACATTATGTTTAGAGATATTGTGATAAACACCTCAAATTTGTCATCATTTGAAGACTGTTTTTCGTTTTTAAACGGTCTTAACTTTCTTAAATTATTAAGAAACGTCATTATGATTACGTGGGCAAAAAATATGCGAAGGGTAGGTTGATTTATAAAAGTTTTATCAAGGTATTGTATTATTACGTTAAATAGCGTACCAAACCGGGCGATAAGTAATATGGTCTTTCTACACATTTCTCATTTTGAGGGCCCGGTGGCGTAATCGGGAGAACGGTCGGCTTTGATGCGACGTACCGAGTTCAAACCCCGCCGTAAACCAATGGATTTTTCTATCGAAAAATGTATGTGCTCTTCTCACAGTGGGGCCACTGTGAGAAGAGCACATACATTCCTACATTTCTAACATTCTTAACGATGTTTCCCGGTGAGGAAAACATCGTTAAGAAACTAACAACCCCCGCATGGTGGTAGGACACTATCTAGTGTCCGCCTGGCCAGCTACCACCCTCAAGTTAGAAAATCTGTCACCAAAACATCTAATGTGTTCCGGCAGCTATCCTTGAGAGCTAGTTCCCATTCTAGGCCTAGCGTGCTTACCATCTTCGACCGCATCATCACTTACCAACAGGTGAGATAATGGTCAAACGCTAGCCTATAAGATATTTAAAAAAAAGTTGTTTTGAAGGTAATTAGTAGTGGCTCCTTACTAATAGAAAAGTTAGGTAAGGGTACTTCTCTTATTACTGAAGTTCATACAATTTCCTATTAAAGTATCCTGCGCTTGCCATTAAACGACTTCCTTCCATAGCTGAGAGGCCATTATCATTAGCGTGTGGAGGGTTAAAGCCTATTCATTATAGCCTTGAAAGCACTGGGGATTTGAGTAAATTAATTTTTAATCTTTGGTCGACTAGCTTTTACAAAAGAATCAACTGGTTTGATATTAGTCCGCTATTTATAATAAAATGAACAGTTCAGGAACATTATAAGCAGCAATAGCCCAATGGCTAAGGCGATGGCCTGGCGATCGAGAGGTCGTCAGTTCGATCCCCACCTATTGCATTATTGAAGTGAACCCACCACACACACAAGCATATCTAGCTTAGTTGGAGGGGTTAACAAGACTACTAGTAATGTACAATCGCCTTCATTTGTGCGTATCCACCTTAAGGAATAATTTCCTGTGCACTCTTATTGAATTGGCATCTCGCTGCTGTCTATGTTGACATTGTTGACATTGGTCAAGAAGGGACAAAGGCAAAAATTATGTTTTGTTTTTGGTTTTGGCTCTTCTGATAGGTAAGAAATTTTTTGTTTGGTTTTGGCTCTTCTGATTGGTTAGAAAAATAAGCGACACTTGCAACCGAAAATGTTTTGAAACTGGATACGCACAACTGTACGCGATGGTACATTGCTAGTATGCTTTTAAAAAAAATTATATAAAATTTCTAGGCAATGTGGTATGAATCGTTGGAATAAAATTGATGGATAATATCTTCATGAGTTGGTATAATTTAGCTAATATTTATGGTACATTTACTTCATTATTTTTTTAGCTGTAAAACAATCTTATTCTGAAATAAGATTATTTTACAGCTAAAAACATGCACAGCATACATTTTTTTCTATCAACTTTTATTTAGAGGCTTTTGGCTTAACACAGCTATGATAGCTCGTATTAGTTTACAGAGAAAAGTAAAGGTAATTTACCATGAAATCGTGAAAATGTCACTATATTATCAATTCTTTTATTCATAATAGAGGGATGATATTTTATAAGATAAGTTAAAATAACTTTGATAAATAGGTGTATTTTATCTAGCGTAAATATCATGCGTTATACTGTTCTACAAATACTTATTGTTTCTTAGGTGGTTCTGGAACGTTGTAGCCCTCATGGAATTTGTTCATATAAGCCCAAGGTGACTGTAACTGATAGTTACGCATCTCGAGAGCATACTCTATGGGCTCGTAAACAATCTTCTTCAACTCATCGTCGTAACGAACCTCAGTATAACCAACCAAAGGAAAATCCTTCCTCAGCGGATGGCCAGCAAACCCATAATCAGTGAGAAGTCTTCTCAAATCTGGATGATGGCTGAAGATGATTCCGAACATATCAAACACTTCTCTCTCAAATGTATGACACACGTCCCAAAGAGAGACCGCTGAATGCAACGGCGTCAGTTCATCAGTGTATGTTTTCACTCGTGCACGTTGACTGAATCTCATGCTCAAAATGCAGTATACGACTTCAAACCTATATACTCTTCTGGGAACATCTATTGCGGTCACAGCAGAGCATGCATTGAAGCAGGCATGCTGGTGGAAAGAAAGAAACGTGAGAACTTGGAACATGCCATCAGGAACCACTAGTATTTCTAACTGGTCGTTGTGCTGCATTTGGATTTTTTGCACGTATTTTGGCATACAAGCTGCTACGTACAAGCCAAATTCATAAAGTCTTTGACGAGCCACACTATCGTGCTTCCTAATCGTGTGATTGGAGCTCTCGATCGGTTTCAGGCAGAGTGGATTTTCAACAGCGGGTGTAGCCATTAATTTTGTGGTCGTATGTATATTGCGTTTGACTGCAAATGTTAATAGTTTTCTGGCAATCGATAACATTTTATATATTATACAAATCACTTAATTCAGTGTCCTATTTTACTGGTTATAATTATTTTTAAAAATATAATATAAACACTACGTGATGATTCATTGAATTTAAGTGACAATTTACGTTGTATTTATATTCTCTTTAGTGACAATGTCAACAAAAACTAGTGTCAAAGTACATGAGTAAAGAAAAGGTCTTTACTATGAGGTTACAGTTTGATGAAATACGGATAAAATAAAGGTAACAGATATGCATAAACGTAGGATATATTATAAAACCGTAAAATTAAATCTATAGAAAAAGCGCCTATGATGACGCTACACTTGCGATACGCTAATTGGTCACAGACAACTACGGAAGCGGTCTTAAGGTCTTGCTACATTAGTTTATCTCAGCCTAAGGTGTATAAAATCAAAAACCTACTGCCTATTACTACAAAGGTAAACATTTTATACAAATATAACACAATACAGTAATGACAATGAAATTATAACATGCTAGTTTAAATATCAATTAGAATAAAAGCTTTTCTGATAATATTAAATTATAGCGAGGTACCCGAGGCAAGCTGTGTTCCCAGCAGGGTACAAGGCTTTACTCTTCAGAGTTTGAAGGAAGTTTCGACATGTGTCCCGCAACACTAGAACCTGTGAATTCATCTTTATTTTAAGGAAATTATAACATCGTACATTTTGTGAAATGGGGTAAGTATTGTAATATCCAAAAGTTTGAAGCCTATATTTACGTTGATATTAACCGCGAATACACTGTTTATATTCAGCGTTTTCAATAATTTATAAAATAACAATTTTAGTAGCTATATAAAAACATTTTTCTCTTAATAAAAGAAGCTAGCTTGAAGAGGCTTACTCTATTTGCACACTTTAAATGTTTTATCATCACAAAATATACATTAATACCTACTTTTATTCTAGTGTTCGCCTTTGTTTTTGTAAATTACTTTTTATTTACAAGCAAAAGAGAAATAACTGGGATGAGGAAAGTTACCTTAAAATATTAAGATTTTATTAAGAGCGGTCAAAAAGTCAGAGTAAACTTTTTGATGACTGCGCTGGGTCATAACTATTATATAATCTTTGGCTGGGGGGTCTATACTTTTATAAATATACAAATAAATACCATGTAATTTAACTATTCACGTAGTTTAAACAATCCTGCTCATGTCCTGAGTAAAAGCCCAGGAAGCTCCTAATCCTATTTCCTATCACTCTTTCCCTACCAGTGTTTCTCATTGCAGCTGCAACAGTTCATCCTTTAATATTTCCAAACATAGACTATAATACAATTGTTTTAGCTGAAAATAATGCGAAATCACATTTCATTAACCCTAACTACCTTCCATAGAAAATGTGAGCATTTATCATTTACAGTTCCATACATAAAATAGTTGGGTTGCAGTTGATTCAGTGTTTCCCGGCGACTCCAGATTGTGCGCCGCTACACCGCAACTTCCGCTTCCGTGGCGAGCCTGCGCTTGCGCGGTGCCACCGTGACGTCATCGTTGCTACGGAGTAGAGGGATTATCCAAAATATATACACATCTGTCTGTTTTTTGGTTTATTTTATTAGCAAAATTATGTAAGCAAGATTATTTGAGACAGATTTATGCATTTGATGAAGGACTTGCCTCATGAAGAATCTTTCTAATGATCAATAGTCCAAACTTGGATTTGGCTAAAGATTTGCAAATTTTACGCCTCTAAAAACGATGACTTTGGTAATACTTGAATGCTAGGCAACCAAAAACAAGTATAATAAACACAAATGATACGAACTATTATCAGAATAAGGGCCAGTTTCCCTGATTCATTATAAACATTCAGATAGTTATCTGACATATTATAGGCCCATATGAAAGCTGTAAAAAATCTGTCAGATAAGTTCCCAAAAAAAGAAAATTCCCATTTTTAGGGTTCCGTAGCCAAATGCAAAAAAACGGAACCCTTATTGATTCGTTATGTCTGTCTGTCTGTCCGTCCGTATATCACAGCCTGTTTTTACCGAAATTATAAAGACTACACAATTGAAACTTGGTAGGTAGATGTATTCTGTGAACCGCTTTACGATTTCTGTACAGAAATAAAAAAAAATATTAAGGGGGGCTCCCAATACATGGAACATAAATTAAAAAAAAATCATCAAACCTATACGTGAGGTTCCGAAATCGATTTTTTCCTAAAGTCCTCACCTCTCCCTCTTACTTCTAAAATAAGAAAGTGAAAAAACTTTCAATGAAAATTGGTTTGAATAAGATTTTATCAGTAGTTTTTGAAATATATATATATATATATTTTTTGAAATATAGTCCAAACTTTAGTTTGGACTAAAATTTCCTGATAGTAGGACAGTCACATTTGGACATGCATGTTTAATTATCATGAGTAGGTACGTTCCATTACCTACACATAATGACGAGTGTATTTGATTGATGACGTAGCATGCAAATTTATGCCTAGTCAGTGAGAAAAAATAAAGACAACTCATAATTAAAAAAAACTTTGCGTTCAGTTTCTATCTCCACCGCAACTACACGTTTACGCCAAATACGTAATATTTAAAGGTCCGCAACCTCGCCCTCTCGCTGCATTTAAATATTTTAAAATGTAACTGAGTGGTTAACGTAGCTCTAAATTTGGGTGAATCTTCCTTTCCGGCCACAGGAGGCTGCGGCCATGCCACTCTAATCTGGACAGGCGTTCTTTAAAAGTATATTAATTTTTCACAGTCCCTGGGATTTAAAGTTGTATATAAATTACAGCTTGGCTTACTTTTAGTTTTTAGCCGCAGTGCTTTCAGGGCTATGCCTAAATTAATTTTGGAGCAAATAAAAGTTGATATTACATCAAGTACCTTAAGTTTTTAGGGGTCCGTAAGCATAGGGTATTAATAATAATAATAATTTATTTCAGAAGCTACACAGATTCATAAATCTATTAAGAATTTGCTGTCCATTCGTCCGTAAGTCTATCTATCAGACCGTCATAAGTAGACGGTTGAAGTTTTTACAAAGTATTATGAATACTAAAAACAGAATAAAGTTGAAAATTAAAGAGGGTTCTCGTATAAGAAACGTGTTTTTTGAGGTTATATGCTCGATCTTATAAACCGTAATAGAAAAGTTAAAAGAAATACAAAATACGTGTTTTACGGGTAATTTTATAAATCTAATTTATTGTGCTGTAGAACGGAACCCTACGTGTACGAGGCCGACTCGCACTTAGTCAGTTTATTTTTTTTAGAATTATAGAGACTTACGTAACTAATCTAGAAACTTGTAAACAGATCTAACATCATAACTTCCCAATTCTCCCATCTATCAAGGAATACCGACTTAGCACTAACTACCTAGATTGCGGTAGATATTGCTGCTATACCTTATACCTTGGGCATTACTAGAGATTGTAGGAGCTTACTGACTAAAGTCATCATAAATCTTAAGAGTTATGCAATAGTAAGTACTTATGTAGAGCAGTGAAACAATTTGCGTGGTCATTTGAGAGTAGTTCTATGTAGTGTATACCGAGAAAAGTAATAGCAGTGCGATTGAAGTCTTTAGGCCTCTGGCCACTTGTAAATAGTGACAGGACGTCTACTAGTCTGTATGGGGACCGGGAGACGGTTTTTCATGGCTGAGCAACAGACAAATGAGTGACTTTGTATTCCTATTCGGCAGTGCGAAAGCCGTCCGGATTGAAGAACTTTTTTTTTCCAGGTTTCCAGTTAAATTACAGAGCATGTGAGACTGAACATCAAATTGTCTTTAAGTAACTTTATCTTTAATAAAAATTTCCTTCCGGGATTGCAATCAAAAAATCCTCATCGCCTAAAACGCCTCAGTTACTACACATTTTTTATTCAAGCTTCTAGCCCTTTATAAAAGGGTAATTTGTTAATGGGTCAGCCGCAAATCTACCGTTATCTAACGCCGCGACAACCGCCTTTTTGAAACAAGTAAACTCCGTGCTTTACTTTTTTTCTAAGTAATGTCGCGAGTCGGCTTGTTTAGTACCCCTTTGCCGATAAGAACTCTTAAAAAGATATTAAGGGCTTTTAAAGAAATTGTTTCAGCTAAAGACCGCAGAACAGGCGACTAGCTTTTTTTATTCTTTTATTATTCTGCATTATCAATGCATTAAGTATTGGAAAGGGTTTTGCTTTACTCTGAAAATGGTTTTTTTTTACGATTTTCGATAATAAATTTTGTAGACAAGTGAGAACAGATTTTTAAGTGAAATTGAAATCGTCGTTACTTTTAAGTAGATATTTTTTTCTTAGCCCTGTGAACAAAATTCTGATGCCACACGACTCTTTTCAGTAAGGTGCTAGGTTTTATTTCCATATATCTGAAGGTAGATTTTAGAGCCAATTACCATAACTAGCGTGCTATCAAAAAAGTAAAAAAAATATCGCATCTTCTCTACTGCCGGAGAAATCGAGTAACATATCTACACAATCATACAAAAAATTTGTATACCAACTCGTTATTGAAAGTTGGTTAATAAATATAATAGAATAGAAAGAATGGAATAAGCACAACATTAACAAATTCCCATAAATTTGATATCAGCAAACATATGCCTAATAGTTTTATAAAACAGTGTTTCTCATGTCTGTCATCGCTTCATCATAGGAACTCAATGTGTTACAACTTAGGTTGTTTGTTAGAGTTCCTTGGGTAACACTTGGAAACCAAATTATACGTTCGGTAGTGATTAGCAGAATGTTTCTTTTCAACCAACTTCCAAAAAGTTCTCAATTCGTCAAAAAGAAGTCGGTTGTTTTAGTTTTTAAACTATCTTAAATGTTATAGTATCAATATGGTCTGAGATGGTATCGTGCTTGTCTGGAATTAAATAAACTGGCCAAGTATAAGTCAGTCTCGCACTCGTAGGGTTCCGTAACACAGTAGAGTATTTTATCAACCGACTTCCAAAAAGAAGGAGGTTCTCAATTCGGCTGTATGTTTTTTTTTATGTATATACGAGTATGTCAATTGTGAACCGATTCGAATGATTCTTATTTTAATTGGTAGGGTACGTTTTCGAGATGGTTGTAATTTCATCGATATATGATAAGTATCTCCAGAGATATGACAATAAACATCTCAAACTTGCTACTGAAATTGACTCGCGGGGCATGGGAGTCGGTTGTTTTAGTTTTTAATCTTAATTACAACTATAATTTCTGCCAGTAAATAATTAACTTTGTATTTCATAGTGTTTGTATGAAAAACAAAATTTGCAGTTATTATATCTCAAAAACTGCCGATTATATCTCGTTCAAACCGATTTTCGTTTGAAGTGTTTATTGAGAGCAACAGCATATATTTTTTTAGATTTTTAACTCATTTACTTTAAAAGTTAGAGGGCTCCCCCTCTAACATTTAAGGGACCACATAATTTTACCACTTTCGAAGTGTCTTTCTTTCAAATGATGACTTTGAGCAAAAATAGGTTAAGGAAACTTAACGTAATTTTAAAGACCTATCTCTAAATATCCCAAATTGATTTTTTTTTAAATTTTATTTCCATGTATTTGCCTTCCCATATTTTTTATTTATGTATAAAAATCATAAAGCTGTTCACAGAATACAAGTTTAAACTGTGTAGTCTTAATAGTTTCGAAAAGTGGTTGTGACATACGGACGGACAGACAGCAGACAGACACACAGACAGACAAGACGAATCTATAAGGGTTCCGTTTTTTGCCATTCGGCTACGAAACCCTAAAAACGGCGGTAAGACGAGTTCTTTTCTTTCTTATCACAGAATAGTATAATATACCCTATATATAAAACCCACAAAACATGAAACTAGGTACTTCTGCTGTTCTGAGGGTCTATCAATGCGAAATCAAAACGTATAACTTATTACAGCTTTAATGCAAAGAATTATACCAGGTAGAAAGAAACCTGCAAGAAGGTGCATATCATGACCTAAAAAATCTGAGGACTTGATTCAGGCTGATAAAAAAAAAAATACGGTCGAATTGAGAAACCTCCTCATTTTTTTGAAGTCGGTTAAAAATAAAGTTATAACCACTAAACGTCGCGGTCTGAACAGAAGGGTCTGTATGTATTATCTACACTTTATGTTTTTTTTACATTATTATATACAATTCAAAATCTTTGTATAACAACGTACAAACATACAAACAAATCTTTAAACATTTTGTTAAGAACCCAATCAGTATATTAATTGTTTCTCACGTTCCCGAACTTAATGTTTATAGGTTCTCAGCTTGCAGTGATAAAAACAAACACTGCTCTACAAGGATGGCGTTTTGTTTACTCTAGCCCACTTGTTGGGGCGAAACGGTAGTAAAAACAAACTACCGTATGATTGTTGTTTTTAATATTTAGTTTGGGTACTTGTAACACGTGATTAGAGAGAACCGTTAATTTTATACGGCTACGGCAAAATAAAAAGGTTTGTGTTTTTACTGCAATTTTTTTTTATCTATAAGGGGTGATCTGTTATTTTGGGTATGATTTTGGTTACATACTACTTTTTTTAACGTATATATTTTTTTTGTCTTGTTTGTTTTTTCCACATAAGTGAAACAGACATAACAGAGCTGAGTTAGCCCAGCGTAAGAAAATAATCAACTGGTGGGTTTTATAGGCAATTAGGTACCTATCTCAGCTCTAAAAGACCTAATAGTACTAACTAGATAACCTTTTATTCATTGATCATCAAACCTTGCTAACCCGCTGAAATTCTTAAAGCGAATCCTGGCTCGTAAATCAAATTCTTACAAATTGAAATTCCGAACGAGTCGTAAGCGCCATCGCAGTTCTTGCATTTAATTCGCACTCAGTAATGAGGGTGAGGAGTGCATAATTCATCGGCAGCGGCCCGGCAGCGTTAAGTGGGGTATTTTATTGGCTTATTATACAATATTCTAAGCTAAAAATCGTGGAAAGAGTACGTTTTTAATTGGGCGGCGGGCTCGCGTGGCGCTGACGCGAGTATTATTCATGGCCGCTTCAGCGCCAAGCTTCGTCGCCCAGTTATTCCGGTTCCAGCTTTTTATGGATAGCTCGCGGGATTTGGTGGAAGTTCAAGCAGTGCTTTATCTGGTGTAATATAAATTTACTACATAAAACATTGCTTATTTGTTTGTACACTTGGGAGACGGGGTAGGATAATTTCACTGTGGATTGGTCACTTAACACCGGTTGACCAGTGGTCAAGTGATTTTTTATCCGGAATAAAAAAACACCATCAATGGCTGTAGTTTAGTGCCGTGGTAAGTAACAGGCAAAGTGCAGTGAAAAAAAAAACACAAATTGGAAAATGTCTGGACTTTCAGGCCGACGCGACATCACCGCTTACTATCGATCGAGTTTTTTTTATAAAAATTACCTACATCAGTATATATTTCTGGAGAGATTGGACAGCATGCTATTTTTCACACGCACGCGGGTAATTTTATTATCGTTTTATTTTTTTGTATGCTAGCTGGAGTGACGATATTGGCAGGGTAGCTGATAGCGGTTGTAAAAGGATAGCTGAAAATCGAGCTCAGTGGCGTGCCATAGAAGAGGCCTATGTCCAGCAGTGGACTAATACGGGCTGATAATGATGATGACTGACGGTATTTAATAATATGGATGGATAGTAAGTTCAATCCTGGGAATGGGCATTGGTAAAACTCTATTCATTATTGGTTACACGGTTAAAATTGCAGTGCAAACTTAGTAATGCGTAGTAACTGATTTCATATTTAATCAAGTACATCTCTAGTCCAATGGTTGAATTTGTCTAGCTAACTGACCTAATGACGAGTGACGTTGTGGTCCTAAAAAGCAAAAAAAAAACACGGGTAAAACTTTGGACCGCCGCTAGTTATAAATAGAAATAAAGTGAAGTGCCTAGAGTTCTGGTACTGTTTTATTTCTGCTTCGGTTAGGGCCTGGTTCAACTTTTCTGAATTATATCGACTTCGAAGATTTGCTGGCTTGCTTTGCCTGGAAATCTTATGTTAGGAAAGAAAGCTAGTTAAGATTGTTATTCAGAAATAAGTTATTTTATTTTATTTCTCCATCCACGACTAGATAGGAAAATGTTGGAAGACATTTGTGAATGTATTGTATATGCACAGATAGATTTATGCTTTATGATAACTATTAGACACCGGTCATTTTATTAGTCTGCATTTTATTTTGTTTCTAAATAAGAAAACAAAAAGTCATGGAGCAATTTTTTACCACTAAGAGTTTTGAAAGAAGTTTAACTGGGTTGTTAATATTTATATGATACCTGCTTAACTTAGGCTACGCTTAGGCTGAACTGAATAGCTTTATAGTAAAAGTATTTACCTAATTCTGTTCGTAATATAACAAACAATGAAGTTACATGCCGAAGCACTTCCAGTCCGAAACTGTCTGTAGTCATTTCGGTAAACAATTTCACGAGTCATTAACTAGTTACCAACTTTAACTATGGCATAAAATAATTATATAAATAATAAACGGCCCAGTGCAAGTCGGACTCGCACTCGTATGTTTCCGTACCACACTACAATATTTTATAAAATCGAGCAAAAAATTCACTATCATTTTTTTACTGCAAATAATTAACTTTGTTTTTCTTAGTGTTTCTATGAATGACAAAGTTATATGTGCATATACATTTTTTTTACAGGTTTTGAAAATGTGTTATATCTCATAAACTGCTGGCTATATCTCGTTCAAACCAATTTTCTTTGAAGGTATTTGTTAAGATCTACAGCATATATTTTTTTAAAGATCTTTTATCTATTTTTTTCTCTATTTTTTTAATTATCTTATTTTAGAAGCTAGAGGGAGGGAGGGGGTGCGGCACACATTTTACTAATTTGGAAATGTAAGTTGATCTTACAAACGATTGATTTTGGGAAAAAATAGTTATAGAAACCTCGGAAAGACCTATCTACAGACAGGTTTGATTACAAATATTTTTTTTAGTTTCTGTTCCATGTATGGGGAGGCGCTCCTTTCTATTGGTTTTTATATTTGTATGAAAATCGTAAAGCAATTCACAGAATACATCTACCTTCCAAGTTTTAAATGTGTAGTCCTAATAGTTTCGGAATAAAGTGGCTGTGACACACGAACGGACAGACAGATATAACAGACAGACAGACATCATGAATCTATAAGGGTTCCGTTTTTGCCATTCGGCTACGGAACTATAAAATGTATTGAATAATGATATAATGGACGATATGGTACAACTCCATTTATAAATTTTTAAGCAGTTTGATAGCACAAAATTATTTTAAACTTGAGTTAAATTATTAAAATGCAGCAAATGGGGTGACGTGCGCTGAGCTTTACAGCAGCAATAATTCATAAGTCACGGGCGTAATGTGCGTGAAATAGATTCAGAGAGCTCTCCCGACTCCTACAAGGAATGTTTAAATTCAAGCCGACCCGCTGGCTCGGAACGCTAAATTAGCCTGTCGAGATCACATTGTTTAAATATGTGTGTTAGTTAAGATTATATTTTGAGACTCATATAATAATACTTCTACTATAAAATTCTACATCGTTGTACGGAAAATATCCTCATTTTAGATTACGGCTTATATACGTAAGTTAACCAGTTATGATCTCGAATTCAAGACCTCTAGATGTCAAAGTCATAAGGTACACATATTGTACATACTATATAATTTTCTAATATGTTATATAATACCTGATAAATAACCTGTGCTAACAAGTAAATCACGGCGGCATCAATGGAGAATAACTTAAAGGGTTAGAATTTTCTTCACGCTTCTTTCACCTCAAATCAAGATACTTTTCGAAGTGTGAAATTCATTAAACACTGTGCAGTTCTACGCACAGCGATGGGCAGTGACTGGAAAAGAATAATATCAGAATCAGTGACGTATCTTGGGAGAGGCCTATGTCCAGCAGTAGATTGACACCGGCTGCTTATGATAATGATCATGATGATCTGCAGTTCTAGTCTTATATTCAAGCTAAACTGGAATATTGTAAGAAATCAATTAGTTATCGAAATAAACTTACGAACTGTGGCTCTATGAGTTATAGACCTCACGAATTCCATTATTGATCAAACGCAAGTAAAGTAGCGAAGAAAAGCTATGGGGATATGAGTGAACATAAGATCGTTTAAAAAACTAAATAAACTGGCCAAGTGCAAGTCGGACTCGCACTCATAGGGTTCCGTATCACACTACAGTATTTTATAAGATCGAGCAAAAAATATCACTATCATTTTTCGCCAGCAAAAAATAATAATCAATAAACATTTTGTTTCTTATAACGCCATCTAACGTCAAACAAAGGTGTTAGGCATTGTCGACATTTCAATATAACGCCATCTATGTGACGTTTACCTAACTAAGCGTTCATAGATGGCGTGAAATGCCGAAAAAACACGTTTCTTGTATGGGGACCCTCTATTATCTTTAACTTTATTCTGTTTTTAGTATTTTTTGTTATAGCGGCAACAGAAATACATCATCTGTGAAAATTTAAAATGTCTAACTATGACGGTTCATGAGATACAGCCTGGTGATAGACGGACAGACAGACAGACAGACAGACAAACAGACGGACATCGGAGTCTTAGTAATAGGGTCCCGTTTTACCCTTTGGGTACGGAACCCTAAAAAGAACCGACTTCAATGCCGTGCTATAATTTTCAGTACCAATTTTGAGGTGTTTATCTTCATATCTCTGGAGATACTTGTCAGACTTCAATAAAATTACCATGGTATCACACTTGAGATATCTCCTTCCCAACAAAAAAATATTATACAAAATCGGTTCATAAACGACAAAGTTATCCGCGAACAAACATAAAAAAAATATATATACGGTCGAATTGAGAAACCTCCTCCTTTTTTTGAAGTCGGTTAAATCACCGAAATCTGAAAAAAAAAATCCTTTTGATTTAATGTGGCACGGGTGATTTTGTTTTATTTTTAGGGTTCCGTAGCCGAATGGCAAAAAACGGAACCCTTATAGATTCGTCATGTCTGTCTCTCTGTCTGTCTGTCTGTCTGTCTGTCTGTCTGTCTGTCTGTCCGTCCGTATGCACAGCCATTTTATTCCGAAACTGTTAGGACTACAGAATTGAAACTTGGTAGGTAGATGGATTCTGTGAACCGCTTTCCGATTTTTATACAAAAGTAAAAAAAATAAAAGCTTAAGGGGGGGCATCCCATACATGAAACTGAAACAAAAAAATTTTTTTTTCTTCAAACCTATACGTGTTATATTTCAAAAATGACATTGAGGTAACTAAAATCATTTTTTCTCAAAGTCAATCATTTGAAAGATAGGCACGTCTAAAGTGGTAAAATGTGTGTCCCTCTAACTTTTAAAGTATGGGAGTGAAAAATCTAAAAAAAATATATGCTGTAGATCTCAATAAAACATAACAACGAAAATTGATTTGAACGAGATACAGCCAGCAGTTTTTGAGATATGGCGACCGCAAAGATAACTTTGTTTTTCATACAAACACTATGAAAAACAAAGTTAATTTTGTAGTTGCCAAAAATCATAGTTATGGAATACTTAACTGTGTTACGGAACCCTACGAGTGCGAGTCCGACTTGCACTTGGCCAGTTTTTTTTTTATTATTTTCCAGTTTCAGTTGTTTGGACAAAGTTTTGTGACGCTTGATTTTTTTTCGAAATGGCTGAATTATTATTTTTTTTAGAATCGGTTGAGAAATAATGCTACACGTAGAGGATAAAAATAGCCGGACATCCGAACATACTTATGAAAGCATTTTCGACCTAGCTGAAACTGAGACACTTCCCTCGCGCTTTGCAGTCACTCAGCCATTAATAAATACAAAATACTTAGCTAACTTTTAAATTTATCCGGATTGAGATAGGCGGTGGCTACTAATCACTAATTAAGTTATGTTCATTTCAAGAGCTACGAATACGAGGCTCTCTGATATCTGTCTCTCAGGCTATTTGATAAATGATTCTGAATACATCTACTTGAACATCGTCTCGGGTGCGCTAATATTTCTATCTAAGTAATTAGCCCGCTCAGTCCACTCGCGGGAATATTTTAATTTTGTAAGTGCTGCTTTGAAAATACTTATTTCCGGGAAAGACAATTTATTTTATTGGATAATTAATTTTCTCTAATTTAACAGTATTGTGAAGTAAGATATATTATATAGATATACGAGGAGTTTTATTTAGAAATATACTAGCTGACCCAGCGAACTTCTTACCGCGAATATAAATAAACTGTCCAAGTGCGAGTCGGACCCGCACACGCAGGTTTCCGATTGAACAATATTTGCCGGAAAATTAGGTTGTATCGTGACCCCCTTTAATTTTTTTCATTTATTTTAGTTTTTACTATTTGATCTTATATCAGCCATTGTAATACACACCATAAGTAAATTTCAAGTCTTTATCTATTAAGGTTTGTAAGATCGAGCATAAAAAGCCCTAAAAAATACGTTTCTTGTATGGGGACCCCCTTTATTATTTAAACTTATTTTGTTTTTATTGGTTTTTATACACTATAATAATAGCGAATACCCATGTATGGAAGCGCCGTAATGGCAACCATCAAAATATGTATATACAATGACAAAAATGTCTGAACGAACCGACAATGACAACCTGTAAACCACCAAAATTTACCTAGGGGGTGTGTAAAATGAATTTAGCTTGAAAAAATCATAGAAAATTATTTTTTTTCCGCGTATTTCCGTGACTACAAAATCGATTTGAATTAAATTGGAAATGTATGTAGAAATGCAAAAGTAAGCGTGCGAATCTGATATTGTTCTCAACTTTCTACGCATCAACTTCCACGCGATCGAAGCTGCGGAGCTCAGCTAGTTAATAATAACACTCGCACAAAAAAAACTGCATCTTTTAACCTCCGTGATAGATCTTAGAAATTGTTTTTGGAAATATAAACGTTTTTAAGTTGCTTGTACAGTGCCACAAGTATAACTTGGCGGTGGTAGTTTTTGGAACTAATTATTTTAATTGAAAGTGTGAGTTTGACGTTTGAGAGATTACCGCGACATTATTGTTGGTAAATTTGCTACGTTAAAATAGTTCAATAATGGCAAAACTAATTAAAAGTGGTTTAAGAGAAACTGTTATCAAAGTACAAAGTAAAAGCACAGTGGCGCACAGGCACGCCAAGTTATACTTGCCGGACTGTAGGTACGCATACATTTTTGAACGCACGCATATTTGACAATCAATAAAACGTCAAACAATTGTCATTACTGACAGTATTAGACATTTTTAAAATCTACATGACTTGAATTCACAAAAACTTGAAGAATTTTGATACTTGACACTGGCTAAATACATTAAACGTATGCAGCCATAATTATACAAAAAAAAAAAATAAGGCGATAATCCGAATATTGTAATGCTATCCACACATAGGAAGAATGTTTACACTTGACACTGGCTAAATACACTAATCGTGTGGAGCGATGACCCTTATTAATTTGCGGTTTACCGTATCAATGGGATAAACAATTGAACATCAAATGATTGGCAGTTTTTTAACCCAGGAACATTTTGGCAAAATAATTTGTCTCATATTTTTTTTAGGTCAATTATTCATTGTTATTAATATTTATTATCCTATTCCTGATAAAGACAATTCCAAAAATACAAAAATCATAAAAATTGGTCCAGCCGTTCTTGAGTTATAAGTGTAGTAACTAACACGACTTTCTTTTATATATATAGATAAGGTAAGTATATGGTATAGATTCTTCTTAATTCTATTAGTTGCTTATAGTATAGGCCCTTGTACACTTATAGCACAGAAATATTAATAAATTATTCATATTTCTGTAACTAATAGGTTATTATTGCCAGAAAATGTTGAGTAAATAAACATTACGCGACAAAAATACGTGACTAACATTTTTTCACTCTTATCTATAGTATTTGTTTGGCCTTCAGATTTTCTTGCAACTTTGCCTTTAACTGTTTTCGTTTCTCTATGATAAAATATCGGTATGAATAATAAAATAAATAGACTGAAAATACGAAGCTGTGTCGTTTCTATAACTCTTACTATATGTATTTCTTTGTCCTCAAGTCAGATACTTGTGCTCTCATGTGATTACTACGATTGCACAGCGGGGTGTGACCGTTATACTGCTGAAGTCGAGACACTGTGGCGCCGGTAGGAGTAATGACCAGCCAATGGTGAGCACTGGACTATCTGAATACACAGTGTGAAATTACATTGCAGTTTTTTATGAAACACATAAGATACATTTCGGTGGGAACATAGAAGGTTTTGGATCGTTGCGTCATTTGGACTATGTGGCTTGATTAAAAAAGTTGTTCAGATTTCTACCAATTACCATTTTAAATCGCAACATCACTTTCTGCCAAGTCAGGTCAAGGTCAAGGTCAAGTGCTTGTCTGTTGGGGTGAATTATATTGTATGAAATAGGAACAAGCGGCTTGAAGTTATTTCAGTTTTAGGATTTCTTTGTAATGTCAAGAAATACGATTAGTGAGCGTTTTGTTTGCCCAGCAGAATACAACTCTAAATATGGTTTCACTGACTTCAAAATAACATAGTATATCAAATGAATAGTTCATTTTGAAGTCCATTTAACGCACAGCACCGTTATTGAATAATTATAGGCTAGCGTTTGACCACCATCTCTCCTGGTGGTAAGCCATGATGTGGTCAAAGATGGTGAAAACGCTTGGATACTCTGACTCAAAAAAACTGTGTGATGCCGGAACACCCTAAAGTTATGGCGGCAGATTTTCTCCCTGATCGTGGTAAGATGGTAAGCTTCTTTTTGGTTGCAGGTCGGACGGAACATCGATACAATATGCTCTTACCACCTGTGGAAATAATTTTACTTTGGCTTCAGAGTAAAACCTCTTACTTATTTTTAAAAAAATCAGTAGTACCGTACTCCTGTGAAATAATTTAGAATACCTACCTTTCGCTACGTAACGTCATTATCTAAAACAGTGTTCAACTGAACAATGCCTATTAAACTAGTTTGCAGGCTTCCCTTATTCAGAGACACTAATCAAGAAAGTTGTCGCTACCAAATCCTTTATCACTATTTATGATGTAGTATAACATTAAATGGAAAATGTTAGAATGTTTATAAAGTATACAGGCCTGCACTTGTCCTCGTTCTTAGCTGAACGATATCTTTTTTGAAACCTACTTTCAGTTTTAGTCTTTCGCAAATTATTCTTCTAAAAACTAACTTAGCTATAAACTATTTTAATGAATATAATGAAACGTAAAAAAATCATATTGATTGATCGGCAAGCGTAAGACGCTCTCAGTCTAGGTGGAGCGATGATCCTTGCAAGGTGGCTGGCAAGAGCTAGATGTGAGTTGCCAAGGATTATGCTCAGTGGCGTGCAATTGGAGAGGCCTATGTCCAGCAGTGGACTAACATACGCTGATGATGATGGTGATGATTTATGAAACCTAAGGTTCCAGCGGAAGAGGTTTACGACTACTACAGACTATCAAGATCACAAAATACTATTTGATATTTTATTATGCCTCAACGTTTGACCACTATTTTATTTTATCAAAGATTTTACGTGATATTCAGTGACGATACAATTTCTGTACATACATACATTGCTGAAGGTAACTTACACATAATTTGCTGAAAATATAATACCTACGTCATATCACCCAAGACTTAGTTGCTTGTATATCATAGGGTATCTGCAAACACCCGCCAATTTCCTAGCTCGTCTGGATCTGACAGCGCGGCGGTAATGAGTAATTTGCTACTGGCTCGTTAAATACCTATTATGAAGCCTACATAATTAGTCAGTTCACGCATAATTAATAGTGTATACAATGTGTACATTGTGTAACGTTGGGTAAACACACGATACATTAATTTATTTTAAAAAGTGTTATTAATGAAAATATTGGGTAAAATATAAGAAAAACTGAGCATAATTATATTTTCTCTGATCGTGGAGACTTTCAATCCATCGCTGCTAGAGTATTTTGCAACTTGTGAAACATTTTTACATTATCAACAATTATATTTTATTTTTAATCAAATTCACAAAAATAATCTACAGATTCAGCCATAGAGTTTTTTTATATCTGTTAGAGTAGCGTCTGACCACCTTCTAACATAGTGGTAAGCGATGTTGTGGTCGAATATGGTGAACACGCTTGCCCTAGTAGAATGGTCTGACTCTCAAGGACTGTGTGCTACCGCAACACCGTAAGGCAAGGTGGCAAATTTTCTCCTTGGTAGTGGTAAGTTACTTTTTAGTATTACTACTTTATTACGGAATATCGATATAATGCTTCTTGCGAAAAATGTCTGTTTAAGAAGTCATCGCAGGTACAATAATTGATTAAATTTCGATAGAAGCACAAGATTTAATAATTACTATACTAAAGGCAATATTCAATTTTTCATGGATCCCAGATAAAGGTTCTGATAGATATATGACATATAACAGCAAGCATTCTACCAGGGACTGGTTGAAATTGATTGGTTGGGCCTGATTCTGAGAAAAATCTAGGGTAATCCCAGATTTTTTTTCGATTAATCCATAAAAAAACACTCCATACAATGAAAAATAATCGCACAGTGTGCTCAATGCTACTCTATGCATTGAACCTTAGCAGGTCAAAGCCAAGGAAGTACGCTCTACTCGATGGGGTAATATCGACGTATATATTTCAATATGACAGTGACTAATTCGGATAGCTTTTGAACAGTTGAACTTGTACAAAAGTTCAGAATATTCATATTCATGAACTTTTTTCGTTCCTTATGGTAATAATAAATAAGACTATATAGTAGGTACTTATATGAGTATACTTTAGCTTGGGGTATAAAAATACACCTACCAACCATAAAGTAAATATAAGTTTTGTTTTTATACTTTCAAGAGAAGTATTATTATCGTTCTTAAAATCGCGGGCACAGTTAAGTACATATTAAGTCAACATATTGGCAATTTTATTATTCCCCAAGATTTTCATTGACCTCTACTTGTTTTAAAATCTACAATACCTTAAATATCGAGACAACAGTAACTGTATTCGAAAGTAAGCCCATTTGCGTTAAAATCAATACCTCAATTACAGACAAATAAGCCGTCACGAGAAAGGAAAACCTAATAAATAACAACAATGGGGAAGCTGACAAAGTTAAATAAATCATACACATAAGGCATTCTATATTTCATATTCTATCTCGAAAGTCTATCGAATAATGACGTCCCATTATAAGTAGTGTCTCATACTCATATCATTTGAGTACTTATACTCAATGTTCCAATAAAGTTTTGTCAGGGGATCTTTGCCGGCACATAATAAAGTATTACAAAAGCCAAAGACCGTCATTGTTGCTGGTACTTCAATCCCGGGAACGGGGAGTGTTTGAACGAGCGAGTTCACTTGAACGGTTGTGAAGTTTTGGATTATTTAAATTGTATTTTCAAAGGCCGTAACTGAGATAATTACCGGAGAATTGCTATTTTTAGTACACAACTTGTTAATATGGTCAAATAAAATTAAAGATAATTAAATATATTAAAGCAAAACTCACGGTCACGGTCCGAATGCTACGGAAATGACGTACGCATAAATCTAAATTGTAAATATTTTAATGTAAAGAAGGTTTTACTTCTGACGCGTAGCTTTCTACGCACTTTTGTTTTTTTACTGCTTCTAACTGTAAAATCGAACCTTTAAAACAATAGAATATTTAATGACATTTAATTTCCTTAGAAGTATTTATTTATTTTAAGGCTAATTAAACTGACCTAAAAATATAGTACTTATCAGTTTAACGCGCGCATTACTAATGCTACCACAGTCTTTAGATTAATTACGTGATTTAAGAGACAAATTAGTGGCATACATTAATTCAGAGTTGAATCATTCACATTTCATGAGTCACACATTTGATTTCAAAGTTCAAGGCATGTATTTAGTACTAGCTATGCCCCGCGGCTTTGCCCGCGTTAAAAACTACTTTCATTTACCACCACCACCTTAATGCACTCCAGGCAAAAAATATTGATGACTTAATTTTAATATCAAATAAACTACTCAAATACCTATCTACACCAGTAAAATAAAGAATTTTTGACATGAACTGTCATCCCCCCATTGCAACACCTTTATTCACCCCTGGCAAAAACTAATGATAGTTTTATTTTTTACTTTTCAATGAACTACTCACATTTGGTCGACTTTTTTTCTGAAGGGTCTTCTGTGTAGAGTCCTAAGGTTGCAGGCATGCAACAGTGACTATCTCGTGGTTGACAATGAACCCCAAAGTATATGTCCAGTCTAATAGGTAGTTTTACCTAAGTTTTTACAGGAATGTGGAAATTGCTATTTTCGTAGACACATATATACATATACTATAAGTGCCCCGCGGCTTCGCCCGCGTTGAAAACTTCTTTCATTTACTTAAAACCTTTCTACCACAAAAACACTTAAAAAAATGAATTAGCCAAATCGGTCCGCCCATTTTCAAGTTATATAAGTTATAAGTTATATTTCAAGTTTGGAATAAAGCAGACTATCTAATTTTATTTCTCCATACAAACTTTGAACCTCGCACTCCTTAAGGAAAATCCTTTATTAGCGGATACTTACGTCATAATACCCATCTTCATGTTAAATTTCAGCGCAATCGGAAACAGTATTGATTTTTAGACTTTGTTACCTCACTTTACCCTCTTAGGGAATTTCGAAAAAGCCTGAAATACGTTTTACTTATTTATTTACTTGTGTGAAGTTTCGAATAAAAAAGACTGTCTAATCTTGTTTCCCCATAGGTGAATTTTGGAAAATCCTTTCTTAGTACACCCTAACGTACTAAAAAAATATACTCTCTAAATGTCAAGTCTCTACAAACAGTTGTTAAGGCTGCGCGTCGTCTCTAGGTCAGCCAGTCACTGAGTATTTCAGGACAAAGATTTTTAATGTATTAGATTTGAAATTCTCTTATAACTACTTACGCTGCTACAATAAAAATAGCGCATCAAACGAGTTCTTTGATGATTCCAATTTTTCGACACATTTACTACTGACACATTCATAAGACGTTAACTACCAAGGAGTGGAATTACTTGCCCGAGTCTGTGTTTTCGTATCTCGGAGTCGAAAGCAAATAGGTATCTTCTAATCAAGCGTGTTATATTGTGGACTGAATGAGAACTTTTACTGCGGTATCCTCAAAAGGCAAACATAATGTTTTGTTGTATATGCAAATATTCGCTGCATTTTTAGGGTTCCATTGCTCAAAAGGAAAAAAAGGAACCCTTATAAAATATCTTTCTTGTCCGTCTTTCCTTCTCTGTCTGTCTGTCTGCCCGTCTGTCTGTCTGTCTGTCTGTCCGTGTGTCACTACCGATTGTCTCAGGAACGGGTGGACCTAGCAAGAAATATATACCAGACACTGAGGTCTCTTGTTTCTATTAGGTGTATAAAAATCAAGGTCATGAATTAACACGATAAAAAAATATAAGCAAATTTAGATTACGGAATTTTTCCTTTACTTGTGCTGTAAGACCTTGCTTTTAACCAAAGTTGACAATTTTAGTTCAAAAAAAAGTACACTATAGGTTTGGAGTCGAAAACCTATAGGGTACTTCGCGTTGACCTAGAATCATGAAATTTGTCAAGAAGCAAGGTCTTACAGCACAGTTAAAGGAACAATTCCATAAAAATAAAAAATAAAAAATTAAAAAAAAAAGAAAATTATAAGGTGTCCACATACATATATCGTTTACGCCAATTAAGATAGGCCTCTGAGTTATATGAGCGCTCATACAATTTAAAGGTCTAGCTTAATTGGTAACTACCAACGTTGGTACGGAAGCCTCGGTGGGCGAGTCCAACTCGACTTGGCTGGTGTTATTTTTATTTATTGATATAATAAATGTATAAGTATTTTGCATTGAATCCATTTGAAATCACAACAATTGAATATTTTAGATTGCTCTGCCAGCAGGGTTAGCATGGCGAGGGGACTATTTATCACGGGGAATAGATAAAAATCTTTTCTCCATCTGTGATTTTGTCCACATTCAGAGCATGGGCGCACAGGTGGATACATTTGTCACGGTGGATATGGAGAGAAAAGCCTTGTCCCCTTCATTGTTGCCATACATAGAAAATAAATTAAAATTGTATTATCAGTCATCATTATTTAATTCAGTTTTGATGTTTTGTTTTTTTTTTTAAATTTCATCATGACTCCATACAGTTAGTGTATATAGCCAGTGTTAAGTACATTATTATCTCTTCTCTATCCTTATGTATATGTAATTCTACTGTACGTGTGTATGTCACTGAACTCCTCCTAAACGGCTCGACCAATTATGATAAAATGTTATATGTATATATAAGTAGGTATGATAATAGGTTTATAACTAATTTTTATATCCCTAAGTGTTAAGGGCGGCCCAAACGCGGGCAAAGTCGCGGGACGCATCTAGTATATATATAAAATTGTTTGTGTTTTCGAAAATGCTCTTAATGTATTTTTTCCTCAAACTTGTGCTCTTCCGCGAGTGACAACTGTTTTAAATGATAAAAATCTACAAAATTGCAATATATTTTTTAGTTACGAAAACCTTCACAAGGTCGATAAGTTAGTTTGAGAATCGTGAGATTGAGATTGTTTCGATTTATTTGTTAATATTTAGGCACTGTTCTAACTTACTCTTTGGTACTGGTTTAAGTCAAGTTCCGTGTCTGGCAATTTATTCGGCATACCTCGCGATAAAAAGAAAAAAGTATTTAAAAGAAATGGATAGATCGAGTGGGAAAAAGTTAGTGAGTATTGTGTAAATCTTTTACATGTCCATGTAACGGTAAAATCCAAAAATATGTAATTTACGCTCCATTTCGTGCGTTTCTAATAAAGAGAAAATGTAGATTTAATACGCACGCGACATTTTTAGGCAAATAGCGGTGATAGATAAACATAAACCCACCTCTTATGATAGTAAATTAATTTGTCCTCTTTAAATGTCAAATATCGCAGTTATTCCCTTTCCCTCTGTCGACCATGCTTTACAAGGTGGAAATACTTAAACGTCAAATGATATACGGGGATAAATATTGTCCTTCCACTTAGCCATGCTCTGACAAGTAGAAAAAACAATTTTATCTCTTTTCAGAGGATAAAAACAGGGGACAAAAATTTTATCCCTTCGCCATGCTAGCCCTGCCTGGAGTTGGTTCTGAGAGACGCATTTTTACCACAATAATTATGATTTGCTAATCGTCAAGGCTTACCAAACTTTTTATTGTTGATAATAGATATTGTATAATTTAACTTCGAAAATCGGGCTCAGTGGCGCATCTTGGGAGAGGCTTATGTCAAGCAGTGGACGGACACCGGCTGATAATGATGATGATGAATTTAACTGGATTCTAAAAATCAGTCCATAGCTGTTCTAAAGGTTTTGTTCTGTACCTCTAAAAACTGCCGTAAAAACTCTAGGAAATATTTATGAAACCACCCTGTATTTATAATCTATCAAACAAAAAATCCAAGACAATGTCAATCAAAGGATGCCAGAGTTCTGAGGTTAAGTATATAAAAAAATCTTTACAAATTGAGCAGCTCCTTCTTTTGTGAAGTTCTGCAAAAATAAAGCTATGTAAATGCTGAATATTTATTTAAGATTAAAAAAGATACAAAAAAAAAACCGGTTCTGGGCCGCACGATGTAATTCTAAATTTGTCAGAAAAATTATGTCAGGCGATTTTATGAAACATTAATCAATCCATGTATAATGTAATTTTTTTTCATTAATTAGACACACATATTTCTATGTAATTTAATAACTCGCTCTACAGCTAGCTCCAGTTGCCGGTCGAGCGTCAAGTACCGAAATCGATGTAAACGCTCCTCGAAGGGTACAAGATAAGGTTTTATGTGCTCGCCGCGTCGTTTCACCGCTCGGGAGAGTGAATGCTCGCTCCGGAGGCACTGGTTACCAATTACATACCTTAAAAATTGTTTTGGTATTTATGTATATTAGATGTATTTATGTATATAATTTTTTGATGTATAGGTATTTATGGTTTTATAGTGAAATGTACCCGAACGAACGAAGCGATTTGCTTCTTCGTAATTATACGAACCGCCAGGGAGTGTAATACCGTGCCTGAATCTGTGTTTCCGGTTAAGTAAAATATGGGGGTCTTAAAATCTCTCCATCATCTATTGCATCATCACTTATCATCAGGTGAGATAGTGGTCAGTTGTTACGCAGATCAGTGTAAAAAAATCTATTATCTCTTATAATAAGATTTTTTGTTTGTTCATGGGATTTTCGAGGTAGCTATATTTTGTTATCGACAGGTAATCCCGAGTGGTTTTTATAGATGTAACTAAGAAGAGTATAAACAAAACGTTTTTGGATGAATCCCACAGAAATTGCAGCTTTATATATATAACCTGCCTTCTATTTTTAGCAATTGGCAAAAACCTAATACGTACACCTGAATATGTACAAGTTTCAATTAGAAAATAAAACTCCAAAGTAGGTAAAAGCGGGAACGTGAAAAGGGTTGTGTGCTCATTGTATTTTTTCTTAAAACTTGTGCTCTTCCGCGAGTTAATGTGTAATAAATGTGGATGGTCAACCATTATGAGGATATATAGATGATACATAGAGGATGGATGAAGAAAGACTGACCAAACAGATTTATAAGACGAGGGACTGAATGGGCGAGCCGGTAGAGGCCGACCTAGGCGAACGAATCACGACCTATCCACCCCCAGATCGGAGACGTTTTAAAGAAAGGCTAAGTCAAAAGTTCCTATAACCGGCGAGCATGTATGAAGGCGCTCATAAAAGTAGAAGAAGTAAAAGACGTGTGTCAGGATCGTAGTATGTGGAAAGAAGTAGTCTCTGCCTACCCCAACGGGAAAATGGCGTGATTTTTATATATATTATATATGTTAACCATTATGTGGCGGTGAATGTTTGTAAGTGAAAAAAAAAACCTACAAACCACAATGTTGAAAAATATGCTATTATTATTATTATTAGCATTCACACCAAAATTCCACTCAAAATCTTTAGCAAAGTCTGTAATAAAATAGGCAAAGACTAATAAATAGAATCTTCGCAAAAGACTTTAATTTGTGGAAAAGTGACATTGACTTCACATCAAGCTAAATAATTGCGTATAGCAGACGGTCATAAATAAATGTGATTACACCTGGATCCTAGGCTACCTTTACCCAACTTACAAATTGGATCAAAGTGCCACGGTTACTCAGCTACTCAGCAATAAATTCAATCTATACATTTTAGTAAGCCACCGAAACTAAAACCTAATTGAAACCATTTCGCGAATCTAATTTTTCACTAGTTATAAATAATGTACCTAGTCTGGGTACCTAGTGTGAGTTTTATAGATTGGTTTACTTACTCGGTCAGGTTAGTAAGCGCAGATTTATATGGAATTAGAAAATGCCATCTAGTGTGCATGGGAGGTAACATTGTGATTTTCATAAAAATCTGCGTTTGCCTTAACATGGCCGGGTGAGTTAATAAATCTAAAACAACAGCTCGCACTAGGCACTCTGTAATAGGATTTATTCATTTTAATGTCTATAAAAAGATTCTATTTTCTGATAATATTGCTCTGTGTGAAGAATGTAATAATGTTGGTTAGTATTATTTTTTTTTAAATTGTGTTTATGAATACAGAATTCATAGACAACACAGAATGTGTTTAATGAATAAATGAGAAGTAGGTAATCAGAAAATCCTGCTAACATATATTATAAAAAAATGCAAAAGCTTGTGAGGATGGATGAATGTTCGCTATTTATTCACGTGAAAACTACTCAACGAATTTTAACGAAATTTTATAACGCATATAGTTTACAATGCAGATAATTTTAACTTAATGAGTACTTACTTTTAACAAGTACTTTATAATGTGGGCAAAGCCGCGGGTCACAGCTAGTCCATCGTAAACATATCAGTCACTAACTAAACAAACAATTTTAATTGTAAAATGTATTTATTGATTGAATAGATTTATAACAAAACGCTTGCATAGTTTAGTAGTCAAAGAATGTGTTTGTTGTAGGATCTTGATATTTATTTTACCTTACACCGATACACAATGAACGAAAAAAAAAATTAAATAAATTTAGTTTTTAAGGTTCCGTACCCAAAGGGTAAAACGGGACCCTATTACTAAGACTCCGCTGTCCGTCTGTTTGTCTGTCTGTATGTCTGTCCGTCTGTCAACAGGCTGTACCTCATGAACCGTGATAGTTAGACAGTTAAAATTTTCACAGATGATGGCTTAATTGGCAGAGCACCTGGACGTGTAATCCGGGGGGTGCAGGTTCGAGTCCCGTCGGTACGATGAAATTTTGGATTGTGTTTAACAACTTACAAAAATATAAAGTGTGAGACACTTCAAAGAAACATAATATTTGATTTACGCAGTGCAACATCTCTCGTCGGATTTTAAAACTGTAATGATTTCTTCCGAATGATTAACTTACGTAATAAGTAGTCATAGATGGCGCCACCAATGCATAATTGGGTTAACAAATGCAATCCACTAATTTTGTCGTATCGATGTATCGAACCGTGGCTTAATTGGCAGTCCACCTGGACAGAATAAAGTTAAAAATAACAGGTGGGCCCCACACAAGAAACGTGTTTTTTTCGGAATTTGAATATAACGCTATTTATAAACGCTTAGATAAGCGTCCATAGATGGCGCTATATTGAAATGCCGATCCCTAGCACCTTTGTTAGACGTTAGATGGCGTTATAAGAAATAAAACGTTTATTAATTATTATTGTTTGCCGGCGCAAAAATTATAGTGCAATATTTTGCTCAATCTTATAAAATACTGTAGTGTGGTACGGAACCCTACGAGTGCGAGTCTGACTTGCATTTGGCCATTTTATTATGTCTGATAAGCTAGCGTTTGACCACTATCGCCTGGTGGTATACGATAATGTGGTCGAAGTCGAAATGATAAACACGCTAGGCCTAGAATGGTCTGACACTCAAGCTCGAAGGTTGTGCTATCGAAAAACCGTAAGATTATTGCGGCAGATTTTCTCCTTGATAGTGGTAGTAAGCTACTTTTTGGTACCTAGCAAGTCAGGCATCATCTGTTAACGGATATTAAAGTTCTGAGGTAGTTTTCGTTGCACTTACTGGGACCACGGAATGAATTAAAATTAATTAATTTAGATACCCAAAATATATGTACCTATATCTATTAAAATGTTTCTGCAGATAAATATGTTGAAATTTTATTAAAGGTACGGCCACACCGCGGCTTCCTGCGATCTGCGGGCGCGATCTCAGTACTTTTCAATTGTTTTCTGATGGTTTGGTGTGAACCAGTCGGTACAAATACTACTGCGCTATCTGATCGCCGCCTAGATCACGCATGCAGGACGCTGCGGTGTATCCGTAACTTTAGAGCCAGTTTCACCGGTTCCTGATAGCGCTAATATAAAGAAACCTGACAGATTTTTGACTGCTTTTATATGGCGTCATGTATCAGATAACTAAATATCTAACGCATTATCAGAAACCGGTGAAACTGGTCCTAAAAGTAGTTATTTTATTAGTATATTAATTGAAACAACTGCATCAACGAAACCGACAGCAGTGTCGCGTGTTCTAGTCTAGTAGATAGACTAGAATCCTGAATAAATACGTTTGAGTATGTATATACCGGCCGCATACGAGAAGCTTTCAAGTGTCAGCGTTTTCTATGCACAATGCACAAACGCGTCTACCGTACGAGTTATCCTGTTTACGACAGGCATACTCAAAATTCACTTGCCACTACCTGTGTACAAATGGTACAGTAATTTAAATGACGTAACACAATTTGTGTTAACCAACTTAGATTAGACTTAGACTAATCTAAATAAGTACACTGTGTAATATTACAATGTGATTACAGTAGGTACTAAAATAAAAAAAACTAAAATAATCTAATACTATAAGAATCTTTGTCCTGACATACTGACTGACTGACTGACAGACAACGCACAGCCTAAACCGCTGGTCGTAGAGACTTAAAATTTGGAGGTTATATTTGTCTTAGTATGTAAGGTTGTTCTAAGAAAGGATTTTCCAAAATTCATCCGTTTCAGAGATAAAACGGGGGTTCAAAGTTTGTATGGAGAAAAAAGATTAGATAGTCTTTTCAATTCGAAACTGCACACAAGTGCTTCAATAAAAAAATAAGTAAACACGTGTTTTAAGCTTTTTTGAAATTCTACCACAAACTAAGAGGGTGAAATGGGGCAACAAAGTCAAAAAAATCTATATTGTTTCGGATTGCGCTGAAATTTGGCCGGCATATAGTTATTAATTACGACGTTAGTTCCCTCTGAAAGTTTATTTTTTAAAAATTGCCCCTTAAGGGGATGAAACGGGGGTTCAAAGTTTGTATGGAGAAACAAGATCATATAGTTTTTTCTATTCGAAACTTAACACAAATGCTTCAGTAAATAAATAAGCGTTTCAGGATTTTTTTTAAACTCCAACCCTAAGAGGGTGAAATGGGGTAACAAAGTCTGAAAATCAATATTGTTTCGGATTGCGCTGCAATTTGGCATGAAGATAGTTATTATGACGTTAATGTCTAATAAGAAAGGATTTTCCAAAATTAACCCTTGAAGGGGTTGAAACGGGGGTTCAAAGTTTGTATGGAGATATATAAGTCTTTTCAATTTGAAACTTCACACAAGTGCTTGAGTAAAAAAAATAAGTAAATACGTGCTTCAGGTTTTTTTGTAATTCCATACCCTAAGAGGGTGAAATGGGGTAACAAAATCTGAAAATCAATATTGTTTTAGATTGCGTTGAAATTTGGCATGCACGTAGTTATTACAATTTTAGTTCCCTCTGAAAAAATATTTTCTAAAATTTTAAGATAATGAAACGGGGGTTCAAAGTTTGTGTGGAGAAACAAGATAAGACAGTCTTTTCTATTTGAAACTTCGCACAAGTACTTTAGTAAATAATTCAATTGAGACGTGTTTCAGGCTTTCTCCAAATGCCACCCCTAAAAGGGTGAAGTGGGGTGCAAAGTCTGAAATTAATGTTGTTTCGGATTGCGCTGAAATTTGTCGTGCAAATAGTTATTTTGACGTAGGTATCCCATTAGAAAGGATTTTTCAAATACTTATTATGTTTAATCCTAACTAATATTATAAATGATATATATATATATGTAAATAGATATATATATATATATATATATATATATATATATATATATATATATTATAAATGATATTATATTATAATAGATATTATAAATGATAAATAAATATGACATTCAAAGTTTCTGAAAGATTTACCCTCAAGGGTGTAAAGTAACAATATGGGATGAAAGTTTGTATGAAAATATGTAAGGTTTATGTTAATGTTCTACTGAACGAATTTAAATGGAATTTGGTACACAGATAGTCTAAAGCTTGGGTAAGGATATAGGCTATATACTTTTTAATGCAAAAAGACGGTTGTAAGGGGTTGAAAGGGGGGATGAAAAGTTGTATAGAAGTATCGTCATTTTTAGAGCTAGAAGCTTGAAACTTATTTTTTAGGCTGTTAATTTGATATAAATAAATATGACATTCAAAGTTTTTAAAAGTTTTACCCTCAAGGGTGTAAAAATAACAATGGGGAGTAAGGGATGAAAGTTTGTATGGAAATATATAAGGTTTATGTGAATCTACTGAACGGATTTTAATAAAATTTGGTACACAGATAGTCTATACTTTTTAATGCGAAAAGAGGGTTGTAAGGGCTTAAAAGGGGGGATGAAAATTTGTTTGGAAGTATCGTCATTTTTAGAGCTAGAAGCTCGAAGCTTATTGTTCAGGCTGTTGATTCGATATAAATTAATATGTCATTAATAGTTTGTGAGGGGTAAGGGGGAGGGGGAGGGGGGAAATGGGAGGGGAGAGGGAAGTGAGGGAAGGGGAGTGGAAGCAAGAGAGACGTGGAGGAGGAAGTGGGGAGAAGATAGAGGTGAGGAGAGGGGAGGGGAAGTGGGGGGAAAAGGGAGGGGGAGAGGGAAGTGAGGAGAAAGGGGGTGGAGGGAAGAGAAAGGGAGAAGGGAGGGGAAGGGCGAGGGGGAGGGAAAGGGAAGGGGGGATTTTCATGACGTGGCACGGTGCGTTGTAGGTGGGATACGCATGAGTCCTATTTATAAAATAATCAGCCTAAATATTTAAAAATGCTACCCAAAGACACTATTCCACGCGGACGAAGTCGCGGGCACAGCTAGTTATATATATAAACTTATAGATTTACTTTAGTACTTCTGCAAATAAATGAGTAAATATATATATATATAGCAGGATTTTTGCAAGGGCTGGTAAAAAAGTCTGAAAATCAATATGGTTTTTCGGGTTTCATAAATATTCATTTCTATTTCCCTTAGTCACGCAATAACTTGAAAATGGGTGAACCGATTTGGCTTTTACTTCTTTGATGTTTTTTATGATATAAAGGTTATTATAAAATAAAAGTTTTAAGTAAATAAAAGAAGTTTTTAACGCGGGCAAAGCCGCGGGGCACTTCTAGTATAAATACAAATAAATGATGTTATATATCGATTCTTCCATACTCCAAATATTTTTTTTCATATTATAAAAACGTTTGTAACTCTGTCACTCTGTCTTTTTGTTACCTAATCACGCATAAAAGGACGATCCGATCTTTCTGAAATTTAACAAGGAAATACTTTATAGCATGAGGTCATCCTTATAGGCTACTAAATTCTTGGTGTAAGTGAACGATGTCGCGGGTATAGTAGGGCTGCTAGGAATATAAATAATGCATAATAGGGAATATGCATGCATTTACTTGAAATCATTTATTTTCGAATCATTATTGTTCTGGTGTTGTTTGTTAAACATTTTTTTATAAATAAAATACTCTTAAATGTGTTAAAATATTAAATGAAAAATGCAAAAAAAGCGTGGGAAATTTTAATTTGCAAAACACATCACCACTTGTCAATTAGAAAGTGACGTCACAGGGTACCACACGGTCGCCACAGAATAAATATTTTTTATAGAAATAGTATGCACTGTTGTACGAATACTTACTATTTCTAATAAAAAGATTTAATCTGTAGAGACCGTGCGGTGAACTGTGACGTCACAAACGCGCGCGAAAATTTGGCAGCGTTTTAGATAATTCATATTTTTCAATGTTAAAACTATTTTTTTTTAGCTTAATTTGAACACTTTCAGTATCATTTCATTTTTTTACTGTGTTAAATGGATGTAATCAGTGAATTAAAAATATTTAAAAAAAAACATGCATATTCCCTATTGTTTAAAAATGCAATCTATTAGTTTCGTCGTATCGGTAAGGTCGTACTGTAGCTGAATTGGCACAGCATGGTTCTCATGCAAGAGGCACGGGTTTGAATGTAAGGTGAGTGAAATTTTGGATTTCAAATAACAATTTATAGTGTAAGTAGTTCATTAATTATACAGACAGCTTTTAGCATAATGTTGTTTCACAAAACAAATTGAAAAACAAGACATTCCTCATAAAGTTTAAGGGAAGACTTTATTATAACACAAGGTGTGTTCCGCAGTTTTACCAGCGATAGACACCGTTTTCGTTGTAATATCGGAATAAAAGTTACCCTTAGTGATATTCCAGGGTCTAGGCTATCTATATACCAAATTTCAGCTCATTCAGCTCAATCAATTATCTGAGCGTGAAGAAGTAACAAACTTTACTTACACACTCCACAACCTATCGCCTTATAATATTAGTAGGATAATATATATACCAATACCTATTAGTAGAAAGCAGGATTTGCCAACATGACCACTATATTGCCTGGTGGTAAGCGATGATGTGGTCGAAGATGGTGAACATGCTAGGCCTAGAATATTTTATTTAAATAAACATATATTTTAGTAATATTGTACTTTTGCTGTGTAAAAATGGATATTACGCAATGCTGTATAGAAAATTGAGTCAAAACAAAAGGTTTGATTAAATAAAATTGTTTACAAATGAAAATAAACTTTTACTTGTCTCTTGTTTCTTGAATATTACGTCGTATTATCTTCATGCAATGTTAATTTAGTTGCAATATGAAGTTTAATTAAAATATAAAACATCCTTTATTCAAGAGATAAAAAGCGTGGTTTGTGTACGCCCGAACAAAACCAATGTATAATATCCATGTAAATGAAAATCGAGCGATTTAAATAAATCCTCTTGTTATCGGGGGCAACTAGGGGTTATCATGTAAAAGGCGATTGGTGACTCAATGGACAAATTGAAATATATATTTTACTTAAAAAGTCATAAATTAATATCCAATTTTTACCATAATGGCAATCTATCCCTTTGTAACAGAGTTATCAAATTCGATAAAGTTGTTTTATTTATTAGGCAACAGACATTTGCATTTATAATCATCATATTTAGAAAGCCCCGTTGGCGTCACACAGCCCTTGAGAATCATAGTATCTTCGACCACATCATCGCTTACCACCAGGCGAGATAGTGGTCAAACGCTAGCGTATAAGATATATATTAAAAAGTTGATGAATTTAAAAAGGGGTTTGTCACAACATATAATACTTTCTTCCTCTAACACCGCAGCGTCCTGCATGCGCGATCTAGGCGGCGATCAGATAGCGCAGTAGTATTTGGTACAAATTGGTTCACACCAAACGCGAGCATAAAACAATTGAAAAGTACTGAGATCGTGCCCGCAGATCGCAGGACGCCGCGGTATGGCCGTACCTTTAGTGATTCATGTTTTTTCTTGATACCGACATGTCTTCAGTCAATGTTCGTATTCCTTCTAAAGAAGAAAGAAGACACAAGCTGAAGAAAGATACCTTAAAACTTTTACATTTGAGTTAGGTTACGTTAATTCTGTGCTATCCAGTTATGCCTAATCTACCATTAGGCTATCAAAATATTATATAGAATACATATAACGATAAAAAAGTACTAACTAATTCATAAACACTATTAACAATTGACTTATAATATAATAATATAATGACTCACATTTTGTTTCCTCAACAATCAAACTAAATAACAATCAACTGAAACTCTCAAAACTATTACAAAATATGCCCTCTTCCAGCCCGGTACTAGAATGACGGCATCGCATGCGAACGTGTCACTTCACTAGCAGTAATGGAATTCTCATGCTCGCCCCGCAACGGTTTCCACGACTAGTAATACATACTTTAAATTTGCACCGGTAACACCCTCCAGCGCTCCAACAAACTTCTAGAAACTTCTAAAGGGATCCAAATGGGCCTTATTTTAAACTTTATCCATCTGTCTATAAAAGTGATGACGGAAACTCCTGAGTTGTAAGCATAACAAAGCTCGTAAAAATATCTAAGCGGGCACCACGGTCTTAGTTCCGAACGAGTATTAAAATTTCGCGGAAGTCTTCGCTTGAAATTGCTATTTTTAAAAGTAGTAAATACGAGTTTGATCTAGACATGTCCTGTTTTATATATCAAAACCTCTTGGGGGAAGTATAACTTAGGTTAGTAAAATCTAGTAACATATCTATAAAAGTATCATCTAAAGAACCTAAATTCACTCCTAACTTGCCTTTTCAATATGTAAAACAAAATATAACTTTCAACAGTAAAAGTTTTCCAAAAGCGGAATAATATGTGCGGAATCCTGTTACTTTTTATATTTTTTTTGTTATTATTCATATCAGTTTACATGTTGTTGTAGTTAGCAGTTGTTAACAATAATAAAGCTTGCTACTCGTAACTTCATTCACCGATACATGCTTGCTTCAACCCCACTATGGGAAAAATAAAGTTTTCAACAAATTGCGCCTGTCTCGGGCCTGCAAACACGGCTATTCGTGTTTCGACGTTCGTAATCTACACGAAATGTTTGTATTTTTTTCCGTTCCCGCTTCCGCGTTATTTCGCAACCGCCTCAAAGAAGCAGCTAATTGCAATAAAACGGCATTATAAAAGCAACATTTGATTCCAATGTGATGCCCGCGGTTGATTGGATTTGTTTTGCTCGTTATTCAAGTATCAAAAAATCGGATACTAGTTTTACTGAATTGACAATCATCATCATCATTACCAGCCAATTTTGGTGCACTATATGATAAGCCTTACCAAGCCGTACAAGCTAAATTTGCTCGTCTTCTGAACTTTAAATACCGCTATCCATCTTAACGCGATCCCATTTAACAATTCCCACATTAATGAAATGACCGCTCATCAAAGTAGCAGTTTGACCACAAAAATTCTAACTAAGCATTTCAATTAAATCTTGAAAGGTTTCCGTCAAATAACTTGGCGGTTTAGCCACGTTTTACACAACACGATATCGATACTTTGACTAAATCATTGTCTTGATCACGGGTCTTGATCATCCGATTTATGAAGGGTCAAAATACTATATCATAGAATCATAATATGCTGGTTAACTGCTGGCATACATACATCTTTGACGATTTGGTTATTCCAAATTTTACAGGCCATTACGTAAGCAAATGTACTATTAAATAAATGTCCTCGAAGGAGACTCAATATATATTTTTTTATTTTTTTTTATACCGAACTGGGTAGAACTTGATCACTATCTCACCTGATGTTAAGTGATGATGCGATCGATGATGGAGCGTGCTTACCCAGAATACCAAGTTAATTCTGTGTAAAAGTAAGTGACGAGTAAAAATTAAGCTGCCTTTCAAGAGTTTTGTGTACCACAGTTTCATTTATAGGCAGATATCATCGCTTACTAATCAGGTGAGCATAAGCATTTATTACTTTTATGCCATAAACGATAACAGAGAATTGTCCATGCACGTATAAGTTCACCTTTGATGCCTGTATGGTGCTAAATGGTTAACAGAAGTAAGCTGGACATAACAGAATATTCTGTTATTCTGTGTTCGGCATGAATGTTTCAAACCTCTCATTAAATAAAAAAATCATTATTTTTTTTTATACAAGCATGCTCTATAATATGCACTTTATGCAAAATATAATATAATTTATTAATCGTATCATTTCTATTAACGGGTGAGATCATGCCCAAGTGCTGTACTGCCTCCACTAGAAAATTAAAAAATATAACTCGTCTGCACGGGAGCTGTTCTAATACTATTATCACGATTAATTTGAATGAATCTTAAATTAGAAATGAAGATAGCACACTCAATAAACACAAATATTATGATTATTTTACAGATTTTTATTTACAACATAGACGGTATAATTTGTAAATAGTATGGGACTGTAGCAGAGTGTAACCAAAAAAGTTATCAATGCATGCGCTAATAATAACAAATTAAGAAATAGCTGTACCGACATAATTCTCAACTTGCAAGCATCGGATCGCCACACTTCAGTAGCCGTTTCTTAGACAAAGGAGTTTCAAAGTCGTTTCAGGTAATTAATCCTGGTGGAATTCTTTTGGATGTGACGAGTTGAGGAAAATAATAGCGTTAGGCTAACTAGAGGCAGAACTTTGGAGAGCGTTCCTTCTCTATATAGAGACAAAGATTGTTTTCTTTGATTAGTTTATTTGTTGGTTATTAGCAGTCAATCTGTTTGCAGTACACGTACAAAATTATAAGTCGTTATTGTGTGTCTTGGCATATCATTCAAATAGAAACTACACGTATACGTTTTTATTATACAAATAGAAAGTGATTCGCATATGTGATTCTATAATAATTATTGTATGTATGTATACTGACAATTATAATTGGACTATAATAAAAGCAGTTTTGATCCTTCAGAGACAATTGGACTACTCTTCCGTATTAAAAAATATTATATTATTCGTAACTAGTTTTTTCTTATGATTAAAATAATGCTGTACACATATTAACCATTACTAACATCATGCAATCGTAGAAAAATCATTTCTCGTAATCGCACTACAATAAATCTATTTTTTTCAGGCTGATTAACCAAATCAAGTGCAGTTTTCGGTGAAAAGAGGATCAAAGTTTCAGGTAGAGGTTTAGTTTAAATTGAAACAGGCAGTAGAACGCAGCCCGAGCAAGGGAACTCCATTTACCTTTGGCCCGGCGCGTTGAGCTGTTGCCAGCTTAAGGCTAAATAAATAAAGCTAAATATACACAAGCTATTGAACTTTAACACTTTTAGGCGACGACACTTGTTTTCTTTCAAGGCCACAAAAACTGTAGCAACTCTTGTCCTCTAATCCACGTTGAATGGTGAACAATATTGAATAACTAACTGTTGGAACATGTGATTATTGTTTTCAATTTATACGGGTTAATGCTAAACCAACCAGCACATCGAACACTACGTCGAGCCTTCTCATCGCCAATTCCATAGAGTCTAAAGACGAAAGTCTTTAATCAGTGCATCCCACCCCGTCATGACATATTGACATATAGACACTCACGCTTGGGCTGATCCACAAGTTTAAGGTCGCTCAGCGTGCTGTGCTAGGAGTTTCTCTAAAGGATCGAATTCGTTACTAGATAATCCAACCTCTATCGGTCCAACAACAGCTACTGATATAGCCTAACGAATAAGCAAGCTGTAGTGGAAATGGGCCGGCTCCAACCGACGATCGCGGCGGTAAACGAGTCCTTGACTGGAGACCGCGAATTGGTAAACGTAGGGTAGGACGTCCTCAGACTAGGTGAAGCCTTCATATTCGCAAGGTGGCTGACCAAATCTAGATGAGAGTCGCCGAGGATCGTGGTCAGTGGCGTACAATTGGATAGGCCTATGTCCAGCAATGGACTAGTATATAGGCTAAGGATGGTGAATGTTAAAGTAAGTAGGTAGTACACACTTCATATCATTTCAATATTTGAAATGTTCATTTATTTCGTATCACTCTGTATCTTAGATACGAAGATGTAAAAAAACATAGCTGTCGTGTGTAGTTTCCTAACTACTTCTGACTCTACTGACTTTTCTATGGAACGATGTATTGAGATGTATTGATATATATATTGTGCTATAATATACATCTTGACAAGCTGCCGTGTGCCTTTTGTTGGAGGTATATAGCGCTGACCCTGTGTTTTATGCCCTGTCCTGCGATGTCTTTCAAACTGGAACAGAACGCTACAATGCATACATTTCCAACGCAACGTACCTTCAAAAACAGTAGTTTGTTTGTCCGATAAAACATACGTTATCTTACGTCAGCACTCCCCAGATACCTTTTAAACCAGAAAATGGATGACACTGTAAAGTTATAAAAAGAAATACGGCATTCCTCGGCACTGTTTATTACTGCACATTAGTTATACGGCTTCCGTAGTGTCGTCTCGGCATGAAATGGGAACTAATGAGATTTTGATGTTTTTTTGACTGTGCTTTTATTTTCCTTTGGTAACATAAAGACGTTGTTAGAGAGTGTAAAGTTTCACTAGGCTGTATTGTGTTTTAGCACGGGGATAGTGCGATATGTAGGTCAAATTCTACACAGTAGTCTTGAAAAAAATCTGTCCTGGAAATATCAGTTTTTAGGACGGGTTACGATTGTTGCGCTCTGTGAACATTTCACTAAAGTCAGTTGTCCTACGCCCTCACCTTGCCGTCATCATCGCGATAGAGATTAATGCTGAGTTGCACCATCTTACTTTAACTATAACAAACGTCAAAAATCTGTCAAACTCCATATGAAATCACCGGTCAACAGTTATAGTTACTGTTATAGTAAGATGGTGATGGTGTGTCTAGCTTAAAACATAAACTATACCATACTATACTACACTGATAGAATGGTAGGTCTAGTGTTTTCACCATCTTTGACCACATCACCGCTTACTAACAGGCGACATAGTGGTCAAACGCTTGTCTAGGGATATAAATAAAAACTGGCCAAGTGCGTGTCAGACTCGCAGTCACGCACACGTAGGGTTCCGTACCATAGTCGTAGGACTAGTATGCCACTGTCCCACAGTAAAATATTAAACAATTAACAAAACCGAGTAGTAAGCCGCGTGCTAATATTCTATAACGCCATCTAACGAACGTGTAGCGCTATCTAAGTGAAAGTTAATACAAAGGTGTTAGGGTAGGTAAACGTTCAACAAAACGTTCATAGATGGCGTTATAGTGAAATTCCGATAAAAACACGTTTCTTATATGGGGACCCCCTTTAATTTTTAACTTTATTCTGTTTTTAGTATTTGTTGTTATAGTGGCAACAGAAATACATCATCTGTGAAAATGTCAACTGTCTAACTATCACGGTTCATGAGATACAGCCTGGTAACAGACGGACAGACAGACAGATAGACAGACGAACGGACGGCGGAGTCTTAGTAATAGGGTCCCCTTTTACCCTTGGGTACGGAACCCTCAAAATATACCCAAAAGCTTTAAAAATGTCTTTTAGAATACTTTTATTTTAAAATAGCCTTTCTTCGAAAGATATAGATGGGTTGAGTACATCGTTACGCATTTAATTTATATTTGTGCTGTCTAAATCCTAGACAAAAGAGAGGGTTTATTTTTTATATGCTGAGTTAATTTATGGAGCGACCTATTTATTGCTTTTTATTAGTCAATTTCGCGTCCGTCCAAAGGCAAGGAACTTTTTTTTTCTAAAAAACTTCCAAGCAATGTTGGTTGCTCATTAGTAGTATTGGTCACCCCTCCAACTAAGCTAAATATGCTTGTGTCGGAGTGGGTTCACGTCAATAGTGCAATGGGTGGGGATCAAACTCACGACCTCTCGATCGCCAGCCCGACGCCTTAGCCAATGGGCTATTACCGCTTTTATTATTTGACCAATAATTTGCCGTCAGCATCTTAAACTATCAACTAAATTATGTCTTCTGAAGTTAGGTTTCCACTAAATGTTTAAAAGCTTCACTTCTCACCATATAGTACATTACGTGCCAAGGGAGGAAAGTAGGACATTTCAACCCGCGCGATATTGTCACCCGAGCCGAAGGCGAGGGTGACAAAAGCGTGGGTCGAAAAGTCCTGCTATCTTCCCGTGGCGCGTATACTATTTTTCATCATACCAGGACCGAAAGTTTAATGACATTGTATATAAGAAAAACGAATGTAGTTCAAATTATTCATTGAGGGGGTTCGGGGTGAAAGGGGTTCGTTTCGATGGGTCCGGGGCGAAGCCCCGGTGGGGGGTTGGGGGGGCGACGCCCCCCCAGACGAAAAAAAAAAAATTAATAGTTTTAATTATCTTAAACTTAATAGATATTATTAATAATATTCGACATAATTAAATATTCAATTTTTTTAGTGAGAAAAATAGTATTTATTATCGAACGCAAACAAAAAACATTGAATATTGAATAGGAAATAACAATATGTACATAAAATAAGTAATTAAAACAGTAAATAATACTGTATTATAAATGTGTCATTTAATAATTATATTTCAATTTTCATTATCATAATACATAATACGATGCAATTTCTTCCAAGCAATAAATTGATTGTAACAATTTTTATATCGCTGTACCGATTTGGAGGGTGCTAAATTTTGAGTTATTTCCGCAGCTTCCGCAGCAATGTTTCGTCGCACTTCTTCATCTTCAGAGTCGTCACTTGAATAATCCGATGAATTCATTGTCGGGTTTTTTTTTACACAGCTGTATTCACTTATTTTTTATACACAAGTTTTTTTCTATGTATATTTTTGATGTAATTTTTATCAGAATCAGAAAATTTGACTCTTATTGAAATAACAACTGCACGGTTACCATGGTAATAAGTTATTTCAAATAGATAACGGGAAGAAAATTAAAACAAAAATAGACTAAATTTTAAACTGTCACTAATTGTGAGCAGTCTGAAATATGCATCTTTCTTCCCACAAACAAAAGAAGAAATTCAAACTTTCGGCCTCGGAATGATGAAAAATATATTCCCAATCAAGAAGATTAGACTTTAAGGGTCATTTTCACCTGCTTCTGATAGCCTATTAGGAACTTATCTGCCGGATAAACACCAGTTTTTATATGGCTTTATATGTTAGACAACTGGTTTAAGTGCATAATCTTCTTGGTCCTAAACATGGATTCGCAGATTGCAGATTTCCGACTGGCTATAAGTAGTTTTTATTAGAATAGGCGTGACGAAAGATTTCGAAACCTCTTCCGTAATGTGGGAACACATTTACTATTCACGAAAAAACCTATATTTCGGTAATTAACTTAAGTTTAATGAAGTTTAAAGCAATTTTTCTAATATTTTTTCAATAGTGCGCAAAAACAGCTCACCTGTGTCATGGCGTCGGCTGTGACGTTACGCATACGTTAAAGACATACTTAACGTAGTAACTATTATATAATCTGTGACAATGAATACACATGGGTATTCCAAAATGTAATAACATTTTCAAGAAAACCTCATAAGAGGACATAGTCGTGACTTCATGCGCTGTGATTGGTATTTCAATCAAAATGGCCGATTGCAGTATTTTAATGTTTTATTTTATTGAAAATCTTAATAATCTCAATTTTTATATAAAACTAAACTAGAGTTTTAAATTTTTTTCTGTATGTTTTTTCCCCTAAAATCATCAAATCTTCGATTTTTTGATACTGTTGCCATGCCTATTGCCATACGTGCCATAATAAACGTAGACATTATTTGATTTATCTTATTTTCATCGTGAATATACTGAGTATGTTCCATTGAATGCAGTATTGTGTAAGGCAGTGGGAGGATCACACGAAATAAGCCTCCCGTCGGTAAACAGCAACAATATTGTTTCTTCGTCTACAATGCTACTCGTATTTCAGGACTGAGATACGAAGACTTAGACAAGAATTGCTTTATTATTTCGCAAGAAAATATAATTTTTCATCTAATAAGCAATATTTTGTTTTACTGTAACCTTTTACCAATACGTGTACATTTTTATCTTAAAGAGATTGCGCCTATCGCAACTGTAATGCTCTCTTTTTACTACCTACCTTACAACTAGTTACCTATGAATTTTTCTGTAAACTTCTTAATAATACCAAATATACCAGTTGTGAATGTTTATACACATATGTTTTATTAGTATCTCTACTGAAAACATTAGTTCCCTCTATATTTATAGTATATGTAATATACAGTAAGACTAACACATACTAAAAGTAATATATAGCGAATACACTGAACTACGTTACGTAAAACATTTCCGTAGAAACAAGTTGCTAACACAATTAAAGCGCAACACCATCAAAGCCTTTCTGCCAACAAAACTACAAAAACATTCTCGTAACAAAAACACTTATGAAAAAAATAGTAACTGAAAACCGGTGGTACTGACGTGCACGTACGAAACATATTCGTGGAGAGAACAGACTGGACCGTTTTAATAATTTCATTGAGACCTCTAAATTATTTATAAAGGCTGCCTGCACCGAGGATAATGTTCAGTCGGCGTACGTAAAACAAAACCGTACGTACGGGCGGCCGTTGTCTGCAACGGAATATAAATTGCTATATTATAAACGCATAGCATTTCAGTACAAATTAATTACTTACCGTGTGTTGCGGCTGTGTGCTAATAATTGCACATGTCTCGAGATGTTCGTGCAGGTATTACATTTCTGTCCGTTACCAAGATTGTTGAGGTATTGCAGTTGCCAGTGTACCAAGTACCTACATTTCAGGGACGGAAGTTGCTCGTGATTTGCAGGTAAACATGGCTATGATTTCAATATTTGTACTTAGAAGAACATCGCCAATTTCTGCATGTTTCAGTAAATCCAATTGAAAAAACTTTTTAGAATTAAATTTCTTTACAATTGCTCAGCATGATACATCTAAACCACACGGTTTCCTTCTTTCTTAAAGAAGACACTAGTAAAAAATTAAGCTCTTTGTAAATATATGTCGAATTATAACAAGGAAAACATATTATAGCCCACTTATTAAACTAAAAAAGCTAAAACACTACTATAAAAACAACCTAAATGCTTCTTTTAGTCCAATATGTTATACAAAGTTAAAAATCGAAACGTCGAGTTAAATAAAAATTTATGTTTTAGGCGCGATAAGTCCCGTATTTTAATATTTTAAACTATGTGTTCAAATCGCGAAAGGTTAAAGTTTACAAATGTTATACAAATATATACAAATTACATAAAACCTACTAATACTATAAAATCATTACAATTTACCTTGTATCTACACATGCATGCACTCTCTCCACTGCATCTGCAATCTTATAAACCTCAAACCTATCCCACCATTATTCGCATAAAGCTACTTCAGTCTCTCAATTATACACCCCTAATGTGCTATTTCCAAATAAATACACCCAAAACATTTTTAACGCAACCATAAACATATTTCAATGGAGTTGCGGGAATACAAATAAGATAATTATTTTCGTAATAACCGCCTGTGTAATATGACAACAGAGAGCAAAATGTATAAAATTCAGCGCCGAGCATAATCCGTTAGTCTTGCCTCGGAAATATACAAAAAGGACTTCAGATTTATGATCTCTCGCACACCGAGAATGAATTTATTTAGCGTCTACTAAATTGGGTAAAAATGTATTCATTACAGAAGAATGGAAGCTTTTTATCTGTTAAATCCGAAGATATTTGGCATATTTTAAAAATTGTATGAACAGCTTTTACTCACGAAACAAGATGTATTACTAGTGGTTCTGTGAGAACAGTTAAGAAGACCTCGCGTGCCCTTATAAAATGTAAATTCCGTCCATATATAACGCCACAGCAAACATCCCCCCTTGCTCCCCTCCACTCCCCCCTTTCGAAATCTTTTAAAAATGCGAGCTGTAGGCGAGAACAGACAGACAGACAAACATCCGTACAAAAGCATTTTTGGCCTAGTCGAAACTGATACACTTCGCTCGCAACGCTTGCTCGGTCAATAACATCTGAAATATTTTAATAGTTACTTTCTTGTTTAAAAACTGTTGCATCCGACTTTAACTAGAAAAGTTGATCAGAGAGCACTAGATGATGTAAACTTCAAACTTTCGCGATCTGAATAAAAAGTTATAAATATTGGAATCTTCAGAATACTCAACTCATCACCAACTATCTCGCATTTCTATATATGCGATTGGTCAGGTTAGCATAATGCATCCTGAGAGACGGGCAAATATACTCGTATTGCAACACATTGGATGCCTAATGACCGACGCCGCGACGTAGAGATTTAAGGTAACTATGATTAATCGACTTAGACTCCATCGAAGGGAATGGGCTAAAAATGGCAAGAGTATAAAGCCAAGAGTATAAGGCGATAGGGATTTTAATGAAAATAGGATTAGACCTTGGCCCAGCAGTTGGACACAATAGGTTATTATTATTAATAACCCTACGTGTCCCATTGTTGGGCAAAGGCCTCCCCCCACGACTTCCAAGCATCTCTATCCTGTGCTATTGTGGACCAGTATTGACTAAAAGTGTCAAGCTCATCTCGCCATCTTTTACGTGGTCTGCCACGCCGTCAAATAGCTGTATCATGGTGCCACTTTGTGGTGATTGTGGCCCACAGCTTGTTCGACATAGGCACGTATGGCCAGCCCAGTTCCTCTTTAGCATAGCGGATTTATCAACTACGTCAACAATTTGGGTTTTGGAGCGCAGCTCAGTGTTTTGAACATGATCTGTTAATTTCACACCTAGAATGCTTCGCTCTATTACCCGTTGGCAAACCTTGAGTTTGGAATTGTAAAGACCAAGTCTGTGCGCCGTAAATCAACACAGGAGAAGAATTCACATGTTCATAATAACACACTCTATAGGTTAAATAAAAGAAAAATAAAGTTATCAATGTTAGTTAGACCAGCTACAATTATTGTCATAAAAATTAGAGACGTCATTATGAAGTGTAAATTACACACTTCTATTATAGCAAAAATATGTGTAATAACACAAATCCTAGGAAAAATTCCACAATTTATGTAATGTAACAGACTGGCCCAGTTAGCTCTACCTAAGGACCGTCCACACATACGAGTACATCCCTACATAACCTTAAGGGAGAAACCAAAGAGCTTCAGATTTTATATTAAAAATATTATACAGTTAAACCTAAATTAGCCAGTGTTAATATCAAAACTGGGTTATGGAGGATGCAGCATCACAGGATCAATTAGTACAGTTATTATTATTAGTTTCAGCACGACAGCGCTGTTACAAACTAGGGTGTAGATGATGCGGCACTACAGGATCAGACCAGACGTCGCCGACGGCAACCACATGCTTTCAGCACGATACTTTTACTATCTTTATTAAGGCATTAATATGCCGTATATAATCCCTCGTTTGACCCCCAACGCAAAAAGAAGGAGTGTTATAAGTTTAACGTGTGTGTTTATGTATTTGTGGCATCGTAGCGCCTAAACAGATGAACATTATATTGATTTAGTTTTTATTTTATTTGATAGGTGGCTTAATCGAGTGTTCTTAATTTTGAGTCATAAAAACCCGTGTGTGTCGTTTTAAGAGCATCTCGTTAACACTAACACTCAATTTCGGCTCTTATATTGAGTCCAAAGCCCTGATAGCCTCCAAAAAGCTTGGAATTTTGTCACAGGTGAGACAATACTTCACACCGGCACAGTTGCTCAATCTCTACAAAGCGCAATTCCGGTCGTGTATGGAGTACTGTTCTCACCTCTGGGATGGTTCTGCCAAATACCAGCTGTAGACCCTGGAAGCTATTAAGCCCAGAAGCTCATCAACGAGAACCAATTAGTAAGCAAAAGACTCCAGAGTCTCAAGCATCGTTGCAAGGTCGCTTGCTTATCGGTTTTTTATCGGATTCATTTCAGAGAGTGTGCATCGGAACTTTATAATTTGATTCCGCCATCCCCATTCTATAATCGGACAACCAGGGATACTAAGAGGCGCCACCACGCTTTATGGTGGATATACCATTTACGCGTAGAAAGCGATTTGCTTCTTCTTTCATCATATGTACTGCCAAGGAATGGAATTCCCTGCCTGAGTCTGTGTTTTCGATTAGATACAACTTAGGGGTATTCAAGTCGCGAGTGAAGATATCTTTTGGGTAAGCTACATTATCGACCGAATGGTCACTTAACATCAGGTGAGATAGTGGTCAAGCGCTACCCATTTTCGCATAAAAAAAGACTATGAGCTTTCTTCTAGTTCATGGCGCTATGAAATCAACTTTCGTAGGTCTGATCTATTCGAAGTTCTGTATCCTCTTAATTCAACGGTATTTTATGGTACCATTGACCTACTGCCCGAATAGTTTTTGGAATCTGCAGAATACTCAACTTCTCATCAACAGCATATATGTCAATTTGGGCTCATTGGAATGATCTCAATGAAAAGATTATACATAGATCAGTCGGGGGTGGTTTCAAATTTTGAATCCGTTCAATTTCATTTTATACCTCTATATAAATGGTCAATCTCATTGAAAAAAAATTAGATCACTTTTCAGTGTTCATAATTTCGTCATAATTCGGTCACAAAAAAAAGTCACAGTTACAATGTTCATACATAATTCAGTTAGCTAGTCGTCTCGCTAAGACCACGCAGTCTCGTCGCGTCGGGACCAGACGGGCAGGACACGAATACGCAATGTATACGAGATATGAGATACGGTAATTTCAGAAATGAAAACGCTATTTGGCTAGTATTTTGTATATTAGTTTGTACACTGGAAATGTTAACTTGTGTTCTGTATTTTTAAGATCAAAGTATTGTATCGCCTGACTTATTACTAAAATCTTATGAAGCGGCCTTGGGTAATGCATGATTACCACCGGGTGTTAACTTGTCCAATCCAACAGAGCATGGCGCAAATTATTTCGTCGAATCCAATATGAGGGTCAGTGTCATTTTGAAAAATAAGTCTAGACAGAAACAACGTGTTTTTCATTAAATGTTTCCCCTATAAGTGAAAAGAATCAGTAGCTTCTTTTCCCTTATCCTAACTAATCAACACCAATATTATAAATGCGAAAGTCAGTTTGTTTATTTGTTTGTTTGTTTGTTTGGGACTTCTTAACGGTCAAATGGCTTGACGGATTTGGCTGAAATTATGTACAAAGATAGTACATAGGGCAGAATAGGATATAGGATACTTTTTTTTGGCTATCGAGTCAGGGGGTCCAGATATTTTTAATTGAATTTTGTAAATATGAGACTTCTTCTCGAATAAATGGCTTGACCGATGTGCCTGAAATGTTGTATGAATATATATCATAGGGCAGAATAGTATATAGGATACTTTTTTTCTGGCTGTCGAGTCAGGGGGTCCAGATATTTTAACTGAATTTTGTAAATATAAAACCTCTTCTCGAATAAACGGCTTGACCAATTTGCCTGCAATGTTGTATACAGACAGTTAATAGGGTAGAATAGGATATAGGACACTTTTTTTCTGACTGTCGAGTCAGGGGGTCCAAATATTTTTAAAAGAATTTTATAAATATAAGACTTCTTCTCAAATAAACGGCTTAACCAATTTGCCTGAAATTTAGTATGAATACATGTCTTAAAGCAGAATAGGATTTAGAATACTTTTTTTCTGGCTGTCGAGTCAGGGGGTCCAGATATTTTAAATTGAATTTTGTAAATAAAAAACCTTTTCTCGAATAAACGGCTTGACCGATTTGCCTGATTTGTTGTATATAGACAGTTCATAGGGTAGAATAAAGTATAAGACACTTTTTTCTGGCTGTCGAGTCAGGGGGTCTAAATATTTTTAACTGAATTTTGTAAATATAAGACTTCTTCTCGAATAAACGGCTAGACCGATTTGCGTCATAGGGCAGAATGTATAATATAGGATACTTTTTTTCTGGCTGGCTTTTTGTTGAGTTTTACCTAAGGTCCATCTATAATGACTTAACTTAATATGTGTCCTAATTAGGCCATAAAACTGTCAGGGTCATTAAAAGTCATCAAAATTTACGCGATAGCTTTGCTTGCCTAACGTGTTTTATCTGCTTTGTGGGACGTATTTCAGAAACATTCGTGTTAACAGCCACATTTAACCTTAGGGTCATAGGTGTTTACTTAGTAGGTCATCAAAACTAAAACTGTCAGGGTCATGAAAAGCCGTAATAAATTTTTGCGTTAATAGCGTTCGCTGCGCTCGCGCAAACATTTGTTTTGTCTACTTGGTAGGTGATAATTCAGCATTTTTTGTATTTTAATAGCCAAATGCATCAAAACGAGTCATAGATTAAAACAGTACAGCCTTCAATAACGATAAAGATTATTAACCTTAAAATAAGTGGATATTAAGTTTAACCTTAGGGTTATCGGTAATGACTTAGTAGGTCATAAAAGCTGTCAGGGTCATAAAAGGTCGTCAAAATTTTTCGCTTCACTTACTTTACAGGTAACATTTAAGCAAGTTTTGTATTTTAATAGCCACATGCATCAAAACGAGTCATAAATTGAAGCAATACAACCTTCAATAATCATAATGATTATTAACTTTAAAATAAGTATCAAGTTTAACCTTAGGGTCATCGATGTTGACTTAGTAGGTCATAACAACTTTCTGGGTCATAAAAAGTTATAAAAAAAGTTCGCGCTCGCGCTAGCACTTCTTTTATTAAATTTGTAGGCAATATTTCAACATTTTTAGGGTTCCGTAGCCGAATGGCAAAAAGCGGAACCCTTATAAATTCGTCATGTCTGTCTGTCTGTCTGTTCGTCCGTATGTCACAGCCATTTTATTCCGAAACTATTAGGACTACAGAATTGAAACTTGGTAGGTAGATGTATTCTGTGAACCGCTTTCCGATTTTTATACAAAAATAAAAAAATTAAAAGTTTAAGGGCATCCCATATATAAAACTGAAACAAAAAAAAATTTTTTTCTTCAAACCTATAACGGGGTGTCTATGGATAGGTCTTCAAAAATGACATTGAGGTTCCTAAAATATTTTTTCTTAAAGTCAATCATTTGAAAGATAGGCGTGTCTAATAATGATTCTTTTTCTGTTGGAAAAGAGATATTCCAGAGGTGATACCATAGTAACTTCATCAAGATCTGATGAGTATCTTCAGAGATATGAAGATAAACACCTGAAACTTGGTACTGAAAATAATAGCGTGGCATTTTAAGTCGGTTATTGTCGTTGAAGCGTGAAATTTACCAAACAGCCGTAAAATTAAGGAAGATTATTGTATAGATTTTATACATAATTAATTAAATTTAGCATATAAGGGTAACATACTCTGTTAAACCCTGTTTAAAATAAATATAGAATAAAAAATAAAAAAGTCGGTTATTTTAGTTTTTTAAACGATGTTATTATTAATAAACGTTATAGTATAAGTTTTACTCATTTATGCTGGATATACAAGCACTTGACCACAATCTCGCCAGATGTACGGTGGACGATATAATTGTGACTTTTTGGAAATGGAAGACGGTAGTGACACGAGGGCGCTCAACTAGTAAAATTTTGGTTCGATCGACACAGCATAACTATCCAAACCAGTTCTCAAAACTATTATTTTTCAGTTCACAATTATTTAATATATGTTGTGTAGAACATACAAACACGCTGGCCAGGGTCTATCTTATCTCAAACAACAAACATAAAATAGGTTTTAATCTATCCTCATGTTTGTATTAATCTTATCTTAGGATTTACGTAAAGTACTTCTGATCGTACCATCTAAACGTCCTTTAAAGTCCTACGTCATTCATGTACCAAATAGATTTAAATTTCAAAATACATATCTTTATTATATATATATATATATATATATATATATATATATATATATATATATATATATATCTGTATATTGTATACTTTGAAAAGAAGGTAAATAAAATCCATTAATCAAATTGTGACAGCATTTTATTTAAAATACTACTAAATTAACATTTATGTCATAATATGTAAGAAAACTTATGATCTAAAGTAATTTGTTTTAGAATATTATTTAAATATATTGGAACCATATTTTATAATCTGTCTCACGATAATAAGAGTTTTCACAATACAAAGTTAGTCTATTAAAGCCTTTTTCGAATGTTTGTAAATATAAAAATATTTAACTAATAAAATTAAGTAGTATTATAATAAATGTTCTATGTCTTGTGTTTCACAGCCATTATCATTAAATTCGTTAAAACCTACTGTTTAAGCCATCAATTCTAAAAAGTTCGCTCAATAGAGCAAAATATTGATTACACTAACAATATTTGACTGCTGTTATCAAAGCAAAAGCCTCTCCCATGATTTCCGGCATCGCGATCTTGGACTAATAGATATCCACCAATCGCAGAAGGCATCAAGTTGATCCTGCCATTTATTTTCTTTCGCGGTCAAGCACGTATTACGTCTTTGCCGCAGATACAGCTTCTCTGGCCTTCTGCTTGCGATCTTGTAGCATCAAGCACAGCATATCAGGTACCCACATGATCAATAATATTACTAATAGGAGGTTCTGCGCTGTTATACATATAATATAGCTATCCGTGTAGTCTCTAATCCAGCCGAGTAGATATCCCACAGGTGGTACGAAGATGCCCATACTCAACATGCCGAGTCCAACGGCTGCTGGTACTTGATCCAACCTGCACTGTTCTGCGATAGCTATGTTCCTTGCAACGATGATCATGCTTCTTCCACAACCATAGAGACAAGACATGAAGAGCAGAATTCCTAGTTCACTTTGATAAGCCATAACTGAAAAAAATAAGAATATTTTGTTTGATGATATCACTTCTAGCTCCTTTTTACACTATTGGTAGCCGATCCAGTAACTAATAATAATAATAATGTTTACAAATTATGTTTTGCATATGTTTAATGGTGCACCTACTATAAATTAGCGTTTATCTGCTTAAAAAGGCAAAGAAGTGAAATTACAGAGCGCGTAAAATTAAGATTTGCGTGCAACAGTGTCTATTATAGGCAGACTTACCTAACCTACACTTTTAAGCACATGAGAATTGCATAAACTTGGTAAAAAAATTATTAAATCTGGTCTTTTTAAGCGGGTCTTAGTAGTCTTGCATTTATCTAGCTTGCCTTATAGCTTGATAAAAAATACACATCTCTTATGAGCCATTTAACGATAATGACACAGCAAGTAAGTACAACATTTTTAAATTCAAATTAACCTTGTTTACTTGTGTAACAATATCATTTTTGCGTCGCGGGAGGTAGGTCAGGTAATTTTATCATGATCCGGTAGATAATGCCAAAATGAGGGAAAACAAGATTACCTATCTGGATTTATAAATAATATCATATTTGAATTGTAATAAAATGGAGGAACGAAGCTAATGAACGATAAGTAAAGAACATAATATAAAACCTTGCAGATCAATAAAAAATAAATTAATTTACACCTATTGAGATTCATTTTTAACCGACTTCAAAAAAGGAGGAGGTTTCTCAATTCGACCGTATATATATTTTTTTTTTGTTTTTTTTTTTTTTTTTATGTTTGTTCGCGGATAACTTCGTCGTTTATGAACCGATTTCGATTATTCTTTTTTTGTTCGAAAGGAGATATCCCAAGTGTGGTACCATGGTAATTTTATCGAGGTATGATAAGTATCTCCAGAGATATTGAGATAAACATCTCAAAATTGGTACTGAAAATGAATAGCGCGGCATTGAAGTCGGTTGTTTTTTAGTTTTTAAACGATATTATGGGTTTAGTATATTTTGGACAATAGATATTGGAGGGCTATGCCAGAAATTTTAAAGTACTGAAGAAAACTGAGATTGAATATAGTTAGTCCAGTTAATTGTTACTTTGAAGTATCGTCTTTTTATATCTGATAGGCTAGCGTTTGATGACTATTTTGCCTGGTGGACGAAAAAAGTGAACACGCTAGGACTAGAATGGTCTGAACTCTTAATGGCTGTACTGCCGGAACACCGTAAGGTTATGGCGGTAGATTTATTTCCTCCACAATGGTAGTAAGCTAAATTTTACGCGAGTGCACAGGTTTTAAGAACCCCGTCGGCGTAAAGAATAGATGGCTTGACTTCTAAGCCAGAGATCGCCAGTTCGAATCCTAGCACGGGTATTTGTTCTAGGAGCATACTATATCGATTTTCCGGTTGACTTGCTACTAAAAAATAAACTGGCCAAGTGCAAGTCGGACTCGCACTCGTAGGGTTCCGTACCACACTACAGTATTTTGTAAGATCGAGCAAAAAATACTACTATCATTTTTCGCCAGCAAAAAATAATATTTAATAAACATTTTATTTCTTATAACGCCACCTAACGTCTAACAAAAGTGTTAGGGATCGACATTTCAATATAACGCCATCTATGGGATGTTTACCTAACTAAGCGTTCATAAATGGCGTGAAATACCGAAAAAAACACGTTTCTTGTATGGGGACCCTCTATTATTTTTAACTTTATTCTGTTTTTAGTATTTGTTGTTATAGCGGCAACAGAAATACATCATCTGTGAAAATTTCAACTGTGTAACTATCACGGTTCATGAGATACAGCCTGGTAACAGCCGGACAGACATACAGACAGACAGACAGACAGATAGACGGACAGCGGATTCTTAGTAATAGGGTCACGTTTTACCCTTTGGGTACGGAACCCTAAAAAGTAGCTTACCACCAACAAGGAGAAAATCTGCTGCCATAACTTCACGGTGTTTTGACAGTACACAGTATCCTTCTAGACAAGCGTGCTACATCTTACATCATATACATCGCCACTTAATAAGTGTGACGGAATCACTTGCCTATCTAATATAAAAAACATATACTGCTTAGTCAACTTCTCGCTGGCTGTATAAGGTAACATTTCCAATGTTTCTTGCTAAGATAAAAGGTGTTAGTATAAAAACATACTTTGTCGTACTACAATCAGCCATGTGCAGGTCATGATAAGCATCCACCTGGCTCGTATCTTGTATTTGTCCTGGAAGAAGGGCAGCGTCAATCTGCCCACTATATCAGCGATAGCGACCGCCGACATGCACAAGGCTGTCTCGTTCTTTGTCAACAGTGCAGTTTTCTGGAATTGCAATAATGCTATTTATAATCAAATATTAACTTCATATATTATATCATGAAAACCAACGCATCCGACGATTTTTTTCATGTTTATTACAAATTATACATAATGAAAGGAAACAAATAGAAACAAATCGTGGATTTATGTACACAATTACAACATTTTCTCCTACATTGTTAAGTATACATATTGGATTCTGCTAACTGTTCTTCTCTGGTAAAATATACTTATAATAATATTTTTTAAACAAAAATGTCAGAGATTATAGCGTAAGTAACTAAGTAAAAGATATCAATATTCGTAATTGGACACATCCTTCTTTTGTAATTAGAACATCGCTGCAAAGTTGCTAGTTTATTGGTTTGCTATCGGATACATTTTCGGAAAGTGTGCCATCTATTTATATGAATTAGTAACGCCATCTCCTTTTTAACCGACTTCAAAAAAAGGAGTAGGTTTCTCAATTCGACCGTATATATTTTTCTATCGGACAAACAGACGCACCGATGTTGTCGACCATTGGGTTATGATGGTCGTTCCATATACCCGCATGAAACGTTTTCGACCGTATATATATATATATATATATATATATTTGTTCGCGGATAACTTTGTGGTTTATGAATCGATTTAGATTTTTTTTTGTTGGAAAGGAGATATCCCAAGTGTGGTACCATGGTTATTTTATAGAGGTCTGATAAGTATCTCCAGAGATATGGAGATAAACACCTTAAAATTGGTACTGAACTTTAATAGCGCGGCATTGAATTCGGTTCTATTTCGTTTTTTGAACGATCTTATCATTAATAATACGTATCTACAGCAAAAAAAAAATCCTTGCCGTTGTCTGTGGTTCCTGATAACTACAATCCGGGTTCTTCAAATCACGAGCAAATAGGTATTTTCTAGGTAAGCGTACTACATCGTCGATTACATCGTTACTTGACATCAGATGAGAAATGCTTGCCTGCCTTGCTTTCATCTGGTATAAAATGTATTTTTTTTATATCACATAGGCTAGTAATTGACCATTATCTCACCTGTTGGTAAGTTATGATGCGGGCGAGGATGGTATTTACAACATTTAATGGTAACTTAACTGATTTTACTTTGTAGGTAGGTTAAACACCTTTGATACAAAAATAATATAAGTCATAAATCGTCGATGTTGAATGAATCAACTAATTACGCCATAAAGGTACTATTTAGAGCATGCATAATTATGAATGATCAAACAGTAGGTATATTCATTCAGTAAATGTTAATGGTGATGGTTGGAATACAATACATAGTAAAATTATATTACTCTGCTTGCTATGGTCAGTAACCTAAATACAAGGACAATCTTTCCGTGGTGCCCCTGACAAATATTCAAAAACAAGAGAAATAACTTGTTTTTGGACATAGAACGCAATGTGTCAGGAAGACTTGCCAAGACGTACTAGCCAGCAGCCGCGTAACTCTCTAGAGACCCCGTAAGATCACAGATTTTCTATCCCACGATAGTTATATTGGTTTCTTACAGACCGGCAATATAAGCAATTACATCAATGATGAATGAATAAAACAAATAAATAATCAGAATGTGCTTCGTGCTGCTGCCTATCGTAACACTCCGTTATTGTATCGTGGACTCAAAACCTTTACAACACGAATTCAATATTTTTTCGTGCACGAGTCACTTAAAACGAACAAACTTTTGACTAATAGAAAGTTTATGGTCAGCTGGGGCTCTTATGGCAAACAAGAGGCAATAGTGTTATGCCTGCAATGGACAGAAATCAACTGAAAATGATTATGACAAAATATTCTTACCTGTAAGAAAAAGGGATACAGCATACTGAAGTTTTGTATCGACGTTACAGCCAAAGCGGTACCAATGATAATGTTCAAGAATCTTGGACTGGATAGGAGAGTCAAATCAAAAAGCACGTAGATTTTCATATACCAAGAGTTAGATTTGCTACTATTGATTTCTTTTTCTAAAATAAAAAAAGGAAAAATATATACCGAAAATGTTTTGCAAATTTGTGGATTTCGGCCCGCATAAAAAGCAAATATTTTAACGACTGTGTTCTCGTAAGGTACAGCCGACCCGGTGCGATCTGAGGACGCAGGCGCGGGCACGAATAAGGGGCCTATCACGAAGTTTGATAGGGATTGATATGAACAAACATGACAGAGATGGAGCTATACAGCTTCCATAGCTGCTTCCCCGTCATTTAGTTCATTTCGTTAATTCAATAATCAACTGTCAAACTTCATAATAAGCCAGCAGATAGTGCAGTAGTATTTGTACCGACTGGTTTAAACCAAACGCGATCTACGGCGATCAAAAAACAATTGAAAAGAAGATCGCGCCTGCGCCCGCACCCGTAGGTAGCAGATCGCAGCGGGGTGCGGGAAAAGTATGGACCTTTCATCATCATCAGCCGGTGTTAGTCCACTGCTGGACGTAGGCCTCTTCCAAGATGCGCCACTGAGCCCGACCTTCGGCTCTTCTTTTCCAGTCACTGCCCACCGCTTTGCGTATGTTGTCGCTCCACCTGGTCACAGGACGTCCTACGCTACGTTTGCCGATTCGCGGTCTCCACTCTAGGACAAGTCTACCCCAATGGTTATCAGTTCTGCGGCAGATATGACCAGCCCACTGCCACTTCAGTTCACTAATCCGTTGAGCTATATCGATAACTTTAGTTCTCTGGCGAATTACTACGTCCTGGATTGGATCCCGCAGAGAAATACCGAGCATATCTCTCTCCATAGCTCGCTGAGCGACTTTAAATTGGTGGACCAGTCGAATTGTGAGTGTCCACGTCTCGGCTCCGTACCTTTACTCAAGATGAAAGCTTTACCTGTCCACTCAAGGACATTAAAAAGTCAATAGTTAAAAAAATATTAGATCAGTGGTCAAAATAAAATCTTATGATACTTGTGTTTGTTAATGTTACACAAAATGATTACAAAATTTGAACCTAACTGGCGTAGGTACGAGAATCCTTACGTTAGTCTTGTCGTTAGTCTTATTCAATATTTCAATTTACCCACTCTTATGATAAATTATAAAGGCGATTATATTGTAATGTAGGTATCCTACCATTTACTCCATTCTGGACAAGTTTCTTGTTGCCATTTAATTCTTTATTGTTTTGTGATATTTTGGCATCAAATCCATTTTGTTTTTCGTTATTTAAAATGTGTGGCTCAGTCGAAATTCTCTTTGCAAGATCTTTAGCTATCGAATTCTTTCTGATAATGATGTTGCGATGTTTGTTGTCAGGCAATAAGGACAATGTTTCGTCGATGACGACTTCTTCTTCTACTTTCTTCATATGCCATTCAACAGGCTGGATAAGTAACGTGCCGGCTATCTGAAAAATCGTTGACATTAAGAATTAGTATTCAATGCCGATGTTACTTGTAAGTTTCAAAACATTTTAGTGAAACTTATGTTTGAAATGTTGTATTGTGTATGTTTTGTATGTATGTTTATATTTTACTATAATATAAATATCTATTTTTTTTTTGTTCCTTATTTTCTATAGCTGATCATATAGAAAACCCTTATTCATTGTCATGTAATTCTACTTGAGCACCGTATATAAATATCCAAGGATGTACGAGAACAACATTGAAATATTTTATAAAACCATAAAACTGCATAACTACAGCTCGACAAGGATTTATGTAGTTAAAACGGTGTAACACATTTTTCATACAAAAAGTTGCTTGACAGAAAGACAAAGCGATCCTATGATGGTTCTTTTTTATATTTTGAGGTACGGCACCTTAAAAGACACCATAAAGCCCTGCACATAAACTTAAGCTACTACTAAAATGAGTAATTACCCCGTGCAAGCTCAATGAAGAGAGGAGGATACAAGCTCCTCTGAAGCCATAACTATCGAGTAAATACCTCACTACATGAGGCATCAAAGTCTGTCCTACACCTGTGCCCACGTTAGCTAGGCCTACAGCTCGGCTCTTCTTCGTAGTAAAGTAACTATTTATAGCTACGAATGATGAGTTTTGGATGAAGCCCAAGCCTAAACCTGAAATCATAAAATGGTCTTTGTTATAATTTGATATCAACTGGTTCTTTTGCATTATCTTGAGACAGACATCCTGAAATGATCAGATGCAAATCAATCAAATATGTACAGATACAATATAGGCTTTATAAATTGACGCTAAGTACGTATTACTACATTTAGTACATAAATATTATTTTTACGCAATAGAAGTATTATAAGATCAACCAATACGTTTTGTGGACCTTGGTTATTTTTTAACAAGATATATGAACTGGATATTTTTACCTACGATGTTTTCCTCTAATAACCATTAATTTTAATATCCCGTTTTAATTCTTAAATAGTTCAATTTTTTTTTATTAATTGGCTGGAATATATCATAAACCGCGTTAAAAGTATCCTTTGTGTTATAAGTTCAAATCTGCAAGGTAGTAGGACACTATCTAGTGTCTGTCTGGCCAGCTACTACCCTCTAGTTAGAAAATCTGTCGCGAAAAATCTCATTTGTTCCGGTGGCTATCCTTGAGAGCCAGTTCTCATTCTAGGCCTAGCGTGCTCGACCATCCTCGACCGCATCATCACTTACTAACAGATGAGATAGTGGTCAAACGCTAGCCTATGTAATATTTAAATAACCGGCCAAGTGCGTGTCGGGCCACGCGCAGTGTAGGGTTCCGTAGTAGCATGATATTCAATGCAAGTCTTTGCCCGTTATAAACAAGCTACTCCGTCTTTGTCACTTTAAAGGATTTATTCTAAGGATTTTGTATTTGGTATAAAATTATCCAACACCCAAGTTCAACGACTATTACTGCTAAACTAATAAAGTTATCTTAACCGCTATAATTTTTCTTGAAAGTTCATGAAATGCGATATTATCACGAATTTTTCCAGATTTTTCAAGCCAGCAGTTTAGCTTTTAGAGGGGGGACGACCTACTGATACAAAAATTTGCACTTTAAAGTTTAATATTTCGTAAATGGAGCATTCAATCGAAAAATGATATTAGCAACCCTTAATTCATTTTAAGAGATCTATTCAACGACACCCCACACGATCGGGTAGACGAAGAAAAAAAAAATCATTCCCACTTCACATATAGGGGAGCTACCCTAAAAAAATATTTAAAAAAATTTTATTTCAGCACTTTGTCGGCGTCATTTATATTCATACCCCCACAAAATAACAGCTTTCTAGTATTAACGGTCTCTTAGCAAAACTTCGGACAGACAGACAGACGGACATGACGAAACTATAAGGGTTCCTTGTCAGGACTACGGAACTCTAAAAACAACCGGCCAATTGCGTGTTGGGCCACGCGCAGTGTAGGGTTACGTAGTAGCCTGTTATTCAATGCAAGTCTTTACCCGTTATAAACAAGCAACTAGGTACTCCATCTTTGTCACTTTAAAGGATTTATTCTAAGGATTTTGTATTTGGTACAAAATTATGCAACACCCAAGTGCAACGACTATATATAGTTCAACGGCGTAATAAATATACATACCCCTACAAAATTACAGCTTTCTAGTATTAACGATTTCTTAGCAAAACGTCGGACAGACAGACAGACAGACAGACAGACGGACATGACGAAACTATAAGGGTTCCTTGTCAGGACTACGGAACCCTAAAAAAGAATACTATATTAGGATAATTTCTTACTGTACAAATTGTGAGTATTATACATTTCGAATCATTATTACGGTTAAGCTCACGTGAAGAGGTCGACTATCTGCAAGACGTCCGATTAGTTTCGAGGAAATCAGTAACTCATTTTAATGGGTAAGTATGCATGCTGACCCATGAAAATTAGGCTTCATTACAGTCGACCTCTTCACATGAGTTCAACCGTAACAATAATTAAAATAGGATATTTTCTATTCGAACATTACTATAAAAATATAAATATTTAACAATGTTATCACGTTATTTGCATATTAATAATAAATAGCTCGCATAACATATAAAATGTTAAGTACAAAATTATTTTCAGATATCTTAGCATGTATATTATAAACATTAATTATCATCAATATTCGACTTATCGCTTGAGTGCGTTAATTTACATTTAAATGCTTTAAATACCAGGTGTCAATAAACTTTAAAGGCTAACCATAAGAATGCATAATGCGAACCTGCAAACTATTTTTACTGCTTCTATTAAACTAAACTTACCTAGCAACAATCCGTAGGTCAACGTCAAGTGGAAAAGATTTGTAGCAAATCCACTGCAAAATATGCCTACAGTGCAAAAACAGGCTCCACATACTGCCACGAACCTAGTCGAAGTAACTTTGACAACAACTCCAGCTATAGGTCCACTGAAATTGGACACGAATAGCATTGTGCTCATCACTACAGCAGCTCCTTTGATCTCATAACCCATGGCTTCTAAGGCATCACCGTAGAGTAAACTGAAGAGGGACAGCATTGATTGATTGAATATCTATAAAAAAATAAAAAGAAAAACTAGATTTAAAGCGCAAACTGCCTCCAAATTGTATTTCTGTATTTTAAAACGATACAGATACCGACAGCTAACTTAAACAAAAACTGACATAGAGGGGAAAAATTATCGCAGTTTGCGCAGTTGCAAAATTCTCGTTCCGGTGCATGCATATTATATATTATTAATATGCACGCAACGGAACGAGTCACAGACGCGTGGACCGTATTAACTCAGATTAGAGTTAGAACGACGTCATGTGGTAATAACTCGCCGCGCGCCTCCCGCATTTATCTAAAAATCTATTATTGCACAACTGCCATTTTTGTTCAAGTTAGTACCGGTACCTGAACTGGTACTTTGACTTGCTCACAATGACCTCATATCTTTACTATGAAGTTAAGTTTCTATGAAGTCAAACTACTGTATACTTATATGACCTGTGGTCGAAGTTAAAACCGGCAAGGATGATACTCGTAAATTATGTAGTACAAATTGAGCGACGAGCGAATGAAACAGAACATTATGAATTATTAGGCTTTACTTTTTTTACTTAAATAACCAATGAAAATGACACCTTTATTAGATGTACCACAAAAATCTATAATTAAGATAAATATATAATTAAGTTTAAAAACTAAAACAATGCCCCGAGAGTCAGTTTCAGTAGCAAGTTTGAGACGTTTATCGTCATATCTCTAAGAAGTACATATCAGATTTCGATGAAATTACAATGACACTACCTCGAAAGTGTACCCTACCGAATGAAAAAATAATCATTCGAATCGGTTTACAATTGAAGAAGTAATCGCGTAACATACATAAGAAAAAAAAACATACAGATGAATTGAGAACCTCCTCCTTCTTAGAAGTCAGTTGAAAATGAGCATTATAATTTTATTAATCACTCGATGCTTTTGCAATGATCTACTGAACTTTTTTTTGTAGATTTTTGGTTTTAGATTATTTCGAATTGCAATTTTACTTACTTTTTTACTAGGCTAATGTTTTGGCACTATCCCACCCTTAAGTTATCCTACCTTTTGCTAAGTGACGGTATGGTAGCACGGTCTAGGATGGTATCACGCTAGGCTTTAAATGGGAACTGGCTCTCAAGGACAGCTGCTACTATAATTTAGCAAGTAATTGTTTAAACTATAGATGTAAATACAGCCAATCAAACACACTTACATTACTAATAGCTGTTCCTAACAGCACAATCCATCCCCATCCTCCATCGGGTGGTACAGATTTTATTACCTTCTTCGTTTTAGGTTGTGGCAAGCTCTTTTCTGTTAGCATGTTTTTATTAAATCCTTTCTTTTCTTGTTATTCAAATCTGTTATAATAACATATTATGTTATGGGAAATTGTCTGTATCAACTGAAACAATTGTAAAGTACACCTTTAAATCATTTTGTTCTTATAGTGTACACTGTATTACATAGTGTGTTGTTTAACTATTTTCCTCTGATTCTTGTTACTCAAAATAATTTGAACTGTTTTTTGCAAACAGCACTAATTTAACATTAATAAATGTTAAATTTGTGCTTTGTTTGCAACTTTAGATATCAGTTCTTTATTGTTTTACTTATTTACTTAAGGTACGGCCACACCGCGGCGTCCTGCGATCTGCGGGCACGATCTCAGTGCTTTTCAATTGTTTTCTTTGTAAATTTAAGCTAAAAATAACTTACAATAATTAAATATTCATAGAAATACCAATTTCAAGTTGTTTACGTGTTTATATTAAGTAAAAATTCAATAATCATATTTAAGTTATTCTAATGATGAAAAGATACATTAGTTGTACTATTCATTATTCTGTGACATTAGTAATAGTGCCACATACACGCAGTTAATCTAGTTAGCAGGTAAAGTTGAAATAAATAACTTTTATAATTAGCTCTATTCTTTCGGTTTATTTATGTTTTTGTGAACCATCGCGGCTAGGTCTCGGCGTTTTCCATTTACATAAACTTTCCTACTTTGCGAATATCTAATGTCTCCGAGTATTATCAACAGGAACCAAACTTACTGTTGTGTTTTACTTTATTTCTTTTCCTTGGAGTAAAAGTTTATTATAAAATAAACTAAGGTCGTTGGCTTTACTGACTTATTTTGATGTGTTATTTTTTTTTTATAAATATCTATTATGTTTTTATTTAACGGAGAAAAACTAAATTGAAACTAATTGTAATTTATTGTAAATATATAGAAAAATTGTAAAACCACGCTAGTCCTGAATTTAATAAGGCTTTAGACCAATGTGCCTGATCTTCGGTGTTGAGTGTAGTATCTAGGTGTGGGTTGAAAGTAATAAATAGATTAAAAATACCGGATAATCTTTAAACGGTATCCAAGAAAAAGATCAACTTTGATTGTGTGTATGCTAGAATAAAAATTAAAAAAATATATTTACTAACCGACTACACAATAAAGGTAGAAGTTTCTCAAAATTTCGTCTTTTATTAACCGATTTAGATTTTTTTTTTGTTTGAGAAAATATGCTTTCCGTTTGGTCCCATTGTAATTTTATCGAGATCTGATAACTATCTCCAGTTCATAAAAATGACTAGCACGGCATTTGAAGTTGGTTCTTTTCGTTTTTCAAATCGAATCGAAACGATCTTCAAATATTTTTATAAGAAAATATTTGTAAAGTTGTCTGTGATTATTCCTATAACAATCACTGCCCTATAATAACAAAAGTTCGCTTTTGCAACGCTTACAATAACTTTTTACTGTTCAGTTACAAATTTATCATGAGCCATATAATTTACGTCACAATGAGAACACAAATATCTTGATAAAAGGTTATCATGTCTGAACTTTACTAAGTTACACTTAATGAACAATATTTATGTGACCTCAGACACACCCCTTCTAAATAGAGTATTATAATACATATACTTTTATTACATCATAATTTGTTGCTAACTCTATTTAGTGATCTCTGACTGTCGGGGAGTAAAATCATACGTAAACAATAATTGGCGGACTTACTACAAATACTTGTCTGTCTGGTAGAAATTGCTCTAAGTGATAATACCCATAATCAAACCAACCTAGTTTTACATTATATGTTTTTTTTGGTATATCTAAATCAATTGTTTATTATCTATCTAAATCTAAAATAAAAGTGGATAATCGCGAGCAGGGGAAGAAAATGAGAGATGACTTTGACCCTACATTGAGATAAATTCAGGCTTATAATGATAACTATAGTATTGACAGTTTAGTTCATAATAAGATCGTTTTAAAAACTAAAAAGAACCGACTTCAATGCCGCGCTATTCATTTTCAGTACCAATTTTGAGATGTTTATCTCAATATCTCTGGAGATACTTATCAGACCTTGATAAAATTACCATGGTACCACACTTGGAATATCTCCTATAGAACAAAAAAGAATAATCAAAATCGCTTCATAAACGACGAAGTTATCCGCGAACACACATAAAAAATAAATATATATATATATATATATATATATACGGTCGAATTGAGAAACCTCCTCCTTTTTTTGAAGTCGGTTAAAAATTAAATAATGTTTGTCACTTTAATGCGTGCTAAGCATTTATCAATGTTATAAGGGTGCGTACAGACTATGTAACTAACATGTTATAAAATTGTTATTTAGCATGTTTCAGATAATGTGGACACGGAATGTTATACAACATGATATTATAACATGTTTTATCACATTCTGTGTCCACATTGTCTGAAACATGTTAAATTACAATGTTATAACATGTTATGTTACATAGTCTGTATGCACCTTAACAGATAACAAACGTCGGTATCGAAAAAAATTAAAGAATTTTATAATTTTAAAATGTGTTCCACTTTGACGCCATTGTTAGTCTAAGAACGCATTTAACACGTGGTTTTATGATACTATAATATTATAATAGCTAAATTTTGTAAGGATGTAAGAAATGGCTGGCAGCGGTTAGAAACAAAGAGCTGAAGATGAGCTCAGTGGTATGTCATAGGTGAGGCCTATGTCCAGCAGTGGACAGAGATAGGCAGGCTGATGATGATGATGAAGAGATGGTTGGATGATGGATGGATGTTTGTTACTCCATGTCGCAGAAACTTTCACATATTATAGCTACATAACTTACATATAAATATTTAGTGTAAATTGTTTATAAAAGCACCGTCTACTCAAATATTCACTACTTTTTGATTTTGACTGCCTCGAACTAAATTGCGTGCATGTCCGTTGCACTTTCTCGGTAGTTACAAAAAATACTTGTATTTTAAAATAGATATTTAAACTAAAAAAAACAGGTATTCTAATCTCATTGATTGTGCAACGAAATGCGGTTCTATCGCTTAAAGCTAATATCCTGCAAAAATCCTTTGACGGAGAGAATATACCTAGTATTTTGGTAGTTTGTAACACGACGTAATAAACGTGGCAATGGGACATAACGACTCGTAATACCAATACTTACATTAAAATACAAAAAAAATCTTATATAATTAAATTGAAAATAGAAAGAAAAGCGGTGATTATAAATTATTTATTTACTTAAACGGGTAAACATGTGGGCTATAAATAACAGAAAAATTAGTAGTTCTACATACATAACTATAAATGCTTAGCGCAATCGCGCGAGATACAAAGCTTTGGCGCTTTCATTGAAAAGTTTAGTGACTGTTCCACTTTATTCAGCACCACATCAGATTTATCCATTTTTTTTTCGCGTTAAACAACTGCGCTGTAAAGATATTATTGTTAAGCATTAGTACTTGTATCAAGGCCAAATAATAATTTATGTTAGCATTCGTAAAATTTTCATTCAATGAACATTTTAGATTTTAGCACAATATAGTACGATATGATTCATATAGGTATTTAACACTACCACAACACATGAGTTCATCTGCAAAAATAACTGCTTACCAAATAACTAGTTGGTTAGTTATATCATTACAAATATATGAAATGTTTTGCTTGATGCCTCGGAATTATTAGGTAATGTAAAAGCTATAGACGGCAATACAGATAAATAAGGTAGCTGTTATGGAAAACGATACTGAACATTTATTTAGAGACATTGTAATTAATATACTAAAGTAAATATAGTAATATATAAATAAAAATAATTGTAATAGTAAATAAGTATTATGACATAAATAAACATTATAACATTTAAAGCACTTTCAAAATGAATCTGCTAATGTTTGATTCACAATTATTTAAAATCACTCATCACTTTTTAATCGTCTGTAAAAAAACGACGTTACTCAAATCGACCATATATATCTATATACTCGTATTATTTATGTTTGTTCGCGGATAACTTCGTCGTTTATGAACCGATTTTGATTATTATATTTTGTTGGAAAGGCGATATCCCAAGTGTGATACCACGATAATTTCATCGAGGTCTGATAAGTATCTCCTGAGATATGGAGATACACACCTCAAACTTGGTACTAACTAACTTGGTAAAATTAATAGCGCGGCATTTGAAGTCGGTTCTTTTTTTTTGAATTTATTTAATTACAGTCACTCCTTTTTTACCCAAGACGGAATGGAGACTGTATATGCGTTTGGGGTGAGAGGATGTTTGTTTGTTTGTGTGTGCAAATCCATGTTGCCATTTTTCTCCTAAACTACTAGTCCGATTTTGATGCAGTTTTCAGTTATGGGTTCGGGTGTAATTGGTGCATGTTTTTAGATAGGTGTTACGGTGACAACTCACCAGGGGGCGCTGCAGTAATCATTTGTTGGTACAAATCGATGTTGCCATTATTCTTCAAAACGACTAGTCCGATTTTGATGCAGTTTTCAGTTATGGATTCGGATGAGTGCATGTTCTTAAATTGGTGTTACGGTTTCAACTCACCAGGGGGTGCTGCAGTAAACATTTGTTTGTGCAAATCCATGTTGCCATTTTTCACCAAAACTAGTTCCATTTTGTCTTTAAACGGTAAATGATGGTTCTTTGATAGATGTTATGACGTTAATTTTCTAAAGGACATTGTCGTGAGTGTTTATTCAAAATTTTAATTTTGTTACTTGTTTAATACAAAAAACATTGACGTATTCAAGCAATATCCTTACTTAGATCAATGATCACTATTAAGAAATTACATCAATCAAATTTAACAAAATTTGTGAGCAAAAACCGAACTAAGAAATACTTACCTTTAATTTACTCCGATACACAGACTAGCGAAGTTTTTTGTGAATTAGAATAATGCCAACTACTATTTAAGTTGTTTTTATATAAAGTGTAATGAACGCCTGCTAAAATTTTTGGCCACTGTCCAAATGATCACCAGTCCACGTTATCGAATATATAATTTACTATCGATATTCACATAATGATAGCGACAGTAGAAGGTTGAAGACCGAACACGTTCTATATTAAATGGCATAATAGATAAAGGCACTGTGACGAGATATTGTATTTCATATAGTCAGTGAACTTTGATTCTGCTCTTGCAGTGTTGTTGTGATTGTGTTCGAGGTTAAAAAACAAATAACATAAACAAACTTGAACTACTATGCAGTTAATCATATATGGGTTACATTATATTATGGGTTACATTGTATTATAATAGCAAAATATCACCAACTGGCGTACTTATACTTCAAAATATTATGTGACTTACTAAAGTGTGGCAGCCAGGTACTATGCCGCTATACGTTATACTTGTACTGTTATTTATTCTGTGGTTTAAGGCAAATTAACAGGGATAAAAAGTAAGAAGGAAACATAGAGGAAATTCACACGAGCAATACCGCAAGGTTATATACCTAACAATATTTATTTACATACAGATACATAATATATGGGCATAACAGTTTATTAACCAAGTCGCCTCCTATAGTTAGTTACTCTAATAACGAAAACATAAAATAAACATAATACACAAATGTTTTAACTAATAATTGAATAAAATAATGGAAATCACTACATATACATTTATTATATATTATACATTATAGAACATAGTCCCCCGCGGCGTCTGACAGTCTAAGTCAAAAACTACTGAACGGGTTTTCTTGCAGTTTACACTAATAGACAGTATTTCATTAGTAAGATTTAGGTGTATAATTAGTTAAGGTTTTATGTATATTGGTTGAAATATGACGATGATTATTGCAGATGTTAATTCATACTCGACGCAAGAAGCTAATGCAAAAAACGTAGGCATATATTATGCTCTACCCGTGCAAAGTCGAGGCGACTCCCTAGTAAGCAATATAAAAATTATCCTTAATAACGCAAGCAAGTATATTTTCAGACATTAATAAATAAATTTTGCAATAAATGTTCTTAACTAAGTATTGGTGTCGGTACCTATAGCATAGCATTTAGTAAACGCAAAGCAAAATGCGAAAGTAACTGTTAAAATTTTAGTGCCTGGACCGATTAGGCTTCAATTTTATATTAAATAAAGAAATGGAAGGCTTTCCTATTACAACAATAAATAATTAAAAACAGCGTATCGCATCTGAAGTAAAATAAAACGTAAATAATTCAAGTTAGTTATAAAATGTAATAATAGCTCATTTTAGATAGATAGAAACTCTTTATTGAACACCAAACAAATAAAACTTAAAAAATAAACATTTAACAAAAGGTGTAACAACAGGCGGTCTTATCGCTTACAGCGATCTCTTCCAGACAACCTTAGGGTGGAGAAGAAAAACTTAACGTACATGGCGGTATATCGGTGTTAAAAATGAATAAAATAATAAATAATAAATCAGAATAGGTAATAAGTACATTATAACAAAAGTACGTACATATTTTATACATTACAATACACATACATAACAATACCATACACACAATAAAAGTATACGATACAATATATATATACAAAACTATGCATATATACATACTATACATATAATAAAATATATAAGAGAACTTAGGTAGAAAACAGTAGCAGTTTAGGAGAGATAGTGGGCCTAGACGCGGTCTTTAAAAGTAGCAAGTGTTTGTGAGCGTTTTACTTCCAATGGAAGCGCATTCCAGAGTCTGACAGCTTGTACTGCAAATGATTTTATTGCCCGTTATTACGAAAAATTAAATATATATTTACTAAAACTATTTCTAAAGCGATTTATAATAATGTAATACTATTCATTTTTATCAAATGTAACATAATTTTAAAATTTGTTCTGAATGATCTAATTCAAGTAACTAGGTAATAAACTAGGTACCTACGTAACTTGCAAATGAACAACTTCAAAGTATAATGTCGATTTTATCAGCTGTGTTTTTTCCACGGCTGTGTGCAATCCGAAGCTTATAGTGATAATAGATTGATATGAAGCAAGTGCCTGCTATGCAGTTTCTTGTAAAGTTGATAGATCGTGTTATCAAACTCCGAAGTCCGGGCTCGCATATAAGGTGCACTACGAAGCCACTGATTTGTTGGATTAGCATATTCCATACATAATAATTATACATTTATAATTAGTCTGTGAGACACAAAGCGCAATTTGCTTGTGTTCCATCTAAATTAAAAATAATAATCTTAAAAACAAAGAACATTAATACCATGGAGGATGGGACGGCCCTTGTTATGGGACGCTACTTGCGTCGACACTTTGGCACCGTCACATCTTTTCGAAACACAGAAAAAGGCTGGTGTAAGTGGTGTAGCTGCAGAAGCAGCTGAGAACCTCAAGAGATGCAAATATAGTAGTTTAGACGGCTGCTACCATCGACGTCATAACAATGACGTCGATGGCTGCTACCTATTTGTGCCTTTTGGGGTTTTGACTCTAGGACCATGGGGATCAGGTGCATACAGCATTTTTAAAGATCTCTCCACTCGTCTAGTCGGGACTAAAATGCTGGCATTTGTATTTAGCTCAGAGACTAAGCATCGCCATTTAACGGGGGAATACAGCCAGCATATTGGGAACTTTACCTACTGGTAGTGGTTTGGTAGTCAACATTTTAGTTTTTATTATTTTTGTTAGGGTTTATTTGCTGGTTTATTGTTAGGTAGTTTTAAAGTTATAATAATATAATTACTATAATTAAATAGTAAACAAAATAGGCTTCTAAACTTAAAAAAAAAAAACAAAGATATATAATTGGAGCCTTGCGTGAATACATAAGCAGGAAGCTTGAATTTAGTTTAAATTATTTTGAATGACATTTTTTTTCCTACCACATTTTTGTATTCTTGACTAGCTCTGGGACTTACTTGATAGAGATACATTACATTACAAGTAATAGAATGACACTATATTGCTACTCGTAAAATGTAATTAATTAATTTTAGCACTAACCTTACTAGAATAAATACAATCAACGGTGATTTATAATTATAAAAACACAATAAATCGTAAACAATTAACATGAATTTTGTAATATCCTTAGTATTAACTCTTTTAATTTAAATTAATAACAATCATCCTGTACATAATTGGTACATATTTATTTACTAGTCAGCCGCTATGTAAATAGAGGCCCATATACACACGGCAGCCCATATAACATAATATATATACGGCAAATGTAGTAATTTTTTTTCGATTACACAACTTCTTACTTGCTTATTACCACATTTCATATACATATATCAAATTAACGAGAAGTATACAATTGACCCGACTTTAAGTGAATATACTTCATATTTAGAAAAAAAATGATTTATTCGATTTGTGAGTACCAGAAAATGCGGCATATCCGACCGTAATTTTTTACAGCTTTTAAAGACTGGAGACTTAAGTATATAATTAAATAATTTTAACGATTACCTCAACGCAATTCTGAAAATAAAGGTATTTAGACTGACAGTCAAACAGATAGAAAGACAACGAAGTGATTTTATACAGGTTCATTTATGTATTTTCACGTGCGAACCCTAAAATACCTTATGTAAGAACTTAAGTTAATGTAACCCCAAACTTTCTTAATTGGACCTTATGTATGTCATTGCCCTTTTACGGCAATTATAATTTACTCTCGGGTTCGCCATAATCATTACGCAAGAACGTAAACAGGAAGGGCCCGAGCCCTGGAAATGACGTCTAATAACCGTAATAAAGTAGAAAACTGCATAGGAACTGTTTTAGTAGGTATTTTAAGTGATTAATACTTATCACTTAGGAAAGGTCTGCTGACCACAAATATCGTCAAAGTAGTGTGAATTAGGTATAGTACCGCAAGATATACCAGCTGGTGTAATCTTTGTGGGTTTTTTTAGGTGACCTGCGTGGTTCACGAAAAATAAGTAATTTAAAGCAAATATAATTTAAATTATCAGTAGTTTAGAAGTTATGAGGGAACAGATAAGTATACATACATACCTACATAGCGGTCAAAAATATAACCCTCTTTTTTGCTTTGCCGTAGACAGGTAAAAAGTAATAAATAACCTACTTAAATAACTAATTGACCATGGGAGCAAAGCAGTCATGTCAGTTTTGAAATTGACAAAAAAGCTTTTGTCCGGATCAGGATGTTTGTCTGTTCTCGCCTACAGGTCGCATTTTCAACCTATTTGGACGAAAAATGGCATACGAGTTCCTTGATTTATTTAAGAATTTTAGTCGATCGCGTTTTTTTGTTTGGAGCGAAAATAAGGGGGGAAGGGGAAAAAATTGGTGTAGCGTTATTATCAACGGATTTCAGTCAAATCAGAAAGGCACATTAAGGACTTCATTCTACACAAGATGTTGCGAAAAAAAACGATAGCCTAAGATCATAATATGTGTTCCGGCAGCTATTCTTGAGAGCCAGTTCCCATACTAGGCCTAGCGTACTGACATCTTTGACCGCATTATCACTTACCAATAGGTGAGATAGTGGTCAAACGCTAGCATATAAGATATTAAAAAAAATTATAATGTGGAGGGTGTGGGGAAAATATTGTTGTTGACGGATTTTGATTAAATTTGAGAGGCACACTAAGGACCTCATTCTACATAAGAAGTGGCGAAAAAACATCCAAAAAGGGGGAGTGGAGGAGAGAAAGGGGTAGAACTTTGCTGTAGCGTAAGGGCACGCGATGTCTACTATTCTCACAGAACTACTAGTTAAATTAATATATTAACCAAATTCAAATGAACGCGCTATATTTATATCAATTGAAAAATTGTAAAAAAAAAAGGAAATTGAAATCGTTTAAATGCATGATTTTTATAGTGATTATTTTATATATGTATTTTAAAATGGCGGTCATATAAAAATAAAGGTCATATTTTGATTTATTTTGTGTTATTAACTCATAGATCTTTCAATCGAGATTAAATCCAACCAATTATACACATATTAGTAACTACAAAATAAATATTTTCACCTTAATGTTGACTAACACTTCAAACATATTAATTAAACGAATGTGTAACAATAACTAGCATTATGAAATTAGGATGACTAATTTCAATTTGTAGGTGTAAATATTTTAAGTGACAAAAAAAATACGAGCTATAATGTTCTAGAAATGGATACGATAATACGCATAAAATCCTTATAGATCCATATACTACTGGAACTTTAGTTTAGTTCATAATAAGATCGTTTAAAAAACTAAAAATAACCGACTTCAATGCCGCGCTATTAATTTTCAGTACCAATTTTGAGGTGTTTATCTCCATATCTCTGGAGATACTTATCAGCCCACAATAAAATTACCATGGTACCACACTTGGGATATCTCCTTTCCAACAAAAAAATAATAATCAAAATCGATTCATAAACAACAAAGTTATTCGCAAACAAACATAAAAAAATATATACGGTCGAATTGAGAAACCTCCTCCTTTTTTTGAAGTCGGTTAAAAATAATTTATCTACGGACAGACGAATTTATTTCACATTCTAATATTCTGTGACTAATATAACTTGAGCATAACATTTAGTGCTGTTATTAAATTTTAAATGATGTAACTTATAAATATAATTGAAAAATATGTACATGCAATTTTTTATCTATATCATTCTCACATTATATTTATAAAAGACGTTCTAATTTTATTTGACGGACAACATTAGTAATTGTTTCCTTATTTTTATTGCAACTATTTGCACTCCATTTAAGATACGGCCACACCTGCGATCTGCGGGCGCGATCTTAGTACTTTTCAATTGTTTTCTGATCGCGTTTGGTATGAACTTGTCGGTTCAAATACTACTGGGCTATCTAATCGCCGCCTAGATCGCGCACGCAGGATGCTCCGGTGTGTCACTTTGTCAGCGTTGAAAAGCATAATGTTCCTCTCTCTTTTCTTTTGGACAAAATTGTCTTATTATTATAATTTATTCTAGATCTAATATATCTGTAAATTTGTTACTGATTGTTGTTTATTATAATTTGTGCAAAAATGTTATCAAAATCAACCGAGCTAATTGAACGTGTAGAGATAATAAACAAACAAAGACTATAATGAATGTTTACATTCATAACATTGGTCACAATTTGTGAAATTTACTTATATTCATTCTAGCGGCCCGCCCCGGCTTCGCACGGTTAAAACCAGCGTAAGACGTCGCTGGGTAAATAATTATATGCCTACATCATTTAGTTGCATCGAGTATGAATGAACATCTTCAACAATCATCTTCATTTTTCAACCAATTTACACAAAACCTTTACGAATGAATTATACACTTCCCCATAAATTGCTCTAGCTATTGGTGAAAACCGCATGAAAATCCGTTTAGTAGGTAGCTTTTGAGTTTTTTTGGAATAGACAGACAGACAGACGCGGTTAGGAACTTTGTTTTATAATTATGTAGTGATATTGCACGGCCCTTTGGCGTAAAGGATAGTTACCTTAATAATTTCTCTTAGGTCGTTGGTTCTAATTTCAGCTATACCAATTGATGTTTTATGTGCATTCATGAATCATGGATGTTCGTGATAGAAATATTAATTATTATAAATATTTCTGTGGTGTTCGTACAAAGGTAGTGGGTTAATTAAATCGATTTCGGTCTGACTACTGTGAGTCAACCGAGATAGATTTATATACCATCGCGGACTTTTTATAGAACTTTTTTAACACCGTTGCTCGTAAAGCTGATGTAATTCCACCGGTTTTAAATATGTAGAGCGGGTCATAAAAAACGCGTGTGTTACCAAAGCAAATAGTTAAGTTATAGTCCATACAAATTCCATAACAGTATTATTTGCCATTTCGCGCGCTGTTGCTATTCAAATTTCGAACTAATCGCCGCGCGGCGCCAGTCAGTAGGCAGCGCTAGCGCGCTGTTAAAATGGCGGGAAAGCAACAGTGTGCATTCACAGATTCAGTTTATTTAAAATAAAAAAATCAGTTTATTCGGTAATTTAAAAACTTGGCTGCATGCTCTAACGTCTTTGCCAACATTTTCACGCAGCTACGGCAGAAAATAATCCTCGCGCCATTTTTCTCAAATTTTCTTTTCTTTGTACTTATATTGTGAAAATTTTAATATGACAACTTTCAATAATGAAGAACAGCCATACTATTACTTCAACTCCACCGGATATACTAACAGAAGCGCGAACCGCATGCGGCAGCTTGCTGCCATCAATATCCGAAGACAGATACATAACCACGTATGAAAACATAATTAAAAAACCAACTACAACTACGTATCATTTTAATAATTGTAATTTCACTAACAGTTTCAATAATTAGAAATGAACAAAATATAAAATGTTTTTTTTTTCTGTTTCCTCGCCAATGTGTTAAAAACGTCGTACGATATACGTGCGTATTGGTTATAACGCACTAATATCGTAATGTACTATTTATTTTATTGTACTGTAACTACATTATTTTGATCTATCTCGTAGGGTTCAGCCAGCGTTTGCCATTTAAGCAAGCGCATAAAAGTGTTTATTTACGACATCACATGAGAAACCTCTAAAATTATCAGTGTTTTTCTACTACATTATGCATATATAAACCTTCCTCTGGAATCATTCTATCTATTAAAAAAACAGCATCAAAATCCGTTGCGTAGTTTTAAAGATCTAAGCATACAAAGGGGTCTGTCCCTTTGTATGCTTAGAGAGAACGATTTTGTTTTATACTATGTAGTGATAGTGAAGTGATAGTGATAGTGATGAAGAGCGATACTCGCGTCAAGATTTGTACTATTCTTTTTTCGGTGGTCAAGGTAAACCATAATGTACCTATTGATAAATGAGGTATCTCACGTATGAAGTGGTTAGATTTAGATTAAATTCGGCGCTTTTCATACAATAAGCCAAGAGATATAAAACAGTGAGATAACTTTAAAATTTTCACGATCACAACACGTGTGATATAATCGTTGAATTTTTTGTGAAGGTATTGCTGAATATGTTGATTGCATGCAATTAAATTATAGCACATTTTAATTCTTCTATTCTATTATCATCATCATAATCAGCCGGTATCAGTCCACTGCTGGACATAAGCCTCTCCTAATTTCTATTATAATCGGGATACATTAAAATTCCAGGAGTGCAAAATTAGATTATAACAGATTTGTCCGCAGAGTTTCGTTCCACAAAAAATCTGCTTTTGTCTTATTTTGTGCCGCTTTTAGTTCCTATAGTAAATTATCTCTATCGTTAACCGTGACAATTTAGTGCTACATTGAAAATTATAATGCCTTCTTAACCCGCTCCCGGCTCCGCGCGGGTTAAATGTATATGTATATATTAAAGGTATTGTTTTATTATATCTCAAACGAATTAGGCAGCGTTTTCGATTAAAACAATTTACATACAACCTAATGAATATACATTTATAACTGCCTCAGGTAACACAATGTTGATAGATTGTATACAATTAAAATTATATACTGGTCGGCAATGCATTAGTGACACCCCTAGTGTTGCAAGGCATCATAGGCGACGGTGACCACAACCCATCGGCATAGAAAAGATAATAAATCGGGTGGGCCGTTAGCTTGCTTGCTACCTATATCATAAAAACAATAAATGCGCATGAAAAGTTTTTGAGATTATCCTTAACATACAGACAGACAAACGTGGCGTGGAACATTGTATTATAATATGAAGTGAATCTCATCTCTCTTGTATATCCAGCTTTAAAAAGCCTTGTGTATGTACTATGATCCAACTACAAATTACAATGGATAGATAATGTACATAGATGGATAGATAATGCATAGATATGTACCAAGGAACTTAATATAGGATTACCTAATATCACTCTTAAGCGTCTGTAAAATTTAACCTACTCTAAATTATCAGATGATTTTGATTAGCTCATGAGCCAGGAACCATGAACCTTATTAAGCAAAGTGATAAAGTTCATATTATTCAAAGACCAATAATGAAACTACACACGGAATACATTTTTGATGAAAAATATGTAAAAATATGTATAGGGAATTGAATGAAGAAGAAGCGAAATGTTATGGGTAAGTCGTCTGAAAACTATAATAATGTTCTTTAGTTTCCCAGTAGAATAAATCAAAATAAACAAGCCAAGTCGGACTCACACTCGTAAGATTCCGTAACACAATACAATATTTTATTAGATCGATCTAGAAATGCTGAAAATACCACTATCATTTTTGTCAGCAAAAATAACTTTATTTTTCATAGTGTTTGTATAAATGACAAAGTTATAATTGCGGTCTTTGAAAATGTGCTATACCTCAAAGACGTACATATACATATCTAGTTCAAACCAATTTGCGTTAAAAGTTTTTATTGAGCTCTACGGAATATTTTTTTTTGTTTTTTGACTCTCTTATTTAAAAGTTAGAGCCCCCCCTCTCCTTTCTGTGTCCCCACACACATTTTACCACTTTGGAAGTGTCTATGTTTCCAATTGAATAACTTTGAGAAAATATTTTTTTTAGAAACCTTAATGTCATTTTTATAGGCCTATCTATAGATACCCCGCACGTATTAGTTAGCTAAAAACGTTTTTTGAGTTTCAGTTCCATGGATGGGAGCCCCGTAGCCAATCGTAACCTGTGTATAAATCTTAACCTTTGTCATAGAAAAGTTATGCCTTTGTATAAAAATTGTAAAGCGGTTCACATAATACATCTACCAAATTTCAACTGTGTATTCCTAATAGTTTTGGTTGTGGATACGGACGGACAGACGTACGTGACGAATCTATAAGGGCTTTTTTTTTTGCTATTTGGCTACTGAACCCTAAAAAGGTCAATCAATCATTATTATAGACAAATCATAGTTGTACGACTTCAGAATTAACTACTAGTACCTCATAATGCGCGTGCACACTATTACTACGTAACTCTAGCACGTTTGAATGAACACACCGGAAGGAAGGTACTATTTAAACAATGGATTTCATAGACACTATATTACTTATCATTAACTGAATACTTCACCAACTAATCGAATTTAACTTCAACAATATTTAAAAGACAAAATAAATACTACACACATTTAATCATAAATGTTAACAGGTTGCAAATTTCATATATCACCTGTCAAATGCGGTACTAACAATTCATTGTTTCTGGAAAAACAAAACCGTGACTTGAAACTTAAATTAAATGTACGGCACTTACTTCAAGTTTGTGATATACTTAAGTCACAGCACTATTTTATTGGAATGTTATCAATATTTACTGGTTCGTTGAAAGTCACTGACTCATTTTTCATATGAACGTCCGTTCGCCACGATTACACAAACATCAATGAGCAAATTATGTTGTTATAATACTTAACCTATTCATATCAGTGGAGTGTTAGCAATCGTATAACAGAAATTCGTACCTTTAGGATTTTTATCAGTGATTTGTTACTTATCACCTGTGATGTGAGGTATGGGAACAGTCAATAACCTTGTACTTGAATTTAATACCACGTACACCGTTCATAATGTTACGCAAACTGGTGTAACAATTTCAGCACATTAGATATAAGCAAACATTTTTCAATACTTCATGTCGTGAAAGGCAAATTTTTGTAGATTTCGTCAATAATGACGTATTGCTTCTCCAAAACATGATCATGACAATACGAGTGAAGGTCATTTCATTAGCAGCATAACTCTTGCTTATAGATATTACTTTATCAAATCTTATCAAACATGTTTTAATCATTCAGTGGATAGTGACATAAAAGTAAAAATAAACTGGCCAAGTGCGACTCAGACTCGCACACGAAGGGATTGAACAAAATTTGCCGGAAAAATAAGTTGTTTGTATGGGGACCGCCTTTAACTTATGATTGAATTTGGTTTTTATTATTTGATGTTATAGCAACTAATTAAATACACACTGTGAGCAAATTTCAGTCACTACAGTCTCTATCTATTACGCCTTGTAAGATAGAGCATAAAACGTCTGAAAACACGCTCCTTGTATGGGGGCTCCTTTTGTTTTTAATTTTATTCTGGTTTTAGTATTTTTTGTTATAGCGGCTAAAGTAATACATACTTTATAATGATTTTAAGTCTATATGATTTTAAGTCCAATCTATTATGGTTCATGATTTCAAGCGAAAAACTCCGAAAAACATCTTTTTTGTATGGGGACCCCTTTTAACTTTATTTTGTTTTTTATTTGTTGTTAAATCCCCTACAGCAATACATACTTCGTGAAAATTTCAAGTATTATTTCAAGTAACTATTACGGTTAAAGAGATACAGCCCTCTAAAGTTAAGACAGACGGACGGACAGCGAAGTCTCTGTGATAGGGTTCCTTTGGTACCCTTTGGGTACGGAACTCTAATTACTTAATAATTATTTACTACATATTTTAACTATTCACCTATAACTATCTAACTATTTACCTACATATTTTCTTGTATATGCTGATAAATATCTATAGACTTTTTATTTTTTTTAGTTATTATAATACTAAGATTTTGGTAAATACAGTGTATGTACTCATCTTTTAAATAATGAACGAATTATGTATAGTAATTACTTAAACCATTATCATAATTAACGATAAAATACACTACTTGCATTAAGGCCCTATGCTAACATATGATTAAGTAAATGTTTTTATTTGGCACCAAGCAATTTTGCTTATAGGTTGCCTACGCGTTACTAGTGAGTAGCAAGTTAACAAAATTATAATTAAGTCGCACTGAGTTGGATGTTCATACTCGCCAAAGTAGTCATAGTTCATACGAAGCGAGCACTCGGCCGAGGACACTGTACTTGTTACGTGCAGTCAACATCAGGGACAACACAATTCTTATCAAACCTTCAATTATTATTTTGAATGAATATTGAACAATCGATCGCGTGTTGGATCACGTGAATTTAGTGAACTAACTACTCTTATCATTGCATCCATATGGCATTAATTTATAAGGTACCAAACTTCAAAAGTAAAATAAGAACCCTTATAAGATCACTTTGTTGTGCGTCTGTCTGTCTGTCCGTCTGTCTAACCGGCCTTCTGTCTAATCCTTTTTCTCAGGAACGCGTAGAGGTGTCAAGTTGAATCTTACATCAAATACTCAAGCCTGTAATCTCTTTCAGTAGTGAAAAATTTAAACTTCTTTAACTTGTAAACTCGAAAAATGAAACCATCAAAATTTTTAAATAAAAAACCGTTAATGTCGCATATTTTGCGATTTCACAAGGGAATCAAAACCCATATATAGGGGATAGGGTATTTACTTTCCGTTAACCTAGAATCATGAAATTTGGCTAGAAGCAAGTTCTTTCAGCCCTAATACAAGAAATAATATAAAAACAGTGAATACGTAGTTTGATAACGAAACAAAAAACTATTTTTTTATTACAATCTTATTATTTGCGGTTGTTGCATTAACAATGTCGAGGCATGGGTCTAGAGATCAAACTGCAAAGTTAATTTTGTAACATACGGCAGGTAAATTATGATTATGCACCTGTATTTTGATTATGTAACTGATATCGTAGCAAAGACTACCCTGCATCTTTGCTCATTATTAGACCCTAAAAATCATCAAATGATTGCCTGGCCACCGCATTTACATATGTGCGCATTTTCAGAATAAATTGTTGGTAGTTTACCAGCAACAATAGTTTCTTTCTAGTTTTAGGTTAAATCTCTTAAATATAAAATACAAACTCTCATAGTTAGTAATAACTTAGTAACACAAAAGAAAGCTTTACCTAAGCGTAAACAAGGGTGAAGCTCCTTATACTGAAGTAAGTGTAAACTAGCATTCTTCGAAACAAAACCTGCAGAAGGAATACAAGTAAAACATTTTATTTAGAATGTGTGCAGGGTCGATAGTACGAAGATATACCGAGGCAATTTCGAGCAGCCAAGGAGCCGTTAGCTGGTGAAAGCCAGTGCGACGCAGCGGGTACCGACTTACTAAGAAAGGGATGTGCCCCGTGACAAGGCTCAAATTAACGAGGGCCCGCTTCGCTCCAAATTTACATGGGTATGCATGTTGCGCTCTTAGATAGCACAGTACTGGCATCTGGATTTAGTGCCACGAATAGTTTCGAAACTACGGATCCAAGCTACTTGCATAAGGAACTGTAATTAAAGAACACTCGAATCAACTGCGACCGAGACTTAATTGTAACGGAGCGCTTTTGGTAATATACCTACCGAATAGAGTCGGCACGTTGTTAAGCTCAATAAATTGTTTCTCAATATTTGGTAGTAAGGTTAGCCAATGTAATAAGACTAGTTGAGGCAACTTATAACTTCTTCGAGGTATTTGAACATTAAAGTTCACGAATATCCAGTAACTTCTTAACTGTTTAAAACAGGAAAATCTGTCGATAAGAAGCGTAAATGGCCAAAGTTAAATTAAAATCGAGTTTAATTTGCTGTGTTTCCTTCGATAATATATGGAGATAGGCAATTCGAGTGCAGTTAGTGGATGCGAACGGCGTAGGGTAACACATAGCTCTGCAGAGCGCTTAGTACGGAATTCGATTCAACTAATGCTGCTTAATCCTGACCGGTGGCTGGCCGGCGGCTCACAAATGGCACACAGGATGGCACAGGGTGCATTCCGCAAGGCCATGCACAATTCGCAGCTGGTGATTGATGATAATCCCCGTCCCATCTGCGTTGCGGACGAAACAATGCACTCGCCGATTCTACGATGTGATAGAATTTTTCGATGCTCGATTGTTCGCATCAATTTAGAGGTTTCGGTAGTTCTGTTTTTGATGCCTCTCCTCAAATATAATTGATGACGCGCCTATTGTTAGGTAGTTTTTGGATCTATGCCGTAAGTACATATTGCGTTGTTTGACTTTACTTACTAATAACTGGACCATAAACAGTAACTCGATTTTTGATGTTTTTATCAAAAAAAAAATGCGTATTGCGGTAGAAAAAAATGTTATATGTGCAAGAAGCAAGAGTTATTTCTATAAGCAACTAATCACTATAGAAATAAGTAAAATCTCAACACACAGAGCACCATTAAGAGTATCAGCTCATTATTATGCGAATCATATTCATCTCTCTAAAACTGTAAAGCAAATAAATAACCTAGAGGAGATGCTTAACAGTTCCAAAAATGATACATCACGTTTATAATACCCGGCATAAAAATGTAGCATGTTTTATTCTAAATAAATCCCTGCCAGTTTCCGGTGTGCAGTGCGGCGAAGCGTAACGGAACGGAAGGTGGGCCTCGGCAGCGGATGGTGTAAGATAAAGAGAACATTTCCTATCCAAGACTTGAGAGATTTAGCAACATACCGAGACGCCCGTGCTCTTTCATGTCGGACTGTTGCCTTTTTTGGTGCTTTATGCGGGTGTTAACATGTTTGGGAAATGTGTTGAGATATTTTTAATGGGGTTGTGGATAATACCGTCTATAGGTATACATGCTTATATTGCCTATCTGCGTTATGTTGGTGTAGCTGGAACAATTTTGATACATTATTCTGTTTATGTTAAATTTCAGCTGTCTGTGCCAGACGAAAGGTTGAAAGTCGAATGATCCTAGATCGGTAAATATTGGTGTTGGTGTTTACATTAGATACCTACTTATTTTAACAAACATGTATTGCTAGACTTTTCTGATAAAAATGTCATAGGTAAAAGTAAAATAAATAAACTTCCTTTCTCTACACGCCTTTTAGTACCTAGTATGTGTAACAATACAATGTCGTACTCGTAGTATTACTCAAAACACTAATAGATATAATATAATACAGATAATTATGGAGCAAAATTTGACACCCGATGCTCAATTCTGTATTATCGAATACCTATAGTATAATTTACTGCACATAAATGTTCCTTCTATACGCTTAGCCTAAATTGCATACTGCATACGATCTAGAAAACCAATATTACTAGACACGAAACATCTCCATATACACAGCAATTACTGTACAAGCAGACACGTCGGCATTAGTGTACAAATCCAGTTTGTGCCCCTCGAGGCTGTACGAGGTGCTTATTAACAGCTCGGAAGCTTAACTGCAGTAAGGGAATACCTCCACGACATGTAAAATCAGGAAAATAAGTGCAAGAGCTTATAAGCTGAAACAAAAGCTGAGCTGAACTAAAAAAAATGTTATAAATACCTAATACCACAAATCAACTAATGATTCAAATCACGCAAATCGCACTCATAAGCAAAATTAAGCGTTGCAAATTTCAACATGTATTACAGATATGGTATAAATTCAAGCTACCGCTGAAATTTCGGATTACTTAAGGCATGTCTGCTCTATACAGGAAAGAAAATGCTCTAAATTTGTTTGGCCCCCTATCGGACTACTGCGATGCTTCTCCTAATGATGAGAGGGTTGGGCAATGGACCGGAAACTTATTAGTTATAAATAAAATATCTAACTGAAATATTTAACTGTAATATTCAACCGAAACACTCAACCGAAATATTCAACCAAAACATTCAACATAAATATCTAACTAAAATATTAAAGTGAAACGAGTTGGGAGCGACGGAGTCGGCAGTCGCAGCGTCGTCGAGTGAAGGCAGCGACGCAGCAAGTCGGCGCGTGCACCAGGGACAACGACCTGCGATGCTCTGCCACCCACTGCACCTGTACGCACCACGAGCTCCACTCCCAGCCACCTGAAACATGAAATAGTTTGATTTAACTGAAATATTTAACTGAAATTTTTCACCGAAATATTTAACCGAAATACTTAACAGAAATATTTAACCGAAATATTTAACCGAAATATTTAACTGAAACATTTAACTAAAATACTTTAACCGAAAATTTAACTGAAATGTTTAACCGAAATGTTTAGCTGAAATGTTTTAACTGAATATCCAACTGAATATTTAACCGAAATATTAAACCGAAATATCCAGTTATAAATATTTAAATACGGGACTTATCGCGCCTAAAACATAAATCTTATCTACTCGACGTTTCGACCAAGTTGCATTGATCGTGGTCACGAGACGACTGTAACTTATTGCTAATATTTCATCACCCTTTCCCTTAAATTAAAATATGTGCTTTAGATGCAGCTCCAGCTTGGTAATGGAATTAAAACGATCTCTCATTGCCAATTATCAATTTATTTACTTTTGAACCAGAATTTTGCCTCAACTTTATTTTGTGATTTTGGCTGTTTAATCTTGTTCAACCAATTCTACAAAAAAAATTGCTAACATAATATACGCACAATCAAAGGGCGCTACTTTGTAATGTACTTAGAAAAGCCTAACAATATTTTAAAAATATAATTTATACGAAGCTTTTCTTATATACAGAGCTACGGATAGGCTATACACAGCTATAGACAGACAGACAAATGAACGGACATGGCGAAACTAAAAGAATTCCCTGTTGTCTATGCATAGAACCCTGAAATTGGTTGGAGGAACGATACTGTAGTTACAAAAGGTATTTTGTAAACTTTTATAATCGAAAGCTTTGGATTTCAAAGTACCTTATCAAACATCAGCTATTTTGTCTTGCAAGAACAATGCGCGGTGACAATGATTTCACGGAGGTTTAGGAAATTCCAGAGCATATAAGTCAGTAGACTTAACATTTTAGTTCATTGTCCCAGATAAAAGCTTGTTTTAAAAAATAATTTTTATTATAATTTATTTTTAACTTTTTAGTAGGTAGATATAGATACCGACTACCTACCTACTACCTAAGTATTTAAGAGAAGGCATGATGTTTTAAAATATTCCACGGTTATTTGATGTGATTATGGGTAAAGTGCTCTTGGCGGAAAATCAATCGACTCGGTGGGGCTATGTTGCTTTATAACAGAAATGCCATGGCCCTCTTACAGCTTCATCATCAGATCCTGGCTATCATTTAAGTATAAAGTGCTCCTCAAGACGAATCGTTTGAGCCCAAATTCACTGGGGTTACGTTATTTTATCACAGAGATGCCGTGGCCACCTGCTAGCTTCATCACCAGTTGCTAAATATCATCTAGGTGTAAAGTTCTCTTCAAGACGAATCAATCAAGACCAAACTTGGTAGAGTTACGTTGATTTATCACAGAGATGCCGTGGCCACCTTCCAGGTTCATCATCAGACCCTGGATATTATCTAGGTGTAAAGTTATCTTCAAGACGAATCAATTGAGCCCAAACTTGGTAGAGTTACGTTGATCTACAGATATGGTATAAATTCAAGCTACCGCTGAAATTTCGGATTACTTAAGGCATGTCTGCTCTATACAGGAAAGAAAATGCTCTAAATTTGTTTGGCCCCCTATCGGACTACTGCGATGCTTCCCCTAATGATGAGAGGGTTGGGCAATGGACCGGAAACTTATTGCTAATATTTCATCACCCTTTCCCTTAAATTAAAATATGTGCTTTAGATGCAGCTCCAGCTTGGTAATGGAATTAAAACGATCTCTCATTGCCAATTATCAATTTATTTACTTTTGAACCGGAATTTTGCCTCAACTTTATTTTGTGATTTTGGCTGTTTAATCTTGTTCAACCAATTCTACAAAAAAAATTGTTAACATAATATACGCACAATCAAAGGGCGCTACTTTGTAATGTACTTAGAAAAGCCTAACAATATTTTAAAAATATAATTTATACGAAGCTTTTCTTATATACAGAGCTACGGATAGGCTATACACAGCTATAGACAGACAGACAAATGAACGGACATGGCGAAACTAAAAGAATTCCCTGTTGTCTATGCATAGAACCCTGAAATTGGTTGGAGGAACGATACTGTAGTTACAAAAGGTATTTTGTAAACTTTTATAATCGAAAGCTTTGGATTTCAAAGTACCTTATCAAACATCAGCTATTTTGTCTTGCAAGAACAATGCGCGGTGACAATGATTTCACGGAGGTTTAGGAAATTCCAGAGCATATAAGTCAGTAGACTTAACATTTTAGTTCATTGTCCCAGATAAAAGCTTGTTTTAAAAAATAATTTTTATTATAATTTATTTTTAACTTTTTAGTAGGTAGATATAGATACCGACTACCTACCTACTACCTAAGTATTTAAGAGAAGGCATGATGTTTTAAAATATTCCACGGATATTTGATGTGATTATGGGTAAAGTGCTCTTCGCGGAAAATCAATCGACTCGGTGGGGCTATGTTGCTTTATAACAGAAATGCCATGGCCCTCTTACAGCTTCATCATCAGATCCTGGCTATCATTTAAGTATAAAGTGCTCCTCAAGACGAATCGTTTGAGCCCAAATTCACTGGGGTTACGTTATTTTATCACAGAGATGCCGTGGCCACCTGCTAGCTTCATCACCAGTTGCTAAATATTATCTAGGTGTAAAGTTCTCTTCAAGACGAATCAATCAAGACCAAACTCGGTAGAGTTACGTTGATTTATCACAGAGATGCCGTGGCCACCTTCCAGGTTCATCATCAGACCCTGGATATTATCTAGGTGTAAAGTTATCTTCAAGACGAATCAATTGAGCCCAAACTTGGTAGAGTTACGTTGATTTATCACAGAGATGCCGTGGCCACCTTACAGCTTCATCATCAGACCCTGGATATCATCTAGGCGTAAAGTTATCTTCAAGACAAATCCATCGAGCCCAAACTTGGTGGGGTTATGTTGTTTTATCACAAAGATGCCGTGGCCACCTTCCGTCTCCATCATCAGACCAGCTCCATGGTACCATATCATTGTCTTGTCACCGAAGATAATTGAGTCTAATCGGACATCGGGAAGTGGGTCTAATTTAGCTTCCAAGATTCCACCCGAACATACATAGTTACATACATACATACATTGCAAGTTAAATAAAAGCTTGTAAAAATAAATACATTTATAACTTTTATGGTTCGAAACCAGAAACTGATAAAATGATCTACAATTTGTTTTATTTGTTTTTTTGGTTTGGTCGAAGCTAAGACAGGAGTAGAGTTGGAGAAAGAGTATCTGAAGCTGGCTTAGTAAGTCACAGTATTAATACTTTTTTTGTGTAAAAATAATAATTTCATAACCAATTCTTCAAAAAAACTTTACTTAACTTTTTTTTTTAAACGTAACTTTACTTACCGTAGTGTCTACGCTGTCTTACACTGTGTCCCTACAGAAGATTTGTCGCTCTTTTCATCGTCGCTTCCCCATTGACGCTCAGACAGGTGCGTCGTCAAACTTTTTTCAAAGACAAACTTTGCAGACGGCCGCGAGTGCCCTATCAGTGCGTTTTTACACTTCAATTCATATTTTCAGACATTTACATTTCGCTCGAAAGCTGTTTCAAAAGTTAATGGCTTTTTTATTTCAAAACAACAGAGATCTAGGCATTATAGTGAGGATGAAATGTATTGTAGAGTCTTCATCTCTGATTGCAAGTGCAATTGTATATTTTCTGATTCATTAGGTGAAACTTTAAGGTACGGCCACACCGCGGCGTCCTGCGATCTGCGAGCCCGATCTCAGTACTTTTCAATTGTTTTCTGATCGCCTTTGGTCTGAATCAATCGGTACAAATACTACTGCGCTATCTGATCGCCGCCTAGATCGCGCACGCAGGACGTTGCGGTGTGACCTTTACACGATCCCTGGTTAAGACTGAGGAGACCAATGATCGTAGGTAGTAGCGTACACGTTGTGTACCTTTTGCCAATTTTTTATCGAACGGATTAGCATGTCTAGTAATGAACGGCAGTGAAACGAGGCGGTAGACAACAGACTTTTGTGTAATGCGTAGGTTGCAGACTATTTAAATCTGTCTTTAAATCTGGCGGATACCGGCCAGAGGCCTATATCTGGTAAGTGGTATGATGATAGGTGAAACTAGATTGCTACATAATATTATACTTAATCAGTGTGTATAACTTCAATTAATACATTTTTGCCAAATGAGTAAGGTTTGTATTATTATTATTAGGTATTTCTATCTTGTTTGACAATGACATGAATGAATGACATTTCATATTATTGTGCATTGAAATATTAGTGCGAGCCAATATCCGTCAAGTGCCTGAGGAAGGTGTGTATGATAGGCTGAGCATCCTCCATCCTTTGACGAATTTGTATTCGCTAAATATGTGGATGCTTTATGCTATATTTTCCAAAAATGATCAGTGATACATGGAGTAGAATCCGCGAATCGGCAAACGCGTAGTGTAGGACCCCCTGCGACCAGGTGGAGCGACGACATATGCAAGCAAACCGGTGGGCATTGGAACAGAAGAACTGGCTCATGAGCGTGTCTTGGGAGAGGCTGTGTCCAGCAGTAGACTGATACAGGGATATTATAATAGTGATGAAGTATTAATCAATAATTTATTTCTTTTAACATATTCATATAGTTATTATATGAATGACTATACCTACAATACTTCCTAATTACCCGTGAATTTGCATAAAATGAAAGCTTTTCAGCGTTATGATAAACTGTTGAACAAAGCATGCTTCCGGTTTTGACAGTGCTTAATACTTTCACATGATGAATAGTACAAAATCTTTTTCCAGTTTTCTTGTTGAGATATTTGCAATACTTCAATTAATTTTGTTTGATATTTTGTATTAAGGTAGGATGGACGTTTTCCTGATGATGAGCGATGACCTTAGTCTAAAACAGATACTGTGGCACCTATTCTCTGGATTGGCAAAACTCTGAGCACAGTGTAGTGTGCACTGTGGACATTTTCTGAGAGGTTTGGATTGACATCCACTACACACTGGTAACTCTGACGTCATCATTATATGCAGCTTATTGTCACACACTGCACGGAACAAGTCTCCTCTCCCTTTAACGCCACTCATCCCTGTTCTTAGCTACTCTTGTCCATGTTCTATCTTCCAACTTTAAACTCTCACATCATCTCTCATCATTTTACTGGACACATCACTGTACATTATAACTTATATAATGAGTGTACATGTATCAATTCAAACACTTGCTGAGTAACTGTCTTGCAGCTCCTTCTAGTCCAGTGCTGTCGGGTGCAGGGCTCTCTAGTGATTAGTGACAGTGTACACTGTAGTTAACTGCCTGGATGGTTGTTCCACAGTGTCCGCATACTGAAATGTATTTATTGAACTAAATAGCATGCTTGCATCGTGCTTACTAATGTGCTATTTATTTTGTATAATGCAATAATGTGCCCATTATTGTATGACCTAATTATTTAATTTAAACAACTAATAATTAATTACTACAATTTAAATTTGTTTAACTTGTCGATACGATGTACGGTCGATAAATTTTGGTTGTTACGGTTGCTTGCTCAATAAATATCGTCATGTCTATGTTTGTGAAGACACGTTATTTTGTGCATTTTTGTAATTTAATTTAACATGAATTGACACACGCTATCTTCGTTTGTTAGATTTATTGATATTCAATAGGATCATAATAAAACATATTGCATTATTATAAGTTGACATACAGTCGCACTTTTGCTTACCTCGACTTTACGAATGAAATTCTTCTACTGGTGCTATTTGATAATACGTTATATCATGTGACACAATATTTCAATAAACAATTAGTTAATAAAATATGACAATAAAATATTACGTATTTTTAAAATATGTAACCTAACATTAAAGCTATTTAAAACAAATAACCATACAAACACACATAAGTACGTACGTATATATGTTATAGTAGCACAGAATACTTAATAGTACTACGTACGTACTTTGGAACGTATGTTCTAAAGTAGGTACTACTTAAATAAGTTTCAGTCGCTATCAAGATATGGGATAAGCAGAAAAACTTTTGAGAGATATTTTCAACGCGACGCTTTATTAGCTTAGCAGAGAAGTGAATGTTCCTATCCAAGGGAGAGTTTCTACTTTCTTCAAATATCATACAAGGTAGCCGTTCATGTATTTTGTTTTCAATAAAATAACGTAAGACCGTGTTTTTTATTTTATGTGTTGTTTTAGACAAGTGTATTCTTATATATACATTAGAAGTGCCCCGCGACTTCGCCCGCCGTAAAGACTTATTTTATTTACTTCAAACTTTTTTTTGTAAAAACCTTTCTATCATTAAAGACAATCAAAGAAGTAAAAGCCAAATCGGTATATATAGACCGTATTTATTTTAAGACTTTTTTACCAACCCCTTGCAAAAATCCTGCAACACGTATGTACTTATTTATTTACGGAAGTACTTAAGTAAATCTATAAGTTAATATATATAATTAAAAATAATAAGTTATATCTGGGGAAATTTTTATAAAATCCTTTCTAAGCGGATACCTACGTCATAACAACTATCTGCATTCTAAATTTCAGCGCAATCCGAAACAATATTGATTTTCATACTTTGTTACCCACTTCAAAATGCCACCTTAAGAGGGTGCAGGGTGGCATTTTGAAAAAGCCTGAAAATCGTATTTACTTATTTATTTACAGAATTACTTGTGTGAAATGTCGAATAAAATGACTATCCAAACTTTGAACCGCTTCATCCCCTTGAAGAGTGAATTTAGAAAAATTATTTCTTAGCGGAAACCTAAGTCAAAATAACTATCTGCATGCCAAATTTCAGCGCAATCCGAAACAATATTGATTTCAGATTTTGTTACCTCACTTCACCCTTTTCGGGGTGGAATTTCGAAAGAGCCTGAAACACGTATTTACTTACTTAAGTACTTGTCTTAAGTTTTGGATAGAAAATACTATCTAATCTTGTTTCTCCATACAAACTTTGAACCCCTGTTTCATTCCCTTCAGGGGTGAATGTTGGAAAATCCTTTCTCAGAGGGAACTAAAGTCGTAATAACTATTTACATCCAAATTTCAGCGCAATCCAAAACAATATTGATTTTCACACTTTTTTACCTCATTTCACCCTCTTAGGGGTGGAATTTCAAAAAAACCTGAAACACCTATTTACTTATTTTTTTACTGAAGCACTTGTGTAAAGTTTCGGATAGAAAAGACTATCTAATCTTGTTTCTCCATACAAACTTTGAACCCCCATTTCATCCCCTTAGGGGGTGAATTTTGGAAAATCCTTTCTTAGTACTAAGACAAATATACCCTCCAAATTTCAAGTCTCTACGACCAGCGGTTGCGCGTTGTCTGTCAGTCAGTCAGTCAGTCAGTATGTCAGGTCAAAGATTCTTATAGTATTAGATGATTTGTTTGTATCAATTTCGGCATCAAGAATTCAGTTTGATTGTCTTAAAGTTGATTGAAATCTATTTTTAATACCGCACTAATTGCAGAAAACTAAATCAAAAGACTACGACGCTACGACAAGACCGAAGCATCAAGAATTAAAACGAGGGCATTGTAGAACTTCCTCCACTAGACTATTCAGGCTTGCCCCAATAATTGTAGATCAATAGACGGTCAGCGATTCATTGCAGGACGACCGGCTGCGTGTGGCGCATTGTTGACACTGAGGCGCTGAGTGCGCTGACTCCTGTGTGTATACAGCCATGGCTTCTCCACGATTTCCAACTTTATGACCATAAAGATAAGTACTAATTTGTCACAAGTTCGTTCTGTGTCCGAGTCCGAGACCGGATATCGTACAAAATGTTGCTTTACTATAGAATTTTCTGTGTTGCGGCGTGAACTAGCTCATAGAAAAACCTACAGTCAAGTTATTTTTACAGTCTTATGCTTTCGGTCCCACAAAATGACAAATCATGCCGTCTCTTACTGAAAAAAATATCTCGCTATATAATAATAATTGATTTTGAAATAACTTTATACCATACTAGCTGACCCGGCGAACTTTGTACCGCGAATATAAATAAACTGTCCAAGTGCAAGTCGGACCCGCACACGCAGGGGGGGACCCCCTTTAATTTTTAACCGACTTCACAAAAAAGGAGGAGGTTCTCAATTCGTCTGTATGTTTGTTTTTTTTTGTGTGTATGTTACGCGATTTCTCCATCAATTGTGAACGGATTCAAATGATTATTTTTTTAATAGGTAGGATACGTTTCCGAGGTGGTTCCATTTTAATTTTATCGAGATCTGATTAGTATCTTCAGAGATATGGAGATAAATACCTCCAAACATAAGAGAATGTACTGGTTTTAGCAGAAGAGTCCCAAGAAAATTATACACAATGGAGGTTGCTATTGCATATACTTTTGAAGACTAAAAAATATGACCTTGAATATTTTTTTTACATCTTTCTTCTCGTTGATTTTGGTTTTGGACAGATATTCTTACGGTAACTTTGAGCGAGATAGAAATAAAGGTGGGGATAATTTTTTTTTTAATATCTTATTGGCTATCATTTGACCACTATGACCTGTTGCTAAGTGATGATGCGGTCGAAGACAGAGAAGTGGACTAGAATGTGAACTGGCTCTCAAGGATAGCTGCCGGAACACATTAGATGTTTGGCGACAGATTTTCTAACTTGAGGGTGGTAGCTGGCCAGGCGGACACTACATATGTCCTACCACTATGCGGGGGTTGTTGGTTTCTTAACGATGTTTTCCTTCACCGGAGGGCCACTGTGAGAAGCGCACATATATTTCTCGATAGAAAAATTCATTGGGGCACGGCGGTTTGAACTCGGTACCACGGCATCAAAGCCGACCGTTCTCCCAATTACGCCACCGGGCCCTATATTAATAATTATATAAATAATTTGTCTTCACAGGAATGTTCTACCGGGCAAAGTCTTGTTAGGATGCAAACTTTTTTAAACATACCTAATATTTTTTGACATGACATGACGTTTGGCGAAGAAGGCGGCCATTTCAGTCCCGCGACACTACATACATAATTAAATAACTCAGAATAATGAACGTACGTTGTACCAATCAACACTGCAAAAAAAAATTATAAGCATAATACCACAGATTATATAATAGTTACTCCGTAAATAATACTTTCCGTTGTAAGGTTGGCTACACAGTGCTTTCATAATTCGTTTATCAACAATATAGGGAAGTGCCTCTTATAACGTAGTAGAGTGATTCAGTACTCTGTTGGTCATATGGCGGCAATTAATGTTAATAATCGCAAATAATACTTTTTAATATTCATTTTGGAATACAACTAGTCCGTGTTATAAAAGTATTTGGAATTATTGTAATAAAATAGACAATTAATTATCGTATGTGTCAGATGCTTTATTTGCACAGGGCCATTTTGGAAATTGTCCTTTGATACCTTGATGACATCATTATTACTAGTGAATATTTTCACTTTTCTTAAAAGCATCGGTATAAATTTCGTACTACTACATGCGCATGGTCCTCACGCACACAGCAACGGGCCGACCACGATTCAATGAAATCATCTCGATACATTTATTATTATATATTTTTTAACTTTACTTGTATCACAGAATAATGAATAGTACATCTGTATGTATGTATTTATTTCATATTTCCTCCCTATTTGCAACATTATTTTTTATATTACATAGGCTAGCGTTTGACCATTATCTCGCCTGTTGGTAAGTGATGATGCGGTCGGAGATGGTAGCACGCTAAGTTATGTAAGTGTGCCGTATTTGGACTCGTTTTGTAAGTCCTGACGAGACCTTTCTCTAGAAGTGACTTGACTGACCTGATGATGGACTTCGGAGACTGTTACTGGAATTCCTAGATGGTTTGAGTTAGATGTGCCGTGTTTGGACTCGTTTTGTAAGTCCTGACGAGACCTTTCTCTAGAAGTGACTTAACTGACCTGATGATGGACTTCGGAGACTGTTACTGGAACTCCTAGATCTAACTTTTGAGTTAGTCATCTACCATCTACTAGCCATCTACGAGTTCCAGTAGCAGTTTCCGAATTCCATCATCAGGTCAGTCAAGTCACTCCTAGAGAAAGGTCTCGTCAGGACTAACTAAACGAGCCCGAACATGGCACATCTAACTCAAACCATCTAGAAGTTCCAGTAGCAGTCTCCGAATTACATCATCAGATCATTCAAGTCACTCCTAGAGAAAGGTCTTGTCAGGACTTGTGAAACGAGCCCAAACACGGCACATCTAACTCAAACCATCTAGTAGTTCCAATAGCAGTCTCCGAATTCCATCATCAGGTCAGTTAAGTCACTCCTAGAGAAAGGTCTTGTCAGGACTTATGAAACGAGCCCAAACACGGCACATCTAACTCAAACCATCTAACAGTTCCAGTAGCAGTCTCCGAATTCCATCATCAGGTCAGTTAAGTCACTCCTAGAGAAAGTTCTTGTCAGTACTTATAAAACGAGCCCAAACACAGCACATCTAACTCAAACCATCTAGGAGTTCCAGTAGCAGTCTCTGAATTCCATCATCAGGTCAGTTAAGTCACTCCTAGAGAAAGGTCTTGTGAGGACTTATAAAACGAGCCCAAATACGGCACATCTAACTCAAACCATCTAGAAGTTCCAGTAGCAGTCTCCAAATTCCATCATCAGGTCAGTCAAGTCATTTCTAAAGAAAGATCTCATCAGGACTTACAAAACGAGCTCAAACACGGCACATCTAACTCAAACCATCTACGAGTTCCAGTAGCAGTTTCTGAATTCCATCATCAGGTCAGTCAAGTCACTCCTAGAGAAAGGTCTTGTCAGAACTTATAAAACGAGCCCAAACACACCACCGACCACAATCTCATACAATCAACATTAGCTTCTCTGAGATAGGAAATGAATATTTTGTTATTGGTTACCTACTTTTCTATGCATGGACCGTGGCAAGGATCAAGTTAGAGGAAGCAAAATGTTCGTGTCTGTACAGCGATATTTTCACGTCAAATTGATGATATGAACCGACATAGATCCACTCTCGACGGCGGTTGACCGCGGACTGAGATTTTATTTCAAATCGTATCTTATTTATACACTAAAATGTAAAAAATTACCAAAGGAAAATCGACCTTATTACATGTCATTACGTTTTATCGGTTCTGGCAAAATCTATGAAAACTCAACAAAACTGAGGTAAAAGTATAATTTTTTTCTGAACGTTATTTTAAACATTAACAAATATATTTTCAGATACATTTGTTGTTCAGTATGTTTACTTAGTTACTGTATTTTTGTTTTCGATACAAATTTGGTATTTTTGTGAAAAATTGCACCGAAACTCAACTCGATTACGATATTTTCGTGGTAGGAGTCTACTAAAAATATTTTTTGTTGCAATAATCAATTTTAATCAATTTTTTTAAAGAATTAATTTATAAAATATGAAGTCAAAGAACATTTCTATTTATAGATAATAATAAAAGTCAACTAAGTTTCGCAGATTAATAGCAAATCGGATCAAAAATCAGCTTATTTTATCAATTTTATGACATTTACAGAAATGCGTCCTTTCAAATTTTTTAGGGTTCCGAACCCAAAGGGTACCAAATGAACACTATCTGAGACTTTGTTGTCCGTCCGTCCGTCTTTCCGTCCGTCAGTGTGTCTATATGTGCGCTTACACATCTGTACTTTACAGATCTGTATCTTCCTAACCGTTATACCGGTACATACTTTAAATTTTCAAAAAGTATATATCCGTCAGTGGATAACGGCCCAGACACAAAATGTAATAGATGCATGTAATTTAATTAAAACTTGTTTTGCACTAAAAAGGGTAAAATAAGTTATTTTTCAAAAAAAATAAAACCGACTTCATAACCACAAACAGGCACTCAAAAGCGCAAAATAAATTACTTTAAATTATTATAAGCGCTACCCATTTATCTATTTGAAGTCGGTGCCAGCCAAGTCTATTGGATAGTAGATACTATGTATGTAGTAGTAGTAAGTAGGTACATGTAGGTTAGTAAGTAGGTAGATACATGTAGGTATTATCTAAAATCTAAAATAATAAATCTAAGAAAAATAACTTATTAATTTAATTAAGTTATTATTATTTAATCTTATGGCAGCCAATGCGATAAGATCATAAAATAAATATTGTAATACAAATACTATGAGTAAATTTCAAGTCTTTATTCTCTAAGGTTTGTAAGATCGAGCATAAAGAGCCTCAAAAACACGTATCCTGTATGTTTTATCGGTTTTTATACACAAATAGCAAATACCCATGTATGGAAGCGCGATAATGACAACCATTAAAATATATCATTACAATGAAAAACATTTCTGAACGAACCAACAATGACAACCTGGGACAATCATCAAATTCAGCTAAATCGGCCCAGCCGTTCTCAAGTTTTAGCGAGACTAACGAACAGCAATTGATTTTTATACAAGATGTGGTTTTGCATTCCCGCCATATTTGCAGGGGTAGGTATACTCCATGTATAGAACACGAATCATTACTTGAAAATAAAACCTTCCTAAAAACGACTCGCTCTTCGTCGCCGAAGTACATGCACACTCGTAAAGCGGCGCGCAAAGATCAAACAGGCAGGCCGTCCATCGGCGAAACACGTGTATTCTAATATCACTTTGGTGATTATGCTGGATATCAAAAAAATGTTTTAACAAATATCCGGGTATTCATGATCGGAAGAACTTAAATAATATTATTAAGTGATTAAGGGTACCCGTTACAATCGACTATGAAAATATGGCGAGAATGCAAAACCACACCTTGTATAATATAAAGAAGACATATCGAGTATCATGAAAGCTTTTGCGACTATATTGTACGCAAAATATACAAATACAAAAACTCTTTATTGATCACCAAATATTTACAAACTGTACGATTTATCTGGAATACAGTAATAGTAAGACAATAGGTACAATATAGTCTCCCAATATTACTTTAATCTTATCTAACGCTCACGCTATCTCAGTTTACTTTCCTACTTCATAACTCCGAACTGATTACCTCCACTGGTACCTTCCACATAATTGGCTAGAAAACAAGTTACTGCAGAGATATTTCTTAGATCCTATTTCTAGCTAATACACCTAATAAAGTCCGATATACACATTTTAATAGCGACTATCTGTTGTTTGCAGTAGTGTGCCGTAAAACTTGCGCTTTTACGGTACGGTGAACAAAAGAGGTGGTAATAACTTCCCCCTTCTCAACCCCCCTTTATAGGGGTTATTTTCTTGAGCGTTTATCCTGTCATAATAGTAGATTTGTTGTATTTATATTTTATTTTAAAATTGTTGGTTGATTCATATTGTATATTCATATTGTATGACTTATAATAATTTGAACAAATGGTGACAACAATATAAGAATGCATTTGACACTACTTACTCATAGATATAGAAAAATCTGAAAAAATATTTTGCTGTAGTAAACATCAATAAATCAATAAACAGTTTCAACAAAAATTGGTTTAAACGAGATATAGTCAGCTGCAGTTTTTGAAATATAGCAACCGCAAATATAACTTTGTTTTTCATACAAACACTATAAAAACCAAAGAAATTTTTTTTTGTCGCGCATAATTATAGTTATCAAATACTCTACTGTGTTACGGAACCCTATGAGTGCGAGTCTGACTTGTAATTGGCCAGTTTATTTTATGTTATTAACTATTTATTAAAAATATAGCAGTTTCAACGTTCGTGCAAAATACCCCTTATATTTCGAAGTAAGACAACTGCAAACAACTCCATGGACTCCTCAGGAATGGAGAAGTCCATTGACGTCCACAGGGGTGTGTAGTTTCCAAACTTTTTAAAGAGAAACTTTCCGGTAAAGAAGTCCGCTCAGATGGCCATTTCTGGGTACCAGCTATTGTGTTACATTTCATTCATATTTGAAGTGAGCTTATAATTTTTTTTTTGAAGTAAATAGACATTGCTTTTTATTGAGGGGTCACTAGTTTAACTATGAAAATCGGGCAGTTTTTAGGGTTTCGTACCCAAAGAGTGCCAAAGGAAAAGAGCCTTATTACTGAGACTTCGCTATCCGTCTGTCTGTTTGTCCGCACTTTACAGGATTGTCTCTTCTATCTCTATCTCCTAAACCGTTAGAAGTACATACTTGATATCTTCACAAAATGTGTATTACTATGGCCACTACAACAGCAAATACTGAAAACGGAATAAAGTAAAAATAAATGGGGGTCACCATACAAAAAGTGTTTTTTCAGGCATCTTATGCTCGATCTCACAAACCGTAATAGATAGAGACTGCTTATTTGCTTGTAATGTTTACTAAAATGGTTGCTATAACAAAATAAAAAAATAAAACCGACTTCATAACTACAAACAGGCACTCAAAAGCTAAAAATAAATTACTTAATATAATTATTATAAGCGCTACCCACTTATCTATTTGAAGTCGGTGCCAGCCAAGTCTATTGGATCATCATCATCATCAGCCTGTATAAGTCCACTGCTGGACGTAGGCCTCTCCCAAGATGCGCCATTGAGTCTATTGGATAGTAGATAGATACTATGTATGTAGTAGTAGCAGTAGTAAGTAGGTAGATACATGTAGGTAGCATCTATCTACTATCTATTAGACTTGGCTGGCACCGACTTCAAATAGATAAGTGGGTAGCGCTTATAATAATTATATTAAGTAATTTATTTTTCGCTTATGAGGGCCTGTTTGTAGTTATGAAGTCGGTTTTATTTTTTTTGACAAATAATTTATTGTACCCTTTTTAGTGCAAAACAAGTTTTAATTAAATTACATGTATCTATAAAATTTCGTGTCTGGGCCGTTATACACTGACGGATATATACTTTGTGAAAATTTCAAGTATGTACCTATTATGGTTAAGAAGAAACAGATCTGTAAAGTGCGCACATATAGACACACGAACGGACGGACGGACGGATGGACGGACGGACGGACGGACAACAAAGTCTCAAAATGTGTTCATTTGGTACCCTTCGGGTTCGGAACCCTAAAAAATTGACTTTAAATGCCGCGCTAGTGAAAATATTTACGAGTCATAATGATGTCATCAAGGTATCAAAGGACAATGTCCAAAATGGCCCTGTGCAATAAAAGCATCTGACTCACACGATAGTTAATTGTCTATTTTATTACAATAATTCCAAATACTTTTATAACACGGACTAGATGTCTTATAGGATTATAGGATGTAGGATATTCCAAAATGAATATTAAAAAGTATTATTTGCGATTATTAACATTAATTGCCGCCATATGGCCGACAGATACTACTGAATCACTCTATTACGTTATAAGAGTTGGCACTTCCCTACATTGTTGATTCCTACCCGAATTATGAAAGCACTGTGTAGCCAACCTAACAACGGAAAGTATTATTTACCTAGTAACTATTATATACTCTGTGGTATTAGGCTTATAATTTTTTTTGCCGTGTTGGTTGGTACAAAGTACGTTCATAATTCTGAGTTATTTAATTATGTATGCAGTGTCGCGGGACTGATATGACCGCCATCTTCGCCAAACGTCATGTCATGTCAAAAAATACTAGCTAATTTTGGACCCTAACAAGACTTTGCTCGGTAGAACATTCCTGTAACATAGATGAAGGAATCTTTATTCTATGCCTGTAAGGACAAATCAATTCTCCTAGAATTATAAGAATATCTGTCAAAAAACCAAAATCAACGTGAAGAAAGATGTAAAAACATTATTCAAGGTCATATTTTTAGGGTTCCGTACCTCAAAAGGTAAAAAAAGTAAACCCTTTATAAGATCACTTTCTTGTCCGTCTGTCTGTCTGTCTGTCTGTCTGTCCGTCTGTCTGTCCGTCTGTCCGTGTGTCACCACCGATTTTCTCAGAAACGGGTGGACTTAGCAAGTTGAAATTTATACCAGATACAAAAATCTATAGTCCCTATTAGGTATATAAAACTCAAGGAATAAGAGTCAACACGATAAAAAGATATGGGCAAATTTAGATTTTCGCGAAAACTTGTGAGTACCAAAATTTACCTTATATTCCTTATTTTTTTATTTTTGAATTTTTCCTTTACTTGTGCTGTAAGACCTTGCTTTTAACCAAAATTGACAATTCTAGGTCAACCGGAAGTACCCAAGTAGGAACCGTTAGTAGTATATGTTTTGGGTCGAAAACCTATAACGTACTTCCCGTTGACCTTTTTAGAGGTCTAGCCTAATTGGTACCAACCAACTTTGGTACGGAAGCCTCGGTGGGCGAGTCCAACTCGACTTTTCCGGTCTTTATGTAGTCTTCAAAAGTATATGCAATCTTCTTGGGACTCTTCTTCTAAAATCAGTACATTCTCCTATGTTTTAGGTATTTATCTCCATAATATCTCTGGATATACTAATCAGATCTCGATAAAATTTAAAAGGGGCCACCTCGAAAACGTACCCTACCTATTTAAAAAAGGATCATTTGAATCCGTTCACAATTGACGGAGTAAGCGTGTAACATACACACAAAAAAAAACCTACACATGAATTGAGAACCTCCTCTTTTTTGTGAAGTCGGTTAATAATATATAAATAATAGAAACCAAATTTAATCATGTATCCCCCATCATCTCCCCTATCAGGTCCCCATACAAAAAACTTATTTTTCCGGCAAATTTTATTCAATCGGAACCCTACGTGTGCGAGTCCGACTCGCACTTGGCCAGTTTATTTAACTATATTAATGCACAGTACATTGCATAATAAGAATTACTTAAATCACATTAGCTTTTGGTATTACGAACATTGTTCAATTATAATTATTTAATCCTTTTTAATTGGACTATTTCTGTTGGCAGATATTCAATTATGAAAAGCGCCCATTTTACTATTAACTGACTGATTCACTCATCATCAGCTTATGTTAGTCCACTGCTGGACATAGACGTCTAAAGCCACTGAGCACGACCCTCGGCAACTCCAGTGGCGTAGCGTGGGATTGTGCCGCCCGGGGCTCAGGCAAATTTTGCCGCCCCCTTATCTAATACTAAGAATCTTTGTCATGATATTCTGACTAACTGACTGACTTAGAGACAACGCACAGGTTAAATCACTGGTAGCAGAGACTTGCAATTTGGAGGGTATATTTGTCTTAGAAGGGTGTACTAAGAAAGGATTTTCCATAATTACCCCTTAGGGGGTTGAAACGGGGGCTTAAAGTTTGTATGGAGAAACAACATTATATAGTCTGTTTTATTCGAAACTTTACATTAGAACATAACTTTAATCCTTACTTAATATTATAAATGCGAAAGTAACTCTGTCTATCTGTCTCGCTTTCACGCCTAAACTACTGAACTGATTTAAATTAAATTTAGAACACAGATAGTCTAGACCCACAAAAAGGACATAGGTTACTTTTTAGTGCGAAAAAAGGGTTGTAAAGGGTTGAAAGGGGGGTTGAAAAGTTGTATGGAAGTACATATCGTCATTTTTAGATATAGAAACTTAAAACTTATTTTTTAGGCTGTTGATTTGATATAAATAAATATGACATTCAAAGTTTGTAAAAGTTTTACCCTCAGGGGTGTAGAATTATAATAGGGGATGAACATTTGTATGGAAATATGTTAGGTTTATGTGGATTTTTTACTGAACGGATTTAATTGAAATTTGGTATACAGATAGTTTAGAGCCTGAGAAAGGACATAGGCTACTTCTTAATGCGAAAAAAGGGTTGTGAGGGGTTGAAAGAGGGGATGAAAAGTTGTATGGAAGTATCGTCATTTTTAGAGCTAGTAGCTTGATACTTATTTTTTACGCTGTTGATTCGATATAAATAAATATGACATTCAAAGTTTGTAAAAGCTTTACCTTCGTGGGTGTAAAATAACAATAGGGAATAGGGGATGAAAGTTTGTATGGAAAATTTGTATGGTTTATGTAAATGTATTATAAGTTTGTGACAAGAGACAAAATATTAGAGCTATCCTGATATAACATTTAAGGAGTCAATCAAAAATGTGAAACTGAAGTTAATTTGAGGAGGAAGGGGGTAAGCGCGGAAGTGTGCTTACCCGAACGGGCAGACAGACGACGATAAAGTATTTATATACGTGTGTGTCTTATTTGTAAAATAATTAGCCTAAATAATTGAAAACGATACGTAAAGTACTATTCAGAACAGCTAGTTCTGTATATAAATAAGTAAATACGGGTTCCAGATTTTTTTTTCAAATTCCACTCCTAAAAGGTTGAACAGGGGTAACCAAGTCTGAAAATCAATATTGTTTCGGATTGCGCCGAAATTTGGCATGCAGACAATTATTATGACGTAGGTATCCGCTTAGAAAGGAATTTTCGAAATTCCCCCCTTACGAGGATGAAACGGGGGTACAAAGTTTGTACCTACGGAGAAACAAGATCAGATAACCTTTTTTATTCGAAACTTTACATAAGTACTTCTGGAAATAAATAAGTAAAGATGTGTTGCAGGATTTTTCTAAATTTCTAAGTCTGAAAATAAATATTGTTTCGGATTGCGCTGAAATTTGGCATGCAGATAGTTATTACAACGTTAGTATCCGCTAAGAAAGGATTTTCTAAAATTCATTCTTAAAAGTGTATGAAACGGGCTTCAAAATTTGTATGAAGAAACTAGATTAGATAGTCTTTTTTATTCAAAACTTCTGTGTATAAATAAATAACAAGCGTTGCACGATTTTTCGAAATTCTATCCCTAAGAGGTTGAAATGGGGTAACAAAGTGTTAAAATCAGTATTGTTTCGGATTTCACTGAATTTAGGCACAGATAGTTATTATGACATAGGTATCCAAAGGGCTGAACAGGATTTTCCAAAATTCAACCCTTAAGGGGATGAAACGGAGGTTCAAAGTTTGTATGGAGAAACCAGATAAGATAGTATTTTTTATTCTAAACTTCACACAAGTACTTTTGTAAATAAACAAGTAAATACGTAAATTGTTAAACACAATCTAAAATTTCATCGTACCGACGGGACTCGGACCCGCAACCCTCGGATTACACGTCCAGATGCTCTGCCAATTAAGTCACGGTTCGAAAGTCAAAGTCAAAAAGTTAAAGCATTTATTCAGTATATGGGCAAATTAAAAATTTGCACTTACACACGTCAAATAACATTAAATAGATCATATTCAATCAAAAATATTATAGATATAGCAGAAACATAACTTATTGCTTTGAATTTACAAAAAAAAAGCAAAGGTATTAAGCCATTCAGCTTTCATCTAGACGTCGAACGTCACACTTAAAACACATGCTTAATTCTCCTGATTAATTTAGGGTTGCCAAACGTACTATTACGTGCACCCGCAACCCAGTGCATGTTTCAGTACTTCAGACAATTTGTATCCAAAAAATTGTGAAATAATGAAACATAATACATAAATAAAACGCAGACTAATTGCAGTACAAATCATATTCCTAATGGAACTGATTGTCCGTCTATCAGCTGCATAATACCGTCGTAACAGGCGACCATCGATACGACAAAATTAATGGATTGCATTTTTTAATCCAATTATGCATTATAACGCCATTATACAATTTACAAAAATATAAAGTGTGAAACACTACAAGATACATAATATAAATAAATACGTGTTTTTTCGAAATTCTTCCCCTAAGGGGGTGAAGTGGTGTAAAAAAGTCTAAAAATCAATATTGTTTTGGATTGCGCTGAAATTTGGCATGCAGATAGTTATTACGACGTTAGTAGCCGCTAAAACAGAATTTTCTGAGATTCATTTCTTTGGGGGGAAATGGGGTTCAAAGTTCGTATGGAGAAACAAGATTAAATAGAGTTAATAGTAGTAGTAATTCTATAAATAAAGGAGTAAACACGTTTTGCAAGATTTTTCGTAATTCTACCCCTAAGAGGGTGAAATAGGGTAACAAAGTCTGATAATCAACATGGTTTTTCGAGTTTTATAAAAATAAATATCTTTTTCTCTTAGTCACGCGATAGCTTGAAAACCGCGAATATAGTAGACCGATTTGGATTTTTTAATGTGTTTTTATGATTAAGATTTTTACGAAAAAGAGTTTTAGTTAATGAAAGAAGTTTTTAACGCGGGCGAAGCCGCGGGGCACTTCTAGTATAGGTATACAAATTTAAAAGCTTAGATAAACTTTTCAACTAAATTCAATTTGTTACAGTTTCAAGTAATAAATAAAAAAGCATGCTACGAGTATGTAAACGTAACTATGTATAATGTATGGCAACGTTTTCCCGTAAATCAACTAAGTCAACAGTCATAATTAAGCTGAAACGAAAGTCACGCGAAAAAGCTTTTTTGCGTTTGATTAAGGGTAAGAAGACAAGTGAATCTGAACACTGAAAACGTTGCCACCACCCAAAACGCCTGCATGGTTAGATTTGTGTCAGCGCAAAGCGCGATTTGGAGTTTGAAAATGATTTTTATTATTTTATAACATATTAACATAAATCGCGGCTTGCTGCCGCCCCCTTACCTGTGCCGCCCGGGGCCATGCCCCCCCCCCCCTCCCCACGCTACGCCACTGGGCAACTCTCATCCAGCTCCTGCCAGCCACCTCCACTGTGACCACCATGATTCACGCATGACTCATCAAAATTATAGAACACTTCTTGAGGGAGTAGAAACTTGAAGTTTGGTATTGGTCCATAAGACAAAACTACATATTGACATAAGTTATTTTTCAAAAAAAATAAAACCTACTTCATAATCACAAACAGGCACTCAAAAGCGAAAAATAAATTACTTAAAATTATTATGAGCGCTACCCACTTATCTATTTGAAGTCGGTGCCAGCTAAGTCTAATTGGTAGTAAATAGATAATACCTACATGTATCTACCTACTTACTAACCTACATGTACCTACTTACTACTACTACATACATAGCATCTATCTAATATCCAATAGACTTGGCTGGCACCGACTTCAAATAGAGACGTGGGTAACGCTTATGATAATTTTAAGTAAATTATTTTTCGCTTTTGAGTGCCTTTTTGTGGTTATGAAGTCGGTTTTATTTTTTTGAAAAATAACTTATTTTACCCTTTTTAGTGCAAAAAAAGTTTTAATGAAATTACATGCATCTATTAAATTTCGTGTCTGGGCCGTTATACACTGACGGATATATACTTTTTAAAATTTCAAGTATGTACCTATAACGGTTAAGAAGATACAGATCTGTAAAGTGCGCACATATGTATAGACACACGGACGGACGGACGGACGGACGGACGAACGGACAACAAAGTCTCAGAAAGTGTTCATTTGGTACTCTTTGGGTTCCTTGCTAAATTGATAATATTCACTAGTAATAATTATGTCATCAAGGTATCAAAGGACAATGTCCAAAATGGCCCTGTGCAATTTAAGCATCTGACACACACGATAATTAATTGTCTATTTTATTACAATAATTCCAAATGCTTTTATAACACGGACTAGTTGTATTCCAAAATGAATATAAAAAAGTATTATTTGCGATTATTAACATTACTTGCCGCCATATGGCCAACAGAGTACTGAATCACTCTACTACGTTATAAGAGGCACTTCCCTATATTGTTGAAACCTGAATTATGAAAGCACTGCGTAGCCAACCTAACAACGGAAACTATTATTTACGTATTAACTATTATATAATCTGTGGTATTATGCTTATAAATATTTTTGCAGTGTTGGTTGGTACAAAGTACGTTCATGATTCTGAGTTATTTAATAATGTATGCAGTGTCGCGGGACTGAAATGGCCGCCATCTTCGCCAAACGTCATGTCATGTCAAAAAATCTTGGGTATGTTTAAAAAAGTTTGCACCCTAACAAGACTTTGCCCGGTAGAACATTCCTGTGAAGACAAATTATTTATATTTATATATAATTATTTATTATAATTATTAATATATAATTATTTATTGAGGGCCCGGTGGCGTAATTGGGAGAACAGTCGGCTTTGATGCCGTGGTACCGAGTTCAAACCGCCGTGCACCAATGAATTTTTCGATCGAAAAATATATGTGCGCTTCTCACAGTTGCCCTCCGGTGAAGGAAAACATCTTTAAGAAACCAACAACCCCCGCATGGTGGTAGGACATATCTTGTGTCCGCCTGGCCAGCTACCACCCTCAAGTTAGAAAATCTGTCACCAAACATCTTATGTGTTCAGGCAGCTATCCTTGAGAGCCAGTTCCCATTCTAGTTCACTTCTCTATCTTCGACCGCATCATCACTTAGCAACAGGTGAAATAGTGGTCAAACGCTAGCCTATAAGATATTAAAAAAAAAATATTTACTATCCCCACCTTTATTTCTATCTCGCTCACAGTTACCGTAAGAATATCTGTCAAAAACCAAAATCAACGAGAAGATGTAAAAACATTATTCAAGGTCATATTTTTTAGTCTTCAAAAGTATATCCAATAGCAACCTCCATTGTGTATAATCTTCTTGGGACTCTTCTACTAAAACCAGTACATTCTCCTATTATCCTTAGTATTTATCTCCATATCTCTGGAGATACTTATCAGATCTCGATAAAATTAAAATGGGACCACCTCGGAAACGTATCCTACCTATTAAAAAAATAATCATTTGGATCCGTTCACTATTGACGGAGAAATCGCGTAAAATACACACAAAAAAAAAAAAAAAAAAACATACAGACGAATTGAGAACCTCCTCCTTTTTTGTGAAGTCGGTTAAAAATGCACATTTTAATAGGATATTTTTACTATTTATTGAAGTCACAAAAACTGAAAAATGAGATGAGAGTGCTTTAAAAAGCTGAGGTTTTTGCACAGGAACTTGCGCCTTATTTTTGTGGTGAGATTTTACATATTCATAAGGCGGAGACATTGATAAATATTATCTACTTAATTAACTTATATCAGTATTATCTCCATAAAACTTATTGATAAATAAATCATCAGATAATTTATAACAATGTTATACAAAGTACCTAAATGCAACCACTATGTTGACTTTGAACCAACATAAACATAAGCCGTATTGCAAATATTATCTTCAGATATTATGAAAAGATGATAACAACATGAGTCAAAGAGCTAGACTATTGTTCATATATGAACAAGAATATTATACCTAAGCGTGATCTTAAATACATAAAGTGATAATCACTATCGCCACTTTATTTCAGTAAATGCATTTATTCAATACTAGCTGTGCTCCGTGGCTTCGCCCGCGTTAAGAACTACATACTTTCATTAATTTAAAATATTTTTTTAGGGTTCCGTATCTCAAAAGGTAAAAAAAGGAAGATCACTTTCTTGTCCGTCTGTCCGTCTGTCCATGTGTCACCACCGATTTTCTCAAGAATGGGGGGACCTAGCAAGTTAAAATTTATACCAAATACTAAGGTCTATGGTCCCTATTAGGTGTATAAAAATCAAGGTCCTGAGTCAACACAATACAAAGATATGGGCAAATTCAGATTTTCGCCAAAACTAGTAAGTACCAAAATTTACCTTAATTTTCAACGTTTTTTTATTTTTCGGTATTTTTCCTGTACTTGTGCTGTAAGACCTTGCTTTTGACTAAAATTGACAATTCTAGGTTAACCGGAAGTAACCTATAGGTTTTGGGTCGAAATCCTATAGGGTACTTCCCGTTGATCTAGAATCATGAAATTTGGCAAGAAGCAAATTCTTATAGCACAAATAAAGGAAAAATTCCAAAAAATAAAAAAAGTTGAAAATTAAAGGGTGTCCTAATACATACATATTTGCCAATTAAGATAGGCCTCTGAGTTATATGAGCCCTCATACAATTTAGAGGTCTAGCTTAATTGGCCCCTCCAACGTTGGTACGGAAGCCTCGGTGGGCGAGTCTAACTCGACTTAGCCGGTTTTTATTTTCTTAAAAGTCTTGTCCTGACAATAACACACAACAACAAGTAACAAAATTTAAATTTTGAATAAACACCCACGACAGCGTCTTTTAGAAAATCTATCTTAGAACCACCACTAATTAATTACGAACCGTTTAAAGACAAAATCGTACAAGTAGTTATAGAGAATAACCGGCCAAGTGCGTGTCGGGCCACGCACAATGTAGGGTTCCGTAGTAGCCTGTTATTCAATGTAAGTCTTTACACCTTATAAACAAGCAACTAGGTACTCCGTCTTTGTCACTTAAAAGGATTTATTCTAAGGATTTTGTATTTGGTACAAAATTATCCAACACCCAAGTTCAACGACTATTACTGCTAAACTAATAAAGTTATCTTAACCGCCATAGTTTTCCTTTAAAGTTCCTGAAATGCGCTATTATCACGAATTTTTCTAGATTTTTCAAGCCAGCAGTTAAGCTAGAGTTTAGAGGGGGGGGGGGGGGGCGCCCTACTGGAACAAAAATTAGCACTTTAAAGTTTAATATTTCGTAGGTCATTTTAAAAGCCCTATTCATGATGGGGTAAACGACGAAAAAAAATCATCCCCAATTCTCATATAGGGGAGCTACCCTAAAAAAAATATTTTTCACAATTTTATTTCAGCACTTTGTCGGCGTAATTTATATACATACCCCCACAAAATTACAGCTTTCTAGTAACAACGGTCTCTTAGAAAAACCTCGGACTGACAGACAGACAGACAGACAGACTGACATGACGAAACTATAAGGGTTCCTTGTCAGGAACGAAACCCTAAAAATGGCGACATGGATTTGCAAATAATGTTTGCTGCAGCGTCCCCTGGTGAGTTGTTATCGTAACACATTGCATAACTTCATAAATAAAGAACTTTTACCTTAAGGTATCCCTGGCAAAAAATATTGATAACTTAATTTTTTCATGTCATTGTCACATTCTTAGTACACCCCTACGTGTACCTAGACAAATGTACCCTGCAAATTTTAAGTCTCTACGACCTTTACGCTGTGCGTTGTCTCTATGTCAGTGAGTATGTCAGGACAACGATTCTTAGGTTTCACCGGTTCTTGATAATGCGTTAGATAGTTCTGATCTGACACATGAAGCCATATAAAAGCTGTCACAAATCTGTCAGATTTCTTCATATTAGCGCTATCAGAAACTGGTGAAACTGGCCCCTAGTATGTATAGTGGCCCATAGTATTAGATAAAAAATAAACTAAAAAACCTTTTCGTTACTTAGGTACACAGACTCTTTGTGTTTTATACAATGATTTTATCGTCAACTTTTTATACATCGTGCAACTCTATTAACCCACAAATCTCTTTCAAAATAACTTGATTTAAAGCATATTTCTGAATGATGAACTTTTAGACTCCCTATTCTTCCCTTCTATTAAAACGTTCCCCAACTACTCGTTTATACAAACTTACAACTTGGTAAGCAAATGTTACAATAAAAAATATGACACTATTTCAAACTGTAAATATCATGTAAAAAATGGCTTTTAACTATTTTATACGACCGCACTAAATATGTTCTTTAGCAAACACACACACTCGAGCATTCTCGAGCGTAGCATCACTTACCAACAGGTACGATAGCAGACAAACGCTAGCCTACACGATATTATAAAAAAACCATCTTCAGAACAGGCTGTTAAAGGCCTCAAGTTAGAAAATCTGTCGCCAAACATGTAATGTGTTCCGGCAGCTATCCTTGAGAGCCAGTTCCCATTCTAGGCCTAGCGTGCTTACCATCTTCGACCGCATCATCACTTACCAACAGGCGAGACAGTGGTCAATCGCTAGCCTATAAGATACAAAAAAAAGGCTGATACTGAAAATCGTGCATGCACTCAGGAAACTGAATGGTGACATGTGATTATTTAGTAGGTGCTTCAAGCGATAGCATTTAAAAGAACCTTAGTATTTTAAGGTAATATGAAGTGTCTTAGGTCTAAACTTAATAACATGCACATGCGTGTTATCAATGGTGTGGCCGATGAGGCTTGCTAGTTAAAGTGAAGACGTATCGTAGTAAACATAATATAGAACGCCTTGTA